>SSNS01000093.1:1527980-2004060 GCA_006937985.1 Aphyosemion australe
CGTCCTCCTCCTCCTCTTTCTCCTCCTCCTCCTCCCCTTCCCCGTCCTCCTCCTCGTTCTCCTCCCCCTCCTCCCCTTCCCCGTCCTCCTCCTCCTCTCATACGTACCCCTCTCCTTCTCTGTTGTCTGTTGTCTCTGTTCTCCATTGCTCATCAAACAAAACAGAGCGTCAATCCTCCTTTTATGCTGCAGTCCCTGATTGCGAATTACTCGCCAGACCTGAAAGTTTAGAGATTTGAATATTTGTGTGTTGTTGATTGAAGCTTTGAGGATTTATGTGAAAAGTGTGTGTAAACCTGATAATTGTGTGCTGTGTTTTGACAGCAAGGGAATGTGAAATTGACATCAGAGTGTAAAGGAGGAAAATCAGAGTTCTAATATGATAAGGATATCTTGAGTAGTGATAAATTGAGTCAAGCGATTGGGAACAGAAGTAGAGGTTGTGAAAATTGTGCCTCAATTTTGCTTTTTGAGTTTTAGCAATCGAAAAAAACTGTAACTGCTTAATATTTTGTATTCTTGTTTGTTCCTGTCTGTTTATGTGTAGACACAGAGTTGTGAGCATGTCATGCTGCACCGGAAACAAATTCCACCAACGTGTTGTGTGGTCATTAATAAATGAGTCTGAATCTGAAATAACAAAGACTGAAAGTGTGAATATGTCTGAGCATTCAGTTTTAACTGAGTTCATCCTGGGAAGTAATCTCAGCGTCTACAGTCTCAATATGATAAAAAAAATAAGACAAAAACAAAAAATGTTCAATAATTTTATTATCCAAATACTCCAAATGAATTTCTCTTTTTTTGAACTATTGCTGCCCTAGTTTATTAAATGTAAAAAGTTGACACCCTCAGATTCTTTAACGCCTCATTTCATAAAAGAAAAAAATGATTTTGTTATTCTAACCTGCAAGGCTGTTGATCATATTTTGCTTCCTCTCAAAATTGATATTTTTGTGCTTGTCGGTGCAAAACGCAGAAGAAATGGCGCCAATTTCTTCCTTTATCCTTCTGCAGATCTCATCTCTTTTTATGTTTCTGACAGGCCTTTGATGCATTCATCTACATCTTCTTTGCTCTGGAGATGGTTATAAAGATGGTCGCTTTGGGGATCTTTGGTCGGCGTTGTTACCTCGGAGACACGTGGAACAGGCTGGATTTCTTTATCGTCATGGCAGGGTGAGCACCTCCTGTTTCTTTTCATTTGAGCTTTCTTTAATGCAGAAACTTTATGTGTGAGAAAACTGAGAATTTCTTTAAGAACTGAACCAAAACAAAAACAAAATTAGCCTGCTAAATAAATGTCATTTTCAGAAATGATAAATGTTTAAATCCTCATGCCATGACCACAGCTTGCACTTACAGCAAGTTTGAGTCATTGAAACGTTCTTATATTTTATTATGACTTATTGTGGATCTATTTAAAGTCCCGGCCCTGAATTCCTTTTTTTGTCCCACCCTTATTTGTCTTCGTGACACGATCCATTGCGCCTCCATGCATGGCTGATCATGCCATTGTTAAATATGTAACGTGACATTAATTATTGATAGGTTGATGGCCACTGGTGCTCACCTGGGACACTGGCAGCAATAACGCAGCAATGATAGCGTTCCGCTGAGCTAATCACCATAACAGAGTTGAATGAATCAGCTGAAATTACCCGGGCATGAATTTTTGATGAATTCTCAGGGTTTGCTGGTGACTTGAAGGGATATGAGCTAAACTGTGACTATTGGGATAAAAATCACTTAAATTGATAGATTTTTTCCCCCCTGGGGAACATTTTAATACAAAATGTGTACAAAGATTTTATTTGTTCCTGTAAATTAAAACATTATAACTATTTTTTAATGATTTTTTCTGATTATAATCAGTCACTCTGAGTTTTTCATGCAGGTCGAACATGAATAGTCTCCTCCACCTATCTCCTGCATTAGCTTCTGATAGAAAATAAACCCTGACAGATCTACGTCACACTGACACTTAACATTCATGGACTCACCCATCTTGACTCACGACGGGGAAGGCTGTTGTTGGTTTAGTGTCCAGGAAACAGCAGAGCACGTCTCGGCTAGTAGAAGCTAAACGTTAGCATTAGCAACTCCACCACCCAGCAGAGCTCCTTCAGGCTTGTGTTGTTTGTAGAGATAAAACATCAACGTTGCAGAGCAAATTGAGTCAGTGGTAGAGTTGCGCTGCTGCTGTCCAATCCGAGGTGTCCAAATATTAGGAAAGAAGACTCCAAATCCTGTTGTGTTCCGCCATTCTCTCCTCCAGCTGAATCCTCCATGCTGATTCAGGCACTTCTGTGCTTTTTTTCACCCCTGAGTATGACTTACAAGGCTGTCGTTCCTACTAGAGACCACTGCAAGTGTATTGAATAAACGAGTGTTCAACACCTTTGAAGTCTTGAGATGTCTACAATGGTTTGGATGTAATAGACTAAAGGTCGTGCCCGTCTGTTATTAAAGTCCCATTAGTTGTCTAACAGGTTTCATGCTGATTTTTGACCAGCCCTTCCGACAATCTTGAAGTTGTGCATGATTACCATAACGGCTCTAAAGATAATGGTTTTAGACTACACTACCTTGTGTGATGAGTTACGAGCGCTCTGGTCCACTCAGAAGGACGTCGGAATCACTCGGATCATAAATCCAGGCTTTGTTGGATTGTCTTGGTCTGAATCTCCAGGACAAACAAAAGTGTTGCTTGTTGACCGTGATGCAAAAGCGAGATGACAGAAGCGTGCATCACGCACCTCCTCCGCCATGTTTGTTCACTTTAAAGTCACATTTATCTCATGAGATTTCCCGTCTAACTGGTGGATGTTCGTGAGTGAAAAGAAGTCTGTGTTGTGTGTCGTTTTGGTTGAGTTACTGATTTTTTTCATCACCACATATGGGGTCTCTCATGCTTTCAAAATTGGCGACAATTCAAGAATCCTGCCGGGCTTTAGAAGTTGAAAAGATGTCTGCATTTATCTGAGATTCACAAAATTCCATGTTGTCTATCGACATGTGCATGAAACCATGAAATCTCAGCTTTTCTCCAGTTTTATTTGTGGTTTTGTCTGCTGTCCTAACCCTTTTGCTGCTCACTGAAAAGTGTGTGAAAAACATTCTTAGACCACAAATAAACCTTTTCAGTTCCTGCTGCAATTCCATTTGGTGCTTTTGGCTCTAGTCATTTACAGCAGTGGTGTCCACTGAGGATCCTGCATGTTTGGATGTTTGCATTGGGTTCGTGTCCAGCAGACCTGATGAAACCTCTTCAGCATGTCCACAAGTTCTAATGAATCATTTTATTATTAATTCAAATCAGGTGTGTGGTAAACATCTAACATGCAGGACAGTAGCCCTGGGGGGCCAAAATAGGCACTACGGGGCTGGAGTTGTGCATCTTACAGAACCAAATGGTTAGGACTGGAAGCAAAGTTACAACCACTCCTGTTGTGGGATTGTGTCGTAATCTAACTCAAACTTTTTTAAGAACTCCTGTTTGACCTGGCTGTTGAAATATGTCTTGATGAGTCAGTAGTCCACGCAGCTGCAGGTTATTTATTTACTTATTGTTAATATAAAGACTGACTCAATTTTTCATGCTAATTATATGCAAGCAGAGACATAAAACACCAAATATGTGCAACATGTTTTTCCTGTATGTTGCTACAGAAACTAAAAGGAACTATTTTAATACAAGCTAATTATAACAGTAACATTTTAATGGAATAACATCAAATATTGTAATGCATTAAAGCTGCAAAATAATGAACGTACACAGAACAATTAGGCTAAAAACATTTATCACTTGATGATGTGCATAAACAAGGTTGAAGAATGAGTTGGAAAAGCTGCAATAGCTGAGCAATAAAAGCTGCTATGACCGGAACTTTAAAAGTTTCCACAGGAGAAATAGCTGGAAAAAAGACTAAATGTTGTATTAATACACCTCATTAACATTTGTGTAACTCGCTTAATGCTGCAGTGGACTTCTCATACTGACAGTTTTGTTGTCACAGTGAAAAATCTCAAATAGTAACACACATTTCCCTCAATACTGGAAACATGTCCTATAAATATGTTGCAGAAACAATATTTATCTTTTTCTGATGATGTTTTGCCAAAATCTCAATGAAAATTATTTACTCAGATCTTTACATCAAATACTACAAAAAAGGAAATTGAGATTTACAACCCATCTGTTTGTGTTTGTGAGTGTCTAATAGTGCTGTAGACATGTGTAGTCATTATTTTGGCAGTTTAGTGCTACTTAACTAAAATGTAATATTTCAGGCCCAAACCGTAATTATATCTCCATCTTCATGTTAAAACTCTGATCCACACTGATTTAGAATCAGCCACAGCTGATGTCTATAGAGCTGCAGGGTGACGTCTGTATCGTACTACGAGGCTGCACTGAACTCCAGCTGACTTGGCCACTCACCTGCTGATATGACACGTTACGGCTCGGAGCCACTCGCCTCCTTAAAAAAACGTCCCCTTCCCCCTTTCTTCTAGTGATCGCAGTGGACAGGAAATCCTCCAGCCTGCTGCTGTTTCTGTGTTTGCTGGCTCTCCTGAGTGGTGAGTCTGCTGTGCTTGTGTGCTCGTGTGCAAGCGCTTGTGTGCGCGCACTTGTTAACGACTCGTTTATCCGACTGCGAATCTCTGAGAGCACGCGCGGGGGGGTTGAGAGAGGTACTGGCAATCACCGCCTCAGTGCCGCTGTCTCGGTCCGCTAGGCAACGCCTCCTTTAAGGTGCATCTTTCTAACAGGAAGTGTGGGTGAATTAAGTCTCCACCCTTGGCGTGACTCACCTTTTAATATTTGTTTAATAATACTTTTTTTTACTAGTTTAATCATTTTCGTTTCACATACTTTTCCTTCAAATAAAACACGTAATTTTTGTCAAATGCGTTTCTATTACCATGCTTTTTTCTGCAGCTATCCCCAGCATAATGCTTTAGCCCTGGGGCTAAAGGAGCTTTCTCATAATGTTTGATCTGGTTCTTTTCTTTCCTCACTCTGATCCCAGAGTTTCCTCAGCTCATATGTCTTTCCTCATATTCCCACTCCTCCTTTCTCCCACAGTCATCCTTCCTTAAGCTGCTTGCCTTAAGCACAAACCTGTCACTCCATCTTTGTGCCAAATCCCAACGTTCTGTGCTTCATGACTGGAGAAATGCTGTCGTCACCACAATTACTCCACAGTCTTACATCCACCACATGCAGCGTGTGTAGTGATGAGGCGGATGGCGTGATAAAATGTGCCGCCCCCTGGGAACCGTGAGCTGCAAACACAAACCAAAGGCGAGCTGCAGGAAGGAGATGAGGAGCAGCGTGAGCTCAGCTTGGCTTGCCTGCAAATGAAGCAGACCGCACACATTTAGACATGCTAGGTTGATGTTTCTGCATGTGGTCTTATGTGGGCGAGGCTGGTGTCCAACATTAAGGAAATATTTGATTTTGTTTTTCGGCCCTGGCCTCCTGCTGATTGATGTTCTCATATCAGTGACATCAGCAATGTTTTTATAAGTCTGCTTCCCTTCCAGTTGGCTCATGGGTCTCCTGAACAAAAAAAAGAATATAAGTGAATGGAGTTATAAACTTTTCTGTTCCGCTTTGCCTTCCACCCTGAATCACACATATGTGACAGAGAAACTCCAGTATTATTTTTGACTCTTGTTACACATGAGAATGAAATTTCTTGTCCTGCCTTAGTTTAAAAAGTAAAGTCATTTATTTTCTCTTTTTATTCTAAAATCAGTGAAATTCAAACTAATCCAAATTTAGTTTATTGTCCTGAGCTAGGGGAATTTATTCATGAGTTCTCTCAAAAAAAATAACTTTCTGTTGTCGTCACATCGGTTTCAACCAATCCAACCCATTCTAACACACCAGATAAAATGACATCACAGGCTTTTTGTGCTCTAAACTCCTCCATCACTGCTCCTGAATGCTCAGTGTGTGATAAATATATATTTAACCTCTGCTTTTATTTATTTATTATCAGACACCTTTAGCTCCTTTGTCCAGCAGCTGTATAAAAGATGTTCTGCACCCCGTTTTAAACCTAATTATCAAGCTCTTCAAAACACACAATGGGAATAATTTCTGCCTGAACCTGGAATTAAACAGAAAATATGTTTCAGACATGTTTGGGGGACTCTGGAAAACAAATTAAACTTATTTCTGTTTCGTCTTTTCTGCTCGGTCATTTACTCCAACCCATATCTGTCACTTTTAGGATTGTTTTCCAACATTTCACATTCACTCTGCTCAGCTTAGCATAGCTTTAGTTGCTGATTTGTGAATTTTTGACCTATTTAGTAAAATAATTGTCCTCCATGCAGCTCTGATGGAAGCTACTTTCAAGTTTTTTTTTCCTTTTAGCGATATGGAGCGTAGTTAGCATGTTAAGTTTATAAAGAAAAGGTTTGCCATGTAGTTTGAGTTGTTGAACGCATCAATTTGCACTTCGCATCAAAAGTTCAACCTGCAACTGAGATTTGACTATTTGACAAAGCTGAGTGTGAGACGTCTTCAGTTGCGATAAAGGCTTCTGAACCAAACAGCATTGTGTTCTATCTTCACCCTCATGCTGCATTTTGCTCACGTAGGCTTTACATGCATTCTTTAGGTGTTGCGTAATCCAGAAAAGCTCATGAATCTGATTGTTTTTCTCTCTAAACGACCAGTCACAGCGGTTTTCACGCTCTTCTTCATCGATTTATTTGAGGTCCTTCACAGCTGAAGTCACGAGGGTGGCTCTGGATAATACTCATCTGTGTATAATCAGATCTTATAGGTGGTGATCATGTACACAACTGCTCTTGGCTCTTGGATCCAGTAAGAGATCCCGATTTTAATTGGTTGAACCACTGGGTTTGCCTACAGCTGGCTGTTGTTTGGGTATTGAATGGAATACATGATGCAACAAGATTTAGATCTATTGTCCTTTTTTCTAGGGCTGGTTGTTGGTGCAGTTGGTAGCACTATTGCCTGACAGCGAGAAAGTCACAGGTTCGAATCCCAGCTCTAGCCTTTCACTCTAGAGTTACTGTATGTTCTCCACGTGCATGCATAGACTTCCTGTAGGTTCTCTGGTTCCTCCCACAGACCAAAACCATGCACATTAGGTTAGTCGGAGACTCTAAATTGTCCCTAATTGTGACTGATTGAATGGATGTTTGTCTCTGCGTGACCCTGTGATGGACCGGTGACCTGTCCAGGTTGTCCCCACTTATGACTGCTGGAGTTAGGCACTAGTTCCCCACAACCCCAGTGAGGAAAAGTGGCTAAGTGGATGAGCGAGTGAGTGTTTTGTTTATTGTTTCTTCACGCGTTTGCTCTTCTACCAACTACAAATTGTTCACATACGTCCCCAAATTAATTAGAAGTTCATATTTTAGTTTTCCACCCGTGTTTATGTGCCAGTGCTTATTCAACAGCACAGGTAGGTCTTTGTAAGCCTCTCTGTCAGGTTTATTGTTGCAGGGGTTATCAGCTAATGCAGGCTGGGCTGTACACTTCACCCATGCTGCTTTCTATCCTTCAGACTTCCATAACTTGCTCTATCTGCTTCTAACAGGAAGTTAAATTGAATGTTTTCTGTTCTCAGGATGAATAAATTACATGCAGTTTTAATGTAATGAAAGAGAAAAATCCAGTTGTAACACAGGTTTCTGTCATTTCTGTAACATTGAGAATTAGAACCAGGATTTTTTCATTTCTTTTCTGAGTTTTATCCATTTAGGATGAATCCCATCTGTTCAGCTGGTAGGTTTAGGGAGATAATAGCTGTTTTAATGGGCTACCACATGCTGATGGACAAAGATGCCCACAAGTTAGACTCACGTGTGGTAACTGGAAACAATAAATAAATAAAAACAGAGGGAAATAAGCCTGTGCAGCAAAAATAAATGTGATCATTTTGCCTCTGAAAACAAAAATAATTGCTGAATTTTAATATTTTTTTTATTCATTGCAACTCAAAATACATTATGTGAATAAATTGGTTCTAAAAAACATGAAAACTGATCAAAAAATTACTTCAGCAAAGTATTTTTTATAGTTCTAAGATAGTTTTGTCTGATAATCTTACTTTTACTTCAGTAATTTGTTCCTGTATTTTCTCCCCTTGTGTGAACACAAATGTGCTTTTGCACGTTTGCTTTGCATGAATGTCAAGTTGATAAATCAGGGACATGCTTGGAGATTATATGTTTACAGTTTCACTCAATTTTATGAGATACTTAATTTTTTACCTCAAGGAAAACCAGTGGAAAACCATAACTGCTCCTAATTTTGAATGTGGCATATTAAACTGTATCATGCACAACTGGGAAATCACTTTTTCAAATCATAAATCCTGCTGACAATAATTCAGTATTTCTTTGTGAATAATATGCATGAAGACTTGCTTAAATCTGGATCTTTGCTGCTTATTCCAGTAATCATAAACTGACCTTTAAATGCGTTGGTGTGGCATTTTGTATTGTTTGCTCTTTTTGTGCGAGATTGTAGCGACCAGCGTGTGTACGGAGTCAAAAATGTCAAAGGACATTTCAGAACAGGTTGTTATTCCATCACATAAAGACATTTGGCTTAATTAGTTCCTCCTGCAATAAACAAGTTGCAGCAAAATAACACAAACACCCTTCAGTAACAAGTGATTACATAACATAAAGAAACAAAGTACCATTGCTTTAGTTTAATAACAGATCCATTCATCCAGTATCTAAACTGTTTTATCCTCACAAGGGCTGTGGTCCTGCGCCTGCTGATGACGTCACACTACGGCAATACCACTCGGTCAAAATATAGTGCATCGCTTTTTAGATTCTGTTCTTTCACATAGGTTTTGGAAAGAGTTTAGCAGTTTTGTTAATAAATTCATGTTTCTTCCTGTCTAAATATTTTTGAACGTGGTAACGTAATTTCTGTACGTCCAGCCAATCATCTAGTGTGATGTCATCGGCAGGCGCAGGACCCCGAGCCGGTTCACGTAGAAGGAAAAATGTTGTCTAATATGGCGTCCCCCAGAGACTTATACCCGTGCCCTATGTATTTTAGACCCGGTTTTTATGGCTATATGTTTGGAAGCCGCCAATATTTTTCAACGACTGGACATCATTTTATTCATTTTCAACAACATTTCGATGGATATTTCCAGAGATTAATAGTAAAAACTACACATTGTCACTTTAATTTATTATTTTTACTTTTGGAGTTAATCAAATATCAGAAGTTTTGTAGGTCGACTGGTAATTTAGGACAAAACGTAACAAAACAGAACAACATAAATTCATGATGCATTCATTGTGTTCACGTTTCAGCCTGTGTTTGTGAATTCATCTTAGCCTTTTCATCACAGTAGTTTATACTTTGTTCCTCGAAACGTTTTTTTTTTTTAAAGATCTCTGCTTGTATTAAAATGTTTAAAAAACTGCTGCGGATAACATTCATCCCTTTAAGTAAATATTTCACTTCCATCTCCTTAAATACCCAGGAGTCAAACGTTTCTTTGATGGTGGATGCATTTGAGCGGAGCAGCTTAAGTGGAGAAGAATTAAGATAGAATCAGAACATCTGCTGTGATTCGGAGGCGGCCATGCTTTCTTCTTCTTCTTCTTGCATGCAGTAATGTGCACAAGTGTTACACAGAACATCTTAGTTAATTTGCTGTGATTTTTAATGCAAATTTAGGTCGACTCACTCATTTGCATCTCTTCATTCATGGTCAGAGTGACTCAATGATGTTGACGTTAAATCTCTTTGGAGACCAGATCATTTGCAGTGAAAATTCTTCATGTGGCTGAAGATCATTCTTCTCCGCTCCACATATCCTCTCCACGCTGAATGAACCACGAATGAACTCACACTGGTCTCTTCATTTGCATTTGTTTAAAGCTGCTTCAGTCATTTCACACTGTCTTTGTGTATCATTTTTCATAAAAACATTGCAGATTTGTAGGCTTTAGCGTGATTTGTGCAGATTTAACAGAAGGAGGCTAACAAGAGAGACGTCTTCATTCTCTGACAATAGTTTAACTCTGCATGTAACACTCATTGGCAGGTGCACGAGCACCTGCATGATGTAACGGCACGATGTTAGATGTAATACGCTCAGAGGCAACGGCTACGCAAAACAGATTTGTAGGATAATAGGACATAAAGAGGAGCGTAAAGATTAAAGTTAACTGATAAATAGGCGTGGGACTGAGGAGAGTTTGAGAGGTTGGAAGTTAGTGGAGGATAAAATCTGAAGCCGGGAGAGGAAAGGTAACACTTTTGTAAGTGATCGTGTCTCTGTTTTGGTGCTCGTGCGTCTTAGCGCTGGTGTGACTCTTCTGACTTGATAACCACTTCTGGGACACAAAACGTGCTGCATCCATTAATCTCATTTTAATAATTGATGCCATCTCCTCCAGAAGGAGTTCTGCCTGGACTGCAGACATAAAATGAGACATTTAGTGTTCTATGGTAATTGCTGCTCCATTAGGTCACAGGAATAGCTTAAATGTGAAATCTCTCTCTAGGGTTGGGATGCTGCACTGGCCGCTGCTTCTTTATGTCAGATGTTAACCCATGCAGCAGATAAACGACTGCATTCAGACCGTTTTCTAATTATTTAGCACATAATCTTGTCATTATTTACGGGGAAATTGGGCCAAGTGTAACACACGGTGGATTACGGGGGGGTTACATTTCCAAACCCGATTTAGAGCAGAGAGATTTTTTCACACTAAATTAAAATGATGAACATTTTTTTTTGTTCATCAAACATCTTGGGGTTATTATTGTGAGCCTGGAGACATGCTTGCAGCAGAGCATGTAGCGTGGTGCTCACTCTTCACCGTATCACATCTTCTATTGATTTCTACTTTCCTCCAGGATTGCAGCTGTGCAGGTAAAGGTCAAACTACTGCAGAGAAACTCAACATGTGTGTTTTTCATCTAAAATATTTAGCATGTCTTCTTATTAAAATACAAAAATATAGTAAATCTATTGGAAAAACAGAAAATGAGGTTTAAAAGAGGAATACTCCCTACATCATGTCTCATGATGGAGTTCTGTGCGTGACACTCATGAACAGCATCATGCATTCTGAAGCTCACTGAACATTGGCAAAATAATTAATACTGTAGGGAATGTTGTTCCTATCTGATAAAAATCAAAATAGCAGAGACAGAAGTGCCAAACAGTTCAAATGTTCAGTAACACTTTCATTTTGATGTTACTGTCGTGTTTTAACAGGCGTCACATCGGATTCCCATCATGTGCAAACGATCTGAAACTCTGTTTACGTGCAGGAAAAAAGATAAACATTCTAGCAGACTGAGTTAGTCACAGCAAACATGTGAGTGATCACCATTAAATATATTCTAGTTATTTATTTGAACACATTTTTTTGCTCGGGCTGCATAAGGGAAGCACTGTTGCTGCACAGCCAGAGCATCACAGCTTTGAATCACAGCTGAGGCAATGAGGTTGCATGTTCTCCTCAGCATGCGTGGGTTTTCTCTGGGCTCTCCTCACACATGCATGTGAGGAGAGCTGGTTAGGCCCGGTTCAGATGGCAGGATTTAAACAGAGTATGCTGGTGAAAGTCATCCAGGTCATTGTGATCCGAAGGGGTTCAAATGAAGGCAACTGGACTTGTTTGGTTTCTTGAGGACCATACCATATTTATTTATAAAGCACATTAAAAAACAGCATGACAGCTGACCAAAGTGCTGTGAAGCTCCATAAAAGACTGAATACAACAGCCAATAAAATGAGATAGAATCGGGTTAAAAGAATCACAATAATAGTGGAATGACTAAAACAACAAATAAAAAATAAAACACCATACTAACAAAGTAAGAAATGTGAGCAAGGAAAGCAACACAGAGTAAAACACAAATGGCAACAGGTCTAAAAGATGGTAAAACCAGGTCACTGACCAACAGCTAAATGATAAAAATAGGCCTTCAGCACCGACTTAAACCAACATAGTGACGGGGCCTCTCGTACATCGAGGGGGAATGGATTCCAGAGTTTGAGGAATGAGAACACCTGTTCCCCACGAGATTTGTAATGCATCTTCGGGATACACTGGAGTACGTGATCTGCCGGTCTTAGAGATCTGGAAGCAGTATCACGGGAAGTAGGGGTGCTGGGGGTGCTGCAGCACCCCCTACTGGTGACCTCAAAGATTTATTTACCACAATGGCACAAAAGTGGATTTTAGACTTTTTTGGGAAGCCTATAGAAAACAAAAGGAGATGCAAGAACAGTGAGTTATATTTATAGAGTTTATATTGTGCTTTTTTTGTATTTCAGAGACTTTTTAACACGGGTAAATTTGTCCCTCATTCTCCTCCACCTCTTCATGCGCTCGCCACCTGAATCTAATCCCGTACAGGTAACCAATGGAAATGGGCTAGGATGGGAGTAATGTGTCAGCGTCTGGAGGTGTTTGTGAGGAATCTAGCTGCGGCGTTCTGTACATTCTGGAGATGCTCAATGGAGGAAACATTGACACCAATGAGCACTGAGTTGGTGTAATCCAGGACGTTTTGCTTCTCTTCCAAGGAGCTTTGTCAGTTCTTTACAAATGGACAAAGAATTGACAAAGCTCCTAGGATGTGTAGAGAATGTCTTCAAGAGTCCAGTTGCCTCTTTTGAACCCCTTTGGCTTTCAAAATAGTCAGATGATTTTCACAACATGAGAGATCACACGCGTGGCGATGTAAAAATCATGGATAAAAAAGTCCGACCACATGGCAAAAACAACACACTGCACACACACACACACACACACACACACACACACGCACAAGGTTCTTTCAAGGACTCTTACACCACTCACCACTCACGGCAGTAAAATCTTATGAGATTAGATTTCATTTACTTTTATTACATTCCATTCTTCATTTTTGGATTATTTTTAATGATAATAACTATTATTTGTATTTACTTTCTTCTGAATGAGTAAATATCTTAGTTTTTGTCACCAGGTGAAGTCAGTTCTCTAAGATCTGTAAGAATGGTAAATGGTAAATGGCCTGTATTTGTATAGCGCCTTCTTAGTGTTCTACAACCCCCCAAGGCGCTTCACAACACAATCAGTCATCCACCCATTCACACACACATTCACACGCTGGTGGGGATGAGCTACAACGTAGCTACAGCTGCCCTGGGGCGCACTGACAGAGGCGAGGCTGCCGAGCACTGGCGCCACCAGTCCCTCCGACCACCACCAGCAGGCAAGGCGGGTTAAGTGTCTTGCCCAAGGACACACAGCAGCATTCTCTGGCCGGAGCCGGGATCGAACCTGCAACGTTCCGATTACTGGACAACCCGCTCTGAGCTACTGCTCAGGAGGTAGAGCAGGTTGTCCAGTAATCGAAAGAAAGAAGCAAAAAAAAAAAACACCTGTCAAATTAGACCCCAGCCAAACACAGCAGAACGGCCTGTGTGATCCCTCTGAGATGCTGCATGTGACCTCTGACCTGACTTTCAGTCAGTGTTTTATTAGCAGCACGTTTTGGCCTGACATGTTGCAGAATTAGGGCTCAGCTGCCTCCTGTCTGCACCAAGGTTACGTTAATTTACTGCTAACAGGACAGACTCAAATTTCACGGTTCAGCAGTTAGACCCACATTTCTGATCTCAGGCTGAGAATCTGGCAAACAAAACACTTGGTGTTCTTATGAAGGCATTTTGGACTAAATGTAAAACTTCAAAACTAGATAGGAGAAAAGTTTATGTTCACTCTTGTTCTGCAGGATTGCAAAACTAATGAGGGGAGATGAAGTCTTCATTGCCTCCGTAACCGATGTTATTGGTGATGGCAGCTGTTGCCTGAAAAGAGATGAAAATAAGCATTTTCTCCTCTATTGCTCCTAATGAGAACTGCATAAACAACGCTGATTGCTGTGAAGTCACCTGACCCATAATGATTTAACTGAGGCCATGCTCTCTTATTCCCCCAGATTTCTGTTTTGTGCTTTTTTGTCTCGCTTAATTGATTAAAATCCATTAAATCTTTATCAATATCAGAAACAAATGACCTGAGTAAATATAAAATGAAGTTTTTAAATGGTGATTTCATTCATTGAGGGAACAAACCCATTTAAATCAATAGGGATGTGTATTGGTAAAATTCGGCGATACGATACGTATCACGATACAGGGGAGGCGATACGATAAATCACGATATATTGCGATACATTCAGCCAGATGATATTAGCGATTTTTTTAGACTGAATTTATTGTAGGAAAATTCAATAAACAGTCCAAACTGATACGTAACATGTTTAACATGAGGTATCTGAACCATAACAGAGGGATTTACATTTCAATGGTGGAAACAAAACTCATTGCACACTGCTGCCAACTAGTGGTTGGCGTCTGAATTGCACCAAAATAAAAGAAAATACACAAATGTTTGCGTGTAAATTCTTCCAAAAATTCAATACATGGCTTTTGAATATCGATATAATATCGCAGGAAAATATATCACGATATATTGCCATATCAATATTTTCTTCCATTCCTACAAATCAACCTTGGCCTATGTGACGATGAAGAATGAAGGATTCAGATTAACCGCATCATTTGGAACGCTACAGTTGATTCTATCAGCCACACAAAGGCCTGATTACTGCCATCATTTCAACAGAACCTGTCCAACAAAATAAAGAAGGCTAAACAATCTCAAAAAGCAACACATCGCATAAAGTTCCAAACAGATTCAAGAACTAAAGAATCCAAAACAACATCCAAAAGCACTGCGGTTACATTATGAGTAAAACTAACTCTTTGTTTCAGAAAACGAACGCTGTAGCTGCAGGCAAACATGGGGGTGACGGTGTGGTCGTCTGTGGTTGCTTGGTTTTTCAGGACTACAACTGATAGAACTAGTGATGCTCCAATCCGATCGCGTGATCGGAAATCGGGCCCAATCACGTGTTTTTTTAAAAATCGGAATCATGTGTAAAAGATCGGAAATTGCCAAAAGACTGCAAAACGTTGGGGTTTCTAAGTCTGCTGCAGCACCTGAGCTGCCTGGTAGCTACAGGTGCTATGCAGGGAAAAGTTAGCCAGAGGCGCTCATTCCTGCCCAGTCACGGGAACATCGATCAATACAGCTGCAGACTGAGGGAATAAACAACTTGAAATATGAGCAATGCTGCTATTTTTAATATATTCATGATATTAAAACATTTTTTAATCAATGCACTTTCTAAACAAGTGAAAGTGAATCTTAAAGGACAACTTGGATGTGTTTTCTTTTTTCCTTCTTATTTTAATGATTTCCTGAAAATTATCGGATCGGGACTCGGTATCGGCAGCAGTGTTAATTTCGTTGACGAATTATTTTCGTTTTTTTTTTCGTGACGAATGAATTTTTGCGGACTAAAACTAAACAAAAACGAAAATATACACGCCAAAAAAGACTAAATTATAACGAATCTTGACCGACATTTTCGTTGACGAATAAGAAACGACAACGAAAATTGACAGAAACGAAAATCCAATCAGAAAACGGAAAGGATGGGCGACCGGAAAAAATAACCAATCATCAAATCGAATAGGCGGGACTAAATAAGAAAAGAACCAATCAGAGTCTGGAGCCGGCTGTTGTTTGAAAAAGCTAGCGGTAAGTAAACATAAGATGTTTATGCCGGTAAAAGTTATGTCTGAAGGGATAAAATGTCCGCGGCTGGAAGGAAAAGCTTCAAATGTGATCGTCTGAAAAGTATTTGCTTGGTGAGTACACACCTGGAGTTTCCCCTGGTTTTAAAAGCGTTACGATGTTGTTAGCAGCGAGCGGAGGCAGGGTGGGAGTGGTCAGCACATTACTGCTGGTGCCGCAGCTCAAACCGAACCGAGTTCACGCACGGCCAGCGTGCTGCGCATCTTGTTGTCTAATCATTTTTCTTTTCTTGGTGCTGGTACGGCCGATATGTAGCCTAGTGAACTAGACCAATTCTTGCTTTGCAGAGTTTGGTCTAGGCACGCTTCATTGGAACCCTCGCAGCCCAAACCACTGCTGTGTCTATCCAATCACAACTCGCTATAGTTTTGGTTGGGCCAATCACAGCGCTCTATATCATGGGCCAATCACAGAGCGGGAGTAGCCGATGACGTCAGCGCTGCGGCCGCGAACCCAAGCAATATGGCGGCAACTCGGAAAACACGTTCGTTTGAAACGGCTTTGTCATCAACATTGGATTATTTAGACTCCAACGTGCGTAAGTCTGTCTGATATACTTAGCGGCTTCTTATTTTTATCAAACAAAGTAGTGCAATGTCCCAGTACACCTGATATTCGCGTGTTTTTCATACAAAAACGACAGAAATCATTGATGTTAGACGCTATTAAAGCCTCCCGCTTTTCCATCGTCGTGATTACGTCATGTTGTTCGTCACTCTGATTGGTCCTAGCGCTATCCAATTGCGTGCTGACATTTTGAAAGACAACCGTAGATCCCGCCTCACGACTGAGAGCCGTCAATGGTTCGTGGCCAGACTATATATTCACATATATAGGATGGCTTGCCAGGCTAGCCGATATGATCAGTGTTCGGTGTTCTAGCGGTGTTTTTGAGGAGAAACGTTCAGGTGTCCCACCTTGATAAATCAGTCTAAGCACAGTCTAAGAAAACAATTCTTTCCTTTAGTTTACCTCTTTGTATAAGAGTAACGCATTTTAATGTTTTGATGGTATATGATGTCATTTCTTGTCATATTACTGCACATTATACAGAGTTTTTTTATTTTATTAATACTGAGAGGCACAATTTCAAACTGTCAGCATTCATTTAGGTATTTTCCAATAATTATTGTTATTAAAACAATTATAAATGTAGAGTTTTATTGATCCAAAATGTAAAATGTGATTTTTACATATTTATTTACAGTTTCAAATGGGTGTAGTAAACATTTCCTTTACACAAGTAGAAAAATTATTGCATCAGAAGAAAAATACATGTGTTTTAATTTTAGCCTTATTTTAGTCGACTAAAATAAGACTAAAATAAAAACTAATTGGACGACTAAATTGTGACTAAAATTAAAAATAATTTTAGTCAAAAGACTAAGACTAAAACTAAATTAAAATTTCTTGTCAAAATTAACACTGATCGGCAGATACTTAAAATCAAATGACTCAAAATCAGATCGGGAGCAAAAAAACGTGATCGGAACATCCTTAGATAGAACCGTTGATTCTGATAAGAATATCCATCTGCTATCCTTATACTGGCCATTCATGCTGGAAAACCACAGAAATGTGGCTAAATTCAAATGAATCTACAAAGAAGAGTGAGAAAGTTTCTCTACAGCACTGTGAGACGCTCATTACCAATAATCCCACATGCCTGATTGCAGCTGTTGTTGCCAATGGTTTCAGAACCACTTAGCATTAAGAGTCAGTTACTTTGCAACACACAGCCAGTCTGACTTGGATAGATTTTTTTTTCTTCTGTACCTCAACAAACTCAGATTATCTTGGTTTGATAATTGAATTAATTAATTTATTAATTAAAATCATTTAAGTGTAACAAAAAATAATCGAAAACAAAAGAAATCTGTAGTTTTACATAACATATGGGGCTCACATGATATTTTGATAATGTTCAAATAATCTATATTGTTTGGCAGATTCTTCTTTTCTTTTTTATTATCCCTTCATTTAACATCTTATAAGTTTGAAAGTGAGCTTTTAAACTGCAGGATTCCTACTGGAAGGCCATTTCTCAGACTGTTTCCACTATTTCTTTATTATTTAACTGGTTTTTATATTTAAAGCAGCATTCCGCAAGATTGCAGTTATATGGTCTCTGTCGCCCTCTAGAGGCTTGCTGCGTAACGTCACTGTCGTAACATTAAATCTCTCTCTCGGGCATAAGAGGCATGTTTACATTCCTAATGTCAGGCAAAACAACGAAAACAAACTTTTCCACCTCCACACATTGAATAAATAGTTTTATCAGGACTGTAAAACAACTTTATGCCCGACCAAACACAATAACCCCGGTGAATTCATTTATTACTTACCTAGCCATTAGCAGCACGGCTAGGTTAGAGTCCGTAGTTCATGCTGTTCTTTCTAAAAGAGCTCTCCAGTGAGGAAGAGACAGCCCAATAATAACTCTGGTCTTTGCTCTTGTTCTATCACGTTCCTCTTTTCTTTTCCTATATTCCTCTGATAAGGGATTTCTAGCTTTCTTTGGTGAATCTGCCGCTGCTACAGCGAGTCTACGTTATACAATTATGGCAAGCCAAAGGGATAAAAAAATGTGCGTTCTAAACTCGCATTATGTCCGCCAAAACGCTCGTTCTAGACGCGCGTTTTGGCGGACATAATGCTCGCTTTTAGAACATGCGAGTTTTTGCTCCCTTTGGCGTCAAAACGCGCGTTCAAGAAGCGCATTTTGGCGGACATAACGCACGTTTAGAACACGCGCTTTTTTATCCCTTTGGCTTGCCATATTCTGCCGTAAAACGACACCCAGTCAGTACTTCCGTCGCTACCCGATGCACAAAAACTGTATAGCGCAGTAAACAGACGTGGGACCCCCCCAACACTATCACAGGAATGACAATGAACATAATAGATAATACTATGATGCAAAAACTTTACAAAAAAAGCATAATTTTAAGGTGTAAAAGTTGCGGAATGTTGCTTTAAAAAAGTCTTTAAGTCCTCAGGTCAAAAGTTCAAATTGAATAATTGGACGGGGGCGTTTAATCACACCTGATAACCTCACAGGCCCTGACTCACAGTTGGATTCTCTCTCAGAAATAAGCTTGTTATTTTGGAGTGCTGGAATATTTTAGCAGGAGCAGAATATTGGTGTAAAATACCTCAAACGTGTCTCCCTTTCTTGTACTTTTCTTTTGCACATCTTGACAAGGGTCTGCTTCTCCCGTTTCTGAGCCTGAGAGCAGCTTCTCTTTGTTCTGCCAGGTTCGTGCTAAGCTCTCTCTTCTCGCTGTCATTCTCTTCGTAAAGTTGTAATTATCTCCAACACTTGATAAAAGCCTGGGGCTTTCTCCATCTCTCGCTTTCAATCTGGCTTTATTGCCTTTATTATATTGCTCTTAATCAACCTTTGGTGATTTCTCAGGTAGGTTTCTGATCCATCTTTGTCTCATCCTCTTTCTTTTTTTGTTTTTTCCTTCATTTTGCTGCTCTTGGCTCCCCTCTCCCCTCTTCTCTTCTCTCCTCTTCTTGCTTGCTGCTATTCTTCAGGCAAAGTATATTTTCAGAGTAATGAATTGTCAAAAATAGGTCAAATAACAAAATAGGCTCCTTGTGTTTTTCTGTGATCACACTCTGCTTCTAGTTTCACTTGATGCTTGTGAACTCTTCCACCTCTGCTTTCATCTCAGACGGTTGTGCATTCAGGCTCAGGCCTCTTCTGGTGCCTCCAGACCAGCAGAATTCACTTTGATGCTTTTGCTGCATGTGCTAAAAGCCAGCACAGCCACTTTCCACAACCCCGGGAGGGTTCCTGCACTCGTTCACTTGCAGATTGACATCTGTGTCAGAAGGGGGAAACGTCTGGTTTTTACAGTCGCTGGAGCTCTCTGTGACATTTCCTTGTAAAAGTATCTGCTAGCTTAATTATATGCAATAAAACCATTCCCTGATAAAATTAGGGCAAAATATTTCTCTCACTGTCTCTTAAACATGCTGCATTTAAAGTCCTTGTTCATTATTCAGATTAGGACCAGCACAGCTGTGTGAGTTGTGTGTTTCTGTCTGGTTATTCTAACGGGAATAAACTTGGAAGGATGAGAGCGATGGACCAGCTGAGACTCCAATAAAGATGAAATCTCCCTGATATTATTTCTGTCATAGTTTGTGTGTGTTTGTGTGTTTTCCCTGGTTGGTTTTAGGTTTTTTTTTTTCCAATTATCGTTTTACTGAAACATTCGATATTAATTCTCTTTTTGTGTCTGTTGTGTATTTTCCAGGATGGTTGAATACTCTCTGGACCTGCAGAACATCAACTTCACTGCTATCAGAACCGTGAGGGTGCTGCGGCCTCTCAAAGCAATTAACAGAGTGCCAAGTAAGTCCTGATATCCATTCAGACTGGGTTTCCCTACCATCAAAAAATCACTTAACTGGGGTGAAGCGAAAATTCAATTGAGTTCATTTTTTAATGTTTTGTGAAACCCAGAGGGAGGTTCGTTCAAATGCAGTTAAATTATAAGGGTTTACAAGGGTATTACACGTGTCAAGCTGTCCTAGCTACAAGTTAATGTGCCCACTTTATAACATAATATAATATAGAAGGAGGAGGAAGAGGTAGAAGAAGAAGAAGACATATAGAAGCCCTCTTGGTTACTCTTTCAGCACCATGGACAGCTACCGGTAGACCAGCTAACTGTGCTGGAGTAACTGGATATGTGTTCTTTAATATACTTAATTAACTGGAATCAGGCAGGTTTTGAAGTGTGTTGGAACAACCTCAGTTCAGATAAATATTTATCATCCTATCATCATCTTGATAGCACTTATTATACAGCACAAGATACCACCAAAGGTTTTTTGTGTCTTTTTTACATAATAGAATCAGAATCAGAAGATTTTTATTGCCATTGTCATTGAACGCAGCTCACTAACTAGGAACTTGATTTGGTGATAAGGTGCAACATAAACACACATAAGAACACAATAGGTAATAAATGGTAGATAATGTGCAGTTAGCAGCAGGATAAACAGTGCAACATGCTATTACAGTGACTGGTATATAATGTGCATGTTAATGTAGATATCACAGAGTATTCATGAGACAGACGACAATAGACCCCTGACATTATAAACCTAATTAATTTGAGCTTTTAACTATTTATTTTCTAGTCTAACATATTACTGTGATGCTTAGCTGCTATTTTGAGAATGTTCCTATTTTTGCCCTTTTGCAACATGGATGTTTGCTAACACATGTTGATTTGGATCAGTTTGGACTGGCTTGCTGAGATAACAGCTATGTCCAAAGTGGATAACTGCCATAATATAAGTTACTAAAACCTACTGTCAGAAATTCCCTAACAGGTTGTGCTAACCCTACTTTGTAAACGTTAGGAAAGCTCTAAATTTTAAATGATATGGTTGTTTACATAAAGTCATGTGGGTATTGTTTTAGCACTATGAGCATCTTTTGCTAAGATACCTCCAACTGAATGTTTTGAAACATTTGTGGGAAAATAACAGCAATATGGGAAATTGATGGTGGTTTAATAGCTGGTATGATTGGTCACAAGATTATTATTTTTTATTTCCCTAGACCAGGTCAGGTCACAGTTTTAAATAAGAATTAGTTCTTAATCTGTTTTGAATCTAGTTAAATAAAGGTTACAAAAACTAGGTTATTTAATTAATGGGGCGATGGTGGCAATCGGAAGGTCGCAGGTTCGCGTCCCGCTCAGTCTGTCACTGTCGTTGTGTCCTTGGGCAAGACACTTAACCCAACTTGCCTGTGTTGGTGGTGGTCAGAGGGGCCGATGGCACAGATGGGCAGCCTCGCTTCTGTCAGACTGCCCCAGGACGGCTGTGGCTTCATAGTAGCTTACCATCATCAGCTGTGTGTGAATGTGAGAGTGAATGAATAATGGAAAGCGCTTTGAGTGCCTAGAAAAGCGCTATATAAATCCAATCCATTATTATTATTATTAGTCAATCAATCAAATTTTATTTATGAAGCACTTTTCATATATAATATATAACAAAAATAAAAATAAAAAAAATTGGAATTGATATAACCCCCCCACCCCTTTCCCTCTCACACACACACACACACACACACACACACACACACACACACACACACACACACACACACACACACACACACACACACACACACACGCATGCATGCACACACACACTTTAAAATGCAAGGATAATATCACTAAATGAACGCTACAGAATAAACACACCTAAAATGTTCTGAACTAACCCTTTAACAGATGTTGCATGGCTTCTTGTTGGTTCATTGTTGCATGCAATCATTATTCAGTTTACATTTTTATTCTAAAATATCTGCTAGACAAATCCCAAAAACAGCCTCTGTTGTGTGATCACGAGTGGGTCTTCTCATGCCATTTTTAGCTCCACTTAGCTAACAGATAGCAGCCTGTGTGCTTGGTTCACACAACACACCAACAGATTCCCACCAAAATATTAAAACTAAAGCAAATGGGATACATGAAAGCAGCACCACTGAGACACCTGCCATAACGCACCTTGCTGTTCTTGCTGTAATTACTCCATTTCTCTGTGTGCCCGTTGTCTTTATAGATTCACCTGTTGTTTAATGTGATGCATTTATTCCTGGGAGGAAGTGGATCTAGTCTCATGCTTTTTCAGATAAAAGTGGACAAATAGCATACAGGTCACTTTGTGAAGTCCTTATATAGGAAACGCTTCAATGCTAAAAACTGGTTTCATCCTGTTTCAGGACTCTTTTAGATCATTCGGATCATCAGGCTTTTTAAAAATCTTTCATTTAAAGGCAGCTGTTGTAATCCCGAGCGAATGTCCCCAGCATCCAAAAACATCTTTAAAATAATTAGGACATGTTTTTGAGGTCTTCAGCACATCATCTCTGAGAGTGCTGCTTGGTCTCTGTCCCTTATGATGTCAATTATCAGAGTTTCTTTGATAGCTGCAGTTTTTGATGTGCTGAAATGACTTAATTGTACTTAGCAGGCAATCATTTTAAGAGGCTACGAGTACTCTCTGAGCTGGATACGCTGGTTCTTCAAGTTAATGTGTTTCTCCTACTTTCATAATTGCCACTGTGCACCTCCCATTGCTTATGAACCTGCAGCAAAAGCTGAACCTGTTATTTTCCGCTTGTGTGAATCAGGAGACAGAGAAATGGATGCTTTTCTATATTTGCTCCAAAACAAATGAACACGTATCCATCTTGGATGCTTTTTGCTGCCATTGTTATGTCCTAAATCTTCTTTTATTTTTTTATTTTTAGAATTTCTCTGCAATCGTTCTTTGATGTCTGTCTGCCTGGTCCTTTGTGATCACCACATTACCTTGGTTTGTCATTCATTTTATGCTCGACACCTTTCAGTGAAGCCCAGGCTCTAATGGCAACTCCCTCCTCTTTCTTCACCTCCTTCTGTCACATAATCTGCATCCCTTCAGGTGATTTATTTCCAAACAAGAGGCCGTCTCCTTTCTCTGTGGAGTGATTTGTTCGGCAGGGAGATTGAGACATCATAAATGATTTCATCCTTCAAATTCTAGATTCTGGTGTCAGTAAGGCTGAGCTGATCAGTGTGGACAACACAATCACTGTCAGAAAACCTCACCTGGTACGCGTCTTCTCCGTGTTGCGATCAGAGCAGAGTGGCTCGGTTTTGGTTTTCCAAAACAAACTGAACATGTACTGAAAAATAAATCTGTGCTGAGATTTGCTTCGGCTACTTTTCTGTATCACTTTGCTGGAATGTTCCCCCTTTTTTGAAAACTCAGCTTTAATGAGCTCAGACATCACGCTAGCTCACAACATCTTTGCTGAGGAATCAGCTGCTCTGTCCACTCCCTCTGCAGAGTTTCTTTTAACTATAACTGATCCATATGGTGAAATTTAGACGTTGTTACTCTGGAAACTTTTTAATGCACTCTTATCAACAGAAAAAGCCTTTGTAGTCATAACAATAAAGGTCATCTCCCTTTAATGTAATTGTTAGAATACTTTTTGTTTGGCATCAATGCTTTTAAACCTGCTACCACGTTGTTCCCGCCACAGGATGCCCCTCATCAAAGCTCTCTGACGTCTGGTCAGAGAACACTTTCTCTTCACGAACAACACAACATCTATTAGAAGTTTTGTTTTCATTTCTAACAAGATGAGTTGTGTCTGGATCAAGTTGCAGCTGTGGTGTTAGGTGAGAAAATGAAAAGCAGAAGTGAAATGTTGATGCAGAAGGTTCTTCAACATCCAGAGCACCGTATTCTGAGCTGCTTTAAAAAAGCTCCCCAGAAGTAAAATTAAAGGGCCTGCCTCTGCAGCAGCCACAGGGCGAGATGCAGGGGACATCCTGGACAAGTCCGTCATAGGACCACAGACAAACCACCCACTCAGTCACTCTTACCCCTACTTTCCATTGGACATGAAAATGAAAGTAACAGAAGCGTTTTACCCGCGAGCTCCCTTCCAACCGGGATTCCACACAGCTGATCCCATGAGGTTGCAAAATCACGGGAGAACTGCAAAACCACGTGTGATTTCAGAAGTTTACACGATACCAAGCAAGGAGACAAACGGCTGCATGCATAAACATTTTGATAGGCTGCTACTGCATATTGGCCATAGACATGAATACGTAGACGCCCCATTGGGCGCTGGAGTGTGTAACAGCATCGCCGCCATCTTGGATGGGTCTCCTCACTGTCCAAAGTCAACATAGAGTGAGCAATTTAACGTAGCTAATGTTGCATTTTAGCCACAAAGTGTCTTAATTGTGTCTTTTTTTTTTCTTTAGCAACTTCAGTCTGTTGCTACTCAAAATGCTGCTAGAGTTCCTTTTTTCACTTGAGTCACAACTCGGTTTTATAAAATGCCAAACTCACCAAAGGTATTTCATATTTATGGCAAACGGAAGGGTTCCAGACACCCGCTACGACTCTGTCCTTCAAAATTCTAGAATTCTAGGGACACGAGAGCGAAACCTTGCAACTCACCTGAGGAAATTGAAAAACTTTTCAAGCATTGTGTGACATTTCTGAAACTCCCTCATAAATACTGTGCACAATTGTCACTAACCATCACAGGCAAGTGATAGACTTGCTTTAGTGGATCTCAGATTTAGAAGTTTGAATTTCTTTCAGTAACTGAGACCTGGGAAACTAAAAACAAAACAAGTTTATATCTACAGCTATGAAATGTCACAAAACTGTGTAAAATATTATTTTATGTGACTACAAACATTTTAGTCAAATGCCACCAGACACACATCTGTTGCACAAAAGACATTTATTCAGTTGGCAAATTTTCAATGAGGTCACAAAATGTGGGTTAATGGAAGCTGAAAAAGTAAAAATTAGCAGGTGTAGAGAGGGAAAGCAGCACGAGAGATGAATGGAGTTGGGAAGATGGGATTATACGGCTCCATGAAGGATGGGTAAAGATGAACGAGAGGAAGGGGGAGATGATGAGAGGAGAGATGCTGGGGAACTCGCATGAGCAGGCTATTACAATGATAGATAGGGCTAAGGAGGAGCGAGGGATGGAGGGAGTCATCGGGTGAATAGAGATTAAAGGAGCAAGGGACAAAAAGGACAGCTGGAGAACTGGAATGAGGAGAACAAGGAAGGAGCTTACTCATTTTACTTTTTGTGCTGCTCTCAGTGCCGTATAATTTTTATTTAAAAATATATTTTTGAACATTTTTCAGATTCAATCCTTTGATTTATGTTTTCTAACCTGATAAGAGATAGCATAACACATACAAAGATGATTGCAAACACTGGATTTAGTCATTTCATTTTAAAATCCTCTGTAGCGGTCGGTCGGGTAGCTTGTAACAGCTGCTAGTTACATATTTTTATCAGTTGCAGACCACTCACCTGTCTCCTCACATCTTTTCTTTTCATTGGGTTTGAGTTCTGTTGGATGAGTGAAAATGGTAAAGTCCAGCGAAATCTGTTTATAAATAAGAAGCAATAAACCTGCAAAGTCGTCCGTTGTACCAGATGTAAAAGGCCTACATGAACATTTAACTAAGTCATAGGTCCCTATTTCTTTTTGAGTATGTACGTGTGTGAAGTTAATACTCTAACCTCTTGTAGACTATTGTCACAAATTCACATCAAACCACTTTTGGTCTTGAAGTGGCCAGATGGAGAATTATGTTTGATACTTTCATCAAAGACCTGCCATATCCAGTCCCATACATGTCCTCTTGTAGTGGTTCTATAGGTGGTCAGAGCAGCATGTGGTGGATTGTCTCAGGGGCACCTTGGGTCTTGTCTGGTGTGGTAGATCTTGGCCTCTGTTGCTCTGGTGTTCAGCCATGATGAGTGTCTCTGTGCTGTCCTTCAGACCAGCTCTTTCTAGCCATTGGTAGGAGTTCTTGATATCAGCCACTCAGTTATCTGTCAGTGGTCCATCCCATGTAGGGGTTTGTCCTCCCATGATGGCCTCCTCCTCTGTTCGCCATTGTCTGAGACATTCACTGAGCATGTCATCTGTTGGGGCCTTGTCCTTGATGAGCTTATGGATCTTGGATGTTTCATCCTGGACAGTGGCTCTCACACTCACTAGTCTTCAGCCTCCTTCCTTAAAGCTAGTGAACACTCTCAGGGTGATGGATTTGTGATGGAACCCTCCATGCATGGTTAGGAGCTTCCCAATCTTAGCATCTGTGGTCTGTATTTCTTCTTTTGGCCAGCTTATTATTTCTGCAGGATATCTGGTTACTGGCAGGGCGTAGCTCTTTATTGCCTTGATCTTGTTCTTGCCATTGAGCTGACTTCTTAGAACTTGCCTTACTTTGTAGGTATTTGGCTGTGGCTCCTTTCCTTGTGGCTTCATCGAGGTTGCCATTTGCTTGTGCGAAGGTACTTGTAGCTGTCCTCAATGTCTGCTATCGTTCCTTCTGGGAGTGAGAATCCTTCTGTGTGGACTACCCTCCCTTTCTTTGTCACCATCCGACCACATTTCTCAAGTTTGAATCAGTGCTGTAGATCCTGGTGGTGTGGATCAGTGAGTCGATGTCTTGCTCGCTCTTGGCGTACAGCATTATGTCATCCATGTAGAGGAGGTGGCTGATTGTGGTTGCATTCTTGAGTCAGTATCCATAGCCAATAAGTTTTTGTTTGTTTGATTGGTTGGTTGAGTGGGTGGCTAGTTGGTTGGTTGGTTGGTTGGTTGGTTGGTTGGTTGGTTGGTTGGGTGGATGGCTGGTTGGTTGGTTGGGTGGATGGGTGGGTGGGTGGTTGGTTGGTTGGTATAAATGTGTCACTTTTGCTTAATTGTGTGTCTCTCACTAAACAGCAAATTTCCTCCAACAGATGGACCAACATCACTCCTGGCCAATAGCACACCTGCTACAGGAAACAGCTATGTGCAAATTTGATAATTGATTTTATCATTAAAACTGCTGATTTGGATAAATTCAATTAATGGTTGTTTAGGAATTGTAGTAATTTTCCAACTTTTTCTTTGAATTATTATTATGGACTCTAAGAATGGAAATCTTTTCACACATAGCCCCACCAATATTTTTTTTCCACCAGCTGCCATTGTGTCTTGGGCATATTGATGTAAATAAATAAGCATGGTCCTACACCTCCCAATTATTAATAGACTCCTCATTCATGGAGATCCAACTAACAAATGTTATTTGTGTAAATCGTAGTACTCTAAAACACCAGTGCTGAGTTTACCAACATAAATGTCTCTCCTCATGTTTGGATTTGCATGCTAATAATTTTAATTTAAGAATCAAATCTCCATTTTCCTAAAAGCACCAATGTGGTGTGTGTTTATTTGACACTGCTCATTTTAATTGCACCCGTAACTCTCTTATGCGGAGCATAATTGATGAGTAACCTTGTTTCTCAGCAGACGTTTTGTCTTGCCGCAGGCGCAGAAGCACAGGTGCAGGAAGAGTGCTTCAGGAAACGAGCAGTAACAGTGTCAGTGATCAGAAAATGAAGTGGCTAGATGGAGCTCGGCCATTATCTACACCGACATGTCAAAATGTCCCCAGAAAAATCAATACCAGCAGTCCTTCTGTAAATGTAACCCATAACTCTGCTGTCATGCGCAGATAATGTAGAAATATGTGATTTCATAACCGCTCCTTTGGAATGGGTCTAATATTGAATTACCTAATCATCCTCTATCAGAGCCTCATATGAGTGTTTGTCTGATGACAGGTCGGGCTCACGACGGTGTCAAATCCTTCTTGAACTGAAAAGAAATAACTTATTTTTCAGGCATTATGAAGTATTAACAAGACAACTGCTAACACAGATGTTAAAAGTTACTTTGTGAAGAAACAAGGGTGTCCATGAGATGGAAAGGTCAGATTTTCTACCAACCACTGTTGTTGCTTCAGCTGCCTCCGCTGCCAAGACACTCATTTCACTCCTCTTTATTTGGTGCATGAATAAAGAAGTAAATCTCCTCTATATTAAAGACAATTTACCACAGAACTCATCTCCGGGGTAATTCAATCTCCATTCTGTGGGAGATGCACAAGCACACTCATCAAGTGCTTTTGCTCATAAAGCCACACGAGTCTTCAAAGAAACGCACACACACACGCACGCACGCACACACACACACACACACACACACACACACACACACACACACACACACACATCTGCTTATACTCCAATTTCTAAAGTCACAATAAGTCACAACCAAAAACCAGTGCCTCAAACTCCTGTGTACGCTGACTTGTTGGCACAGAATAGCTGAATGGCTGCACACACATGCTCACTGGAGGATGTGAGTGTGAGTCAGTTAATTGCGCTAATGGAAGTTATCCATGTCTGGTTCCCACTGGCCGCAGCTTAAAAGCTCGAGCGTGTTGTCTGCTTTACCAACAAGCCCCCTACGGCGAATAGAGCATTAGCAGCCAAGGTAACGGTCGTCAACGTATTCCCTCGCTTTTGCTTTCATTTCTTTTACTCTCCAGACTAATTTACTTTTCTTTTCTCGTATTTCTTTTAGCAGCTAGAGTTGTTCTAAATGAATATTTTACTGCTTTCTCAACGTATGCTAACAGCCTAGAAGGAAAATTTAAGGAAAACTTTTGCTTTCCAGTCAACATTTGATGAGGTAACCAAGCTTAATGTGACAGCTGGAGTCCATTTTGATACGTGAACAACTATAGCTCCCACCCCTGCTCCCCTCCCCTTCTGGAAGCAGATAAAAGCCACGCCTCCTACTGCACATGCACAGGGAAAACTGAGTCAACAGAGAAAGAAAAAAACAATAGTTTGATGTATCACAAGGTTGAATGCTAAACTAACCATTTAGCTCCAATACACAAAATATAAATTCCTTTTTGTTCTCCTCCCTTCTCTTCCACAGTTAATCCAATGCAGGTTGATTTAGCATTCAAGCTAATGTCATGCATGGCTACTAGGCTGATGCACGCTACAGATTTTTGAAGGGAGAGTATAGTAAGTTGCACTGAAAATCGCAGAGTACATGACAGATGAATGTCTTTTAGGGCCACTGCGTGGTCTTCTCGCGCCTTGCAGCAGCGGCCCCTTGCAGCAGCGGCCCCTTGCAGCAGCGGCCCCTTGCAGCGGTGGCTTGCAGCGATGCTTTGTTGTTAAGTAATCACAAGTGTAAATCCGCTCCTGTAATTCCTTCATGTTTCTTATTATTTTCATTTGCAGTCTATATGATTATTAAGGTCACCAAGAAAAATTAAGATCATTATTGAGTAATTTTCATGACTTTTTCACTCTAAATGCTAGCTGTTACCATTCACTTACATTGTTTATGCTAAGCTAAAGCTAATAAGGAGGATGACTGGGCTGGTAACAAAATGCTTTTTCCCACCTATCAAATTTTGTGGAATATGGCAACAGAATTTTCACTTAGGGGTTCAATATCCCTTAAAATTTTTGGTTACAATACTCCGAAATATAATTGATGACTTAGTATTTACCTGTCAAAAAGAAACTTTGTTAACTCTTCATCAGTCTTGAGCCTTTGTAGATCACGAAGCTCACTCCAAACATTTAAAAGCATTCTACTTGCAAACTTCCAGCTTCTTCTTCTTCTTTGTTGGTGTTCTAAGCTGACCAACCAACATTCTCGTTGATTGACCGCTCCCTCTCGTGGATATGCAAATCTTTTAGTCATCTCTGCATAAATGGTTCATTTTGCTGTAAAGGCCAGGGGAAGGACTTAGGGGAAATATAAATTCTGAAAGATTACTTTATACCATTGAACAGGGTCAGATAGTCAGATTTAAGCATTTAAGTCACTTTAAAAATTTAAATTTTGTATCCCAGCTTTAATATAACAAATACATTTATGCTCTCATTTTGATTAGTTTTATTGAGCATTCACAGTGACATCATGATTACTTTTCCTCTTAAGACAGTTTTCTGCATTCTAGCCACACTCTAATTGGCTGTAGAGTGTTTTAGTGTCTCAATCCAGTGAGAAGGAGGCCAAAATAACATTATTAAAGACTGTTTTATTTACGCTTGAATTTATAGCATTTGTCTTACGTCCATGATATACTGTTTGTGGAAACATCACTTAATTAGTCTAAATGTTAATATATTTTACATTGGAAAGTCTCGTTTATTACCACAGTGCTTTAAGCTGCTACTGACTTCAAACAGACTAAATCAATTTCAGACGTCTGTTTCAAGTTTCTCAAAGGGATTCGCACTCTGTGATGTTTAATTTCCGGCACAAACGCGGCCAGGGTTAGAGCTCATATCCACTGTAGCTCGGCTGAAGCTAATTTGGTGAGACTCACCATCAGCTAGTTTGATTCGACCAGCATTTAGAAGCAACCCTTCCAGTCAGTAATTAAGGCTAGCCCAAGGCTCTAAACAGGGACTCATAACAAGACAAAAGTTTATTTATAGAGCAATTTATGCTAATTGATCTGAAACCTAATTGACATTTTTGAGATTTAAAACGTCAAAAACAAAGAAAAAAATCAATAAAAGTTATTAGCCAAGAAGGATGTAGCTGTTTACCTATATTTCCTCATTTTTTTAAATTAAATTTATTCAGAAAGTGAAACATTTTAAGTTACTGAACGAGAAACTCGTAGATGAAGATGTGTGAGGTGCATTCCCTCTTAGCCCCGATTAGTCAGCTAAATGCTGCATCAATCCCTAATCTGTGTTACATGTAGAGTTCGACCCCTGGTTGGGTTTTCTTATGGAGTACTCAGCTAAAGTAATGAGCTGTTGGATCATAATTACATGGGAGTTTAGTAATTGATTGGCTCATTATGATAATGCAACGGCTTACATGGAAATGGCAGGAAAAAAAGGGTTCCATTTCTGAGGATTGGAGGAAAAAGAAGATAATGTTGGATAATTTTGACAAAGAGAATACTGAAGTCAGGTTTAAAACTTATAGAAGTCTGTTTATGTCTGTATTCACAAGGTAAAATTAAAGGTGAGGTTCACTGAGAAACGTATAATACTTGTTCTTTTTGAAATACAAACGATCACTCTGAGATTCATATGCATGCTGAACGTGAAGATGGTCTTCTACCCCTATTTCCTGCATTAGCCTCTGCATGAAAATAGATGGAGAAACGATCTGGTCAGAAAAAGCTACACAGATCTATGTCACACTGTGAAATTGCATTCAGGAGAGAACAGAGCGTGTCTCGGCTAGTAGAAGCTAACCGTTAGCATTAGCACCTCCACAACATGGCGGAACTCCTTCATGCTTGTGTTATTTGTGTAGATAAAGCAGTTGCATTGCTGTTTTCCAATCAGAAGCGAGATGTTCGCATATTATGTATATTAACGAGTAAGACTCCAAATCCTGCCATTTTCTGCCCCCGTCTTCTCCGACTAACTTCTACTTCCGGAAACAGGAGCGCCAGAGCTTTTGTAGACACCACAGCAGATTTATTGAAATAAGGAGTGCACTTTAATCATTTTGTGCATTTTGATAACAGGAACCAAAACATTCTTTTCATTTTTTTTCTGGTTTGAAAACATTTTGGTTTAATGTTGCACAAAGTATCAGACAAAAATACAGAATCAACTTTATTTTTTCATAACAAGAGTAAACAACTTAGCCACAATTTGAAGAATGGAGGAGCCTAACCGAAAAGTATGTGGTAACACTTTTTACCAAGTACCAAGTACTTTACTGGGTTTTCTAAATCAAACCATCAAGAGATAATGATCACGCCTTTCCAGGTATTTTATTATATTTTTACTAGTTAATCAGTTACTTCTTCATTAACCATTAATGTGTGATGAACTGCAAGAGATTTTGCACCTTTTTACCCAAGAAGTGTTAAAACTGTATATTTGGTGACATGGTGAGAAAATGCAACAATTCTAGGAATATAGAATCTGGTGATTGGGTCAAAAATGTTTTGCAAATATTTAAATTTATTCTTTGTTTTATAAGTATTTGAAGAACCTATTTTTAATTCAACATTAAGAGGGTAAAATAAGTGGTTTCTGTAGCTCACTAAAGCATTTCATTAGAAAGTTTTGTATAAATGAAATGGAGCAAACAAAGAAAACACATCTGACAGCTGCTCTATCCATGTCCTGATTTATAGATAACATTCAGCGTGTTACTCTATGAAGACAAACCTCAGTGGTTATGTAAATGCTGTTGTCTGTGTCTCCCTGCAGGCATGCGCATCCTGGTAAACCTGCTGCTCGACACGCTGCCCATGCTGGGTAACGTGCTCCTCCTCTGCTTCTTTGTTTTCTTTATCTTTGGCATCATTGGGGTGCAGCTGTGGGCGGGGCTACTGAGAAATCGCTGCTACCCCGAGGAGAACTTCACACGGTGAGTTACCACCCGCTCCGTGCGATCCTTCGTGTAAAATATAAATAAATAAAGAATGTGAGAAAACGTGACGCTGCAGGATCTGTGGCATCTTCTCACCTCTTTCACTAATTTGTAGCAGTGTGAACATGCCCTGATTGTGTCTTGTACAAAAAAAAATAACATGAGTTAGAATGGACTTTATAGCTGCACGATTTGCCTTTTCATACTTGTGTGTCAGTGTAAAAGTCTGTCACCTCTCCTCTCATTACCTGCCCTCGCTCAGTGAGCAAATTAATCCCATCATCTAGTCGACTCACTGAAAGCGATGAAGGCTCCCTCGCGCTTTGGGTCCATCAAGTCCTGATATAATGAGACTGACCTCGCTCTGCAAACCAAAACGTGCACAAAGCAAATATCATTATCTTAGAATCAAGTCTGCTGCTTAATTAAAAACTGACACCATTTTTTTTTCTTCGACGTTAACCTCTACTCGCCGTGTCAGATCGTTGTCCGTTAATGTTTCAGAGGAGATGCAGTAAGCTAATGATGCTTTGGGTCTTTGAGGGAGGGAAAATGTTTGAAACAATTAAATCCCCCCCATAATTTGGCAGTTTTTTTTAGTTTGTTTTTGTTACAGTGAAAAAACAAAAAAAATGTTTTAAAGTGACACAGAGCAGTTTCCTGCTCCTCTGCCCTACTGGTTGAAAGTGGAATTACAACTAGTGTATACAACCCTGCAGCAGCCTGCTGTAGCTAGCACTAACAACGAGCTAACGCTAATCTGAGCCAAGTCTTACTAAATAAGCCATGAATCAAAAAGATCCACACTGTTGGTCAAACAATATTATTACTTACAACTCCAGTAGCAACAAAGCCAGGTCACTATCAGCCCATGATTTCATAGCCTTCCTCAATTGAGTGTAGACTGCACCAATGTTTACTCCAGTTTTAGCTCTTTGCCTCACCTCCAAAGACATTACTCTCTTACTTTTACTTCCAGGCTCCACCATGATGCCACCAGAAAAGCAAACCACCAGAAAATTTATTTTTTCTTCTTGTGCTTTTTATTGACAAACTAAAAAAGCTAACTGCAAAGAAAATAGCTAACAGCCGTAATGCAGGTATAAGTGCGCCCCCTAGAACACCTACTCGCTCCACAAAACTGTTAAGTGCTTTTATCAGCAGAGGGCTGCAGCGTGGTGTCAAAAATGATACTGGTCAAGTTTCTAACTCAACTATCACTGAGATCAATGTTAAAGCGCTAGCTTAAACTTCAAAAAACTATTCAGTGTTACTTTAAAGGGACACTTTGCAACTTTCAGTTCAGTTCAGAACTGAACTTTTTTATATTATTAAATCATTTTCTTGAGCCAGTATGTGCTCAAATGACCCTTTACAGGGTCAATGAAAGCCCACCCAGCCCCTGCCGCCCCCTGTGGCCAGAATATTCCACTTGCAACTTCACAGTTGCCGGTCCGGTCTGTTGGGACTCAGAAAAATTCGAGCTTGACATACCTGGATCTGCAGTCTGCCTCCAGCATGTTTCCTGCATGTTTTAGATCATGAAAACACCTGATTTGCTTAATTTAGTAACGAACCGCTCCCATAGAAACTAATGAAGGCTGAAGAGACATTTCAGCAGTTAGATTAAGGCAGCGGTTCCCAAACTAATTTAGCTGCGCTCCCCCTTTTATGTCCAGACCGTGTTGACGCACCCCCAACCCCCAAAAACATGTGTTCAAGAAAGAAAGAAAAAAAAAAGACTTGCAACACAATCAGTGTGTTTGTTTCTGACCACAACTCACAGCCTCCTACAAGGTCTGGGAGCTGAAGGAGCCTCTAGGATGAGAGGCTAAATGTCTTCAAGATAACCAGAAAAGTCCAGCAGCTGTTTTCAGCTAAAACTCAGGATGATCGTGTCCAGGATGACTGAGAATAAGTGAAACTTAAATGTAGCTGCTGTCAGTAACCATATAACAGATTTTAATAATTAAAACTCTCAACAGACTAAATAGTGCAGAAAAGAAATAAATAATCTCACAACTTTGCGTGTTGAGATTAATAATAATAATAATAATAATAATAATAATTATTATTATTATTATTATTTTTTTTTTTTTTATTAGCCTCATCGGCTCCTAGTGGGTGGAAGTGGAGATTAGCTGCGTTTGATGTTGATTCTGTGTGTTTTTATTTCTGCAGTGAGCCATAAAACTCACCTCACTCCGCCTGGAGTTTGTTCTTCAAAACTCGTATTAAATCCACGGTGATGACGCGTTTTAATGAGCTTCCTCCACGCGGTATTTTTCATTGCAAGATGCAGTTTCCATCACTTTTAAACAAGTTAATTTAGTTCGGCACACGGGTTTGATTTTTGCTGCTGCACGTCTGCACAGTGAGAGAGGGGAGGGGGAGACGCGCTGTTGCACTCAGGGTCTCTGCGGGCTGCAGCTCCAGGAGCTTCTCCCCGTTAGATCTGCAGCTCAGATCATCTGACAGCTGGGATGGTGGAGGACACACACCTTCTTGTGAAAATAAATCTTAACGAGCGTGGTTTCGATCGCAATAAAAAGCAAGTTATGACCAAGATACACGGAAGCGCAGAGACCGCCCCCATACCTTCTTTATGCCGCCATTGCGTAATCTTTTATAAAACGGACATGATTGCGCAACATTACCGCCACAGTCTGAGCTCTTATAAAAGACCTTAGGCTCCCAGATGCCGCATCGGCTTTGCGGCAAATTGGCGGCATTGTTTTATGTGTATTTTTTTTTTTGCGTAATCACCGCCATTACGCTTTCTACCTCGCGCACCCCCTAGCGGCAGCTAGCACCACACTTTGGGAATCCCTGGATTAAGGTGTTAAAAAGACGAACGCACAGCGAGGAGATAAGTTTTACTTTTGCTTTCGCCAGCGAACACTAGGGGGTGCCCAAAACCTGCCAAAACTGACTAGTGTCCCTTTAAGACTGATGCTGTTATTAAAATGCACAAGTACACATGCAATATTGCACATTTGAATGCCCACTTTAGTGTGCACCATCATGTATTTTCCCTCCAGCAAAGAATCTGGTCCTCAGCATAAAGATTCTATTAACTGAAACCAGGCTTGCTGTCTTTATTTCACTGCCATCTGTTGCCTTTGGTAAGACTACTGAGTACACTTCAGCCTTTCACTTATATGCTGCTACTTGTCAGACTTGTCAGCATATCTCAGTGGCTGCAGGACGTTTGTTTTGGTGAACGTATCAGAAATTCAATTACCCTTCTGTCGTGTCACTTCAAAATCAAGGCAATACGTCTGCATGCTTGGTTCATATTGGCTGAATTTCTGCTTCTGTTCTGTTGTTGTTTTTTATATTTCAGCGTGTTGGACTGTGTAGTGCATGTGTTTGTTCACTGTAGTATAGCAGCAATGTCACAAAGACATTCTACCTAGAAAATGTTGGCTGAACTATTATTCATGTGATGCTTGTTGTATTAAAGTTTGTGTCAGAAACAACTGAACTGAAACCAAGAAAAAAGACAAAAGCAAGAAAAGAAGAAAGAAATGAAAATTGCATTTTTAGAACATCAAAAGTTTTATGACAATATGAGTTTTCTTAAGGGAAAATTCCAAATTATGTGGAAATAACACTGAAATAGCAGTTGTTGCTTTCGTTGAAGGAGGAAAGCTGTGCATTTTTGACACCCACAGTGCAAAAGACAGATCTTCTGTTTTACGTTTGAAATTCAGTCCAAGACAAAAATAACTGAAAGTCTAGCTACTATTCACGGAGTTTGGGTTCAGAAAAACAGAAACAAGCCAGTCTGATCATAAATATATCTCATTGTTTGTATTTTATGTGACAGACTACTGAAAATGAGATGATCCAGCACAACAAATACCCCCTAAGATGGTGCCGTCTTGTGAAAGCAGTGGTGCCTGATCAGGGAAGCAAGCAGAGAAACCATATCGCTATTTTTTGAAGTAGGGGTGCAAACTTGATCCCCCAGTATCATTCCACATGAATCCAAGCCTGCAGTCCTTGGATGACCACTTTAAATGTTGACTCAGAAACATAACGTATCCAAAAAACAGTTCATACCGCTGAGTCTATGTGAATATTCTTAGTAATTGTTTGCTCTCTACTGAGACAGCGTTCAGATGTGAAGGTGAGGGGTGAAGAAAGTGAAAGTTGGTTCTTTTACGTTTTAAAACAGAGATGCAACTTTTATTTTAAAATTTTTTTATGCAAACGAACAGAAAAAAACTTTTTCAAAACCGAACAAAATGGTTATATCGCTAAATTCGCATTTTCCTTACAAAACTCCCCAAAACAGCTGTTCTGTTGGTAGGACAGTCTGCGCTTAGCGAAGGAAGACGGTTTGCTGCTAAATGAAACAGCCAATCATAGGAGAACTCTTCTAACCAATCAGAGGCGGGAAAGGCGGGATCTTCCTTGGTCATCCTACGATTCCAAATCACGCATCCAGGAGGCATCCTAACCAGATGCCTTCTCAATGTGAAGGAGCAGCAGATACTCTGAGTCCCTCCCAGATGACCAAGCTTCTCACCCTATCTCTAAGGGAGATCCCAGACACCCTGTGGAGAAAACTCATTTCGGCCATTTGTATTCGCAATCTCGACCTTTCGGTCACTACCCAAAGCTCGTGATCATAGGTGAGGATTCAGCTCCGGCTCAGCTCTCTCTTCACCACGACAGACTGGTACAACGCTCTCACATGTAAATGAGCATTATTAGTTTCCATTTACTGTGAATTGGGCTCTAGATGATTAGGATCCTCAGTTACCAACACAGTAATGTCTATGTCATGGTGTGTGATGTGATGTCATAAAGCATTAATAAAAGCTGTTTGACACACAGAATGTGAAGACATTTACACTTGATTATTAATTATTGTAATTTTTATATTTCAGTCTTCTATCACAAGTTGATGTATTTCTTCCTGCTGCTAATTTTATTACATCCTTAAACCCTAGCCCCGTTGTAAAATATGAACGTGTCGAAACTGACAACTTCCTGTGATCATCCACTTGGTATGTAAAAATTAAATATTTGATTTCTTTAGAGGAAACTATATGTCAGGATCTAGTTGGGGCGAAAGTGGCAGAGGAGTTAAGTGGCCGCCTTGCAATCGGAAGGTCGTAGGTTCGCGACCTGCTCAGTCTGTTGCTGTCGTTGTGTCCTTGAGCAAGACACTTAACCTGCCTTGCCTGCTTGTGTTGGTCGGAGGGACCGGTGGTGCCAGTGTACGGCAGGCCCAGCCTCCCTCGGTGCGCCCCAGGGCAGCTGTAGCTACAATGTAGCTCATCCCCACCAGCGTGTGAATGTGTGTGTGAATGGGTGGATGACTGATTGTGTTGTGAAGCACCGTGGGGGTTGTAGAACCCTAAGAAGGCGCTATACAAATACACCATTTACCATTTAGTTATGACTGAGCAGGCAGAATCGAGAGTTTGGATGTGGCGTGGTGTTATGACCCAAGCGTGGAGTGACTGGCACTGGGTTTGGACAGACATGCAGTTAATATAGGAACTGCAGCACGCAGCTAGAAGGGAAACAAGAACGCGCTGCAGTTCCAGAAAAATGGAAAATACTTATGGGAAGTTGAGAAGACTGGAAAACTCTGGGCAAAGTTCTAGTGAGTCGATCGGAACAAGATCAGCGGGATCGATGTTTGAGCCACCAGTGGGAGCACAGACTTCCTGATATAGTCCCGGGCTGATGATGTGGTGCATGCTGGGAAGTGAAGTCCTAAAGCTGGCTTGGTCTGAGGGAAATGACGAGTGATGATGAAGGCTAATTAATGGAATTCTGAGGCAGGGTTGGATCTGAGGTGGAGGAGTTCAGTGGCACCCCCAAAGGGTGAAATTCACTGGCCTCCCCACTGGCCACTCCAGGGAAGCCCAGTGTTCTTTAATAAGTCATATTAAAGTTCAGACAAACCATTAATGTATTATTATTTAAAGCCCCAGTGTGTAATATTTTTACCTGTTTTCTACCAAATTCTGTGCATCCAGTGCACAAACTTGTCCTTTTTCATTAATATTTCTCACCAACATCAATTCTAAATATTCCTCTCAGCTTCAAATTTTACATTTTTAATACATAAATTGTGGTCGACGCTCCATGGTCATCCTCCATCTTGAAATACGGTAGCTATTTAGGGACATACGAGCTCTGAGTTACGCGGTTGCACTATGACTGTAACCTGAAAGAAACAGCAGAGGGCAGCAGTGCACCGTGGAAGCATGGCGTCTGACAATGCAACTAAGAAGAGACGAGACTAGCTGCTACACGTTGCTGTAACTTTGTTAGTTTGAATAACAAACAATGAAATCAAAAGACACATCAAATATGTCAGGTCTTATTGTTTTCCAACACTCAGCAGCTGCATATGATGAGAACCCCGCCCGCAACAGCTAGACACCAGCATCCAAGTGTGGTTTATGACTCACCTCAGCTGATCATTTCTTTTCTTCATAATAAAGCTCCCAATCCAGTCCCAACATATCAGTTCCAAAGTCCTTCTTCAAGAAAGTTCCTTCTATTAAAGCCTCCTCTCTTACCGCAGCCTGCCGTGTCTCTCCCAACACGCTTCAGCGGTGGTCCGCTAGCCGGTAGCCACATTAGCATTAGTTACCGGTACTTTATTTCCACAGCGTGTCCCCGGCTCCAGCCAAACCTCATCGGCTATCCGATCGCTAAACAGCCAGTGGTTGATGTTAGCTCCATCTCGATCTTCACTGCGGCTCACACCGTGTGCTACGATCAGCTGATGGCTAACCTGCAGACTCTTGTTTACTCCGCTGCTCTGATCCACATGACACCGGACGCCACAGCTGATGCCACCCCTCCTCCGTGTGTGAATCGGTGGCGGCTATGCTAGCTTCCTTCAGGACCGGTAGGTTGATATAACAGCTAACAGCAGTGTTTCCCCTAGAAATGTTTATAGCCGTGATGCTTGTAGACTGAGGGGGTGGCGGATCGCGCCGCCTCGTCGCGGGGGTGGGGGGGTGGGTGTGCCCATCGTCTCGTCGGGGGAGGGGGGGGGCTACGCTTGGCATTATGCATTATGACTGAACACTCATTAAAAAATGTTTTTTACCTGCTTGAGTAGTTATATGCTTTGTGTGGGTTAGGCTACAGAGACTGGAAATAAATCAATCTCATGCTTTTTATAAAAAAACGAACCAGATGGCTGGAGTGAACGCTGGAGTTGTTGCCTTTTTGAGTGGGCCACCGTAGCTGCAATACTTACTCTGAACTGCATGGCGCTAAAGAGTCGCAGTTTTTACCATGATTTCGATGAATATCCCACATAGCTCCTTTAATGAAGGCATGTAAAACCCTATAAAAATTACACATTTAATGAATAAATAATCAGAATAGTTTTTTTATGTTGCTGCTGCTCACCATTATCAAAACAAAAGTTTCAATCACCATAGTTTATGTGGATGTTTCAGGGAAGAAACAGCAGGTGAATTAAGCTCTTCTAAAATTCTAAAATAAATGTTGAAACAAAATATAAAAGAAACTGTTTCGAATGTTTTTTTTTTCTAAAATTTTTGTTTCTCGAATTTGATGTGTGTTTGATGCATAATGTTTTTTTTTTTTTAATGAAAATGAATAAAGGAGCATTTATTACACCACCACAGGCTAAACTTTCCCAGAGTTACCATGAGGATCAATTTGGTGTGCCACCCCAAAATATTCTCAGACCCATGGCCACCCCTATGAAACTTTTCTGGGGGCGCCACTGGAGGAGTTCTGGGGTGATTACCCATGAAGTGGAGGTCGGGGAGCCAGAACCGTGTCACTGTATGTGGAAAATCTTTTAAACTGCTATAAACCACTTGCTCAGAAGCAACACAGTCTTGCTTTTCTAAAAATATGCAATCAAGTCAAATATAACAACTATGTTTGTTTTGGCAGAGGAGGTTTTAAAAATGGTTGCTTTTACATAAATGACTAATAAAAGTGCTAAATTTGGGTAGGATCTGGTATCTTTTATGTAAACTGGTGAAATTTCCTGGAAAGCACTTTCTGGTGCAGATATTAGAAAACAACGGGCAGTTACTTGAAATTACTTCGTTATGTTGAGCCTGCATGCGTTTTGTGATTACCTCAAGTGTTCATTTGAAGGAACTGTTTTATTTAGTTTGAATTAAATAGATGGCACCACTCATTTGGAAAGGAATAAGTGTAGTTAACAATCTGTAAAATTATTTTCTAAAAATATGTTTTCTTCATCACAAGAGGTAAAACAGGCTATAATTACAACTAAATTGTATGTCGTGCTCCTTCAGTTGCATTTCTACTTATAGCTCTTTAAATGTGAGCAAAACAGAATAAACCACGTTTTATGGAGACCGTACCAACTATAAATTAAAACAATTGTGCCAATGTTCCCTGGTAACCACAAAAAGAAATGACAAGCTCAAATTCGAGGCTGGAATATTTAACAGGTGTTGTTTGTTCCCAAATAGTCTATTATGAGTACAGCTTATATGACTGTAATGGTGGTGCGTGATCGCCTGGGGAGACCAAATTCTCAGCCAAGCGTTTGATTAGGCTGGTTTAGCTGCATGGAGAAGTGGGTTTGACAGCAGTCTGCACTGCCAAGCCTAGTGAGAAAATAATGATCTGATAAGAAGCTTTGGGGTAGGTCATCCCCATGGTAACCGTGTCAGAGATGAACGGGAAAAGTTAAAAAGGGAATGCAATCATGGGATGCCCTAGCTCTAAACAGGATGCTGAGTTAATTTCGGAAATGATCACCTAAAAATAGAAATGGAATCACTTTTTTACTTTTGATGGACAATTTGATATAAATTGGACATTTTATGTATTTTCTTAACCAAAAAACGAGCTATCCAGCAGTTATGGCTTTGCTCTCGGGGGTCCAGCCTTTCCTCGGGTGTAGAAATATTGACGTCTCTCTGCCAGCCAACATCACAAACACAGATGATGGTTTGAAAACAAGCTAGCCTAGAGTGTTACTAAATGTCAGCTTAGTCACATGCAGAAAAGCGGAACTTTGGATGGGCAGTGCAACAGAATGGAGAGCAAAGAAGGTGGGTGGACTGCCTCATTTATTTCTGATGTTTACTTGCTGTTCCCAGACCTCTGGTTAGCAACGAGACGAAAATACAAACAGCAGGAGTCGCAGGTGCTCGGCAGGAAATCACATCCAGGAACACGCACTTGTTTTTACAGATACACACCTGTAGCGCAGACTCTTACACACACACACACACACACACGCAATGCAATATGTAATGTGAACACATATGTAAATTTCCATAGAAACCACAGCATTGCTGCTCTTGTATGAGAAATGAGTCGTCTACAGGAGGGCTGTGAAGAGGTAGCAGAGCAGAAGGCTGTTTGATATTTGAGTATGGGTTCTTATAAAACCAGAAATGATGTCAGCTTGTTTATTAACCACAATGTTTTGCAGTTTTATGTGATGCAAGGTCTGCGTTTCACTCCTGAATGAGCAAATGTAGGAGGAGTTAGCAAGTAAGTGAGCTAGATTCGGTGTCATTCAAAAACTTTTACAACAACAGATGTTTTCAACTGATGGAGAACAAATTGGAATCAATCTGTTAATAGTTCTGTTTTTGGGAATTGAACCAGAGAAGTGTTCTAGCTGATTTGGCTTGTGGTTCAGTGCTTTCAAATAGCTTTTCTCCCTCAGGAAAGGAGCTGTTGATTGGACAAGAAATGAAAATTGGACTCTTATGAACAAAGAGTTGTAAAACAGAAGTGAATAATGAGGCACAGAGCAGTAAAACACGACTTAAACACAAAGTACAATTAGAGCAGCATGGTCAGGATGACACAGCTTGGTACATTTGTCCGTGTTAAAAAAAAAGTGGCTTCACTGTGCAGGCGTTGTGAATATGTATCCAGGTCAAGACCCTGCATCTGGTTTCTTCAGGTGTGTTTTACTGCACTCGTCATGGAGTGGTTTCACATTTTGGATTGCTGTGTAAGATTACAGGGACAGAAGGTTTTGGTGTTCAACAACTATATAAAACCACCAGGTTTTTCACTAAAAAGCAGAAACACAGTCAAAAACAGTTTAACCAGAAATATTAAACTTATATTAGGTGTACAGCATATACTGTAGGTATACAGCTTGTATTAGGTGGGCAGCATAGCTCAGGAGGTAGAGCGGGTTGTCCAGTAATCCGAGGGTTGTAGGATCGATCCCAGCTCCTGGCAAAGAATGCTGCTGTTGAGTCCTTGGGCAAGACAATTAAACAACTGTGCCTGCTGGTGGTGGTTAGAGGGACTGGTGGCGCCTGTGCTCTGCAGCCTCACCTCTGTCAGTGCGCCCCAGGGCCGCTTTGGCTACATTGTAGCTCATCATCACCAGCGTGTGAATGGATGAATGATTCACTGTAGTGTAAAGCGCTTTGGAGTCCTCTGACTCTGAAAGGCGCTATACAAGTGCAGGTCATTTATCATTATAATTTAAACAAAAATAACCCATGTATGGACTAATCTCATGTTCTATGAGGACTTTTTTATTGTTTCTTTTTTAATCAAATTCAGTTCAGTTTATTTATAAACACCAATTCACGAGAGTCATTTTAAGACTTTACAAAGCAAACATTCCAATTGGATCTACTCATCAGTGCATTGAGTTCAGCTCATTATGCCAATTACTGTTTTAATAAAAAAGGAAATCCAGCTGATTGCATCGAGTCACTGAGTTGTGTCATTGACTTTACAGCAATCCCCACAGTAAGAAAGCATGTTCCGACAGTGGAGAGGAAAACCTCCCCTTTAACAGGAAGAAACCAGCAGAACTTAAGTATACCTCAAAGAATTTGGATAATATGACCAGGAAACATACAGTGTTGTTGTAGAGCAACTGTTTCATTGTTTTATTAAAGTTTTACACACGATGTCATTAATCAAAAAAATAAAAAAAATCCAAGGATAAATGCACACTTGTACAAAATGTCCTGAATCTTCATTTTTGTCTGCACTAGTGTTATATGAGCATGCTTATTTGAACTTTTTGTTGTTTTTCTTTATTTTATTATTATTTTTTTTTTATTTGATGCCAAATAATTCATAACAACTCACCTTTTTTCAGTTAAAATGTGGTTGTGGTGAGCAAGCACAATGTGGACAAAACACTTTATTTGAAGTTAGAAATGTAAATTAATAGTAAAATAAAAAGGCTGACAAGGCAAAAAAAAAAAAAAAACAGAAGCACAAGAAATAAAACAAAGTAGGGGTAGCACACAGTGACCACAGATATTGAGCAGGGCACCAACGAGACCTGGCAAACAGGGATCGGGGATAACCAGTCCTGGTCCTGGAGGTCTGCTATCCAGCATGTTTGAGTTGTTTCCCTGCTCCAACACACCTGATTCAATAATTTAATGGCTGAATCACCTGTTCAGCAGGTTCTCATGCTCTGCAGAGGCCTGTTAAATACCCACTGATTAAAATCAGGTTGGAGCAGTGAAACAACTAAAACTTGCTGAATAGCAAACCTCCAGGACCAGGACTGGTTACCTTTAGAAGACCCCCCTGCTGATCACTGATTGGGATCAGCTGTGCAAGCAGCAGCAGCAGGAGGGACAAGGCAGAGGCATGTTACAGCATTTCTGTTGGTGCTGGAACAGGGTGAGCAGGAAGAGCATGGTCCAGGATGGTCCGTAACACTCTGGAACCGTAACAAAGGCTAAAACGGAAAGAAGAGAATTACAAAAATGCATACGGTTTATTTAGATTCACCAGTGAACCCAACATGCAGGTTTTTGGACTGTGGGAGGAAACCAACACATTCAGAGAAAAGACTCCACTCTGTACAGAAGAGTCGTACTCAGAAGTTAAACCCAGGACCAATGCTAACCATCTACCACCATGCAACATAAACCCAAACTAAATGTAACATCTAATATTTTAAAAGATCCATGGTACTCTAAAACTCATAACAATCTTGATAAAAGGCTGACAGTCGTGTCAGTGGAACTGATTGTATTTTTTGTTTGACAAAACTCAACTCGGAGTGACAAGAGCCCAAGATTCAAAGATCCATCGAGCGATAGAGACAGAGTAATACAGCGGTAGTACCTCGGTGCTTCTGTCAAGCTTTCTCAAAGATCAGGTCAAACATAATTGCTAAAAAATGGCTGCATTTATCCGTATCTCTTTCTCTGGGCTGCCCTTTAGACAGCAGCCCTCTCTCAGATTGAAATCAAGTTGCACCGAGCTCTGCTGTTCTCTATCATTATCCCCAACCTCTCTCTTCTCTTAGTGTCGAGACAAATAACTGTAATATGTCTCGCTGCCTCCAACTCTTCCACACATGTTGCTCACCTCTCTCGTTCTCTCTGTGTGGACTAGAGATCAGGTTTTAAAACTGATTAAGGTAAAGTAAATGGACTTTAGCCCCAAACAAAGGCATTTGTCTATCTGTTAAAAAGAAACAATAAAGGCCAAACAGCTGTGTCACTAATGTGGCATTATATAACTCTCACTGCAAGGAAAACATGTTGAAAACAGCAAAAAGTACTTGGTACGTCCAGAAAAAGTACCTTAAGTGGTCATCCGGGGAATCTGAAATGGTGGCAAACCGTGTCTGACATGATGCTGTGACAGCTTGGTGAGCCAGTTTGAAAGTGGGCCTGCTCCTACCTTCTAGCATCTTTCTGTTATCCGCTATCCAGTGTCATTTTGTTCAATTTTACCACTACAAACCAAATGGGATCTGTCTCTGTCTCTATCCTTTCATCCACTTATCTCTGTCTCCGTGAAAATGCTGCTGTAAATTTCATTTTCACACCATGTTGCTGAATAAAATAACCACAGAGGACAAGCAGTTTGGCTCTCTTCAAAATCCCAATGATACACTGGCAAGAGGGTCCATTTTAATGCAGACATATCCAGCTCTCCTACCTAGGGCTGCACAATATATCGCAAATGTATCATTATTGCGATATCAGCATGCGCAATAGGCATATCACAAAGAACAGAAAAAATTGCGATGAATGGTCAGCTCAAATGTTTGCTACACATAATTAATTTTGTCAGTCAAACAGAAGCATGAAGTTTTTGACAAATCAAAATTTGGCTAATTGAGGCCCACCCCCTAGGCCAGTGAACTGCAAATGGCGGCCCATGGGCCACATCTGGCCCGCCGGACCTTTCCACCCGGCCCCCATTGCCATTTTACGGGTTATTGGCAAGATATATGGCCTTTGGCACGACAATGTCGGGGTCTTGGCAAAATGTCGGGCTAATACATCTTGCCACGTTTCTGACAATATGTCAATAACCCGACATTGTTCGTTTAATGGCAACCCCAATTAGGGACTTTGACTTTGAAGTTTAGCAGCAAAATTCATGTCCCAAATATCAATAAATATTGTCAAGCTGTACCTCTAAAGACACTGCAGAATCTCTTTTACATTCTCCAAACACAACTAAAACTACAACCAAAAGAGTGACTGAAAATCCTGCTTCATGTTGGTTTTAGCCATATTTCTCTCTAACGCTGCTAAAAATCAAATTGTACACACATTCTATCCACCATTATGAATTGTTGTTCTTCACTTTATCAAACTCAAACTTTGTACAGCTAATGTCAAGATTTAAAATCAATCAAAATGAGACCAAAAGTAATGAAATTGACCTTGTGGTTGCAGAAATATGCTCATTAAAGTGTGTGGATGTAATTTTCTAGCAGCTTTTTCAAAAATATGCTGTGGGCCAATCAGGAAAGAGAAAATGCATGTTCTACTTTGTTTCTAAATTAAATTAAACAAACAGCCTTTAATCACAAATGACTACAAGTCATAGCTCTCATTCATTTTTTTATTTAGTCTGCAGCAGTTCTTAGAATGTCTGTTTTTGCACTTTCCACTATATTAGCGCATAATTGCAGTGTTTTGACAAAAACTGCCCATAGGAAGAGAGCAACACATGTACAAGTACAATATTTACCTGGTTGATAGGCAGAGCCAACTAAACTAAACGCTGAAATAAAAACATACAGTACTGTTGGATGGAAAATTGATATATTAAATTATTAGAAAATTATGATACAGTAATAATTGAACTTTATTTTAGAAGAGCATCTGGCCCTCACTGTGTCTGCTGGAAAAAACTCCGGCCCTTGAACAAATTTAATTGAGGACCCCTGCCCTAGGCGGATGGCTAGCAAACACCTGAGTTAGCTTAGAGAGCGTCGTAATGACTGAGGTTACGACGTGTAGTGAGAAAGAACTCATATTTAAAACAGCATGTCTGTTATTTTGGTTACAAGAGTCATTTGTTTATTTATTGCAAGTCATATCGTCATCACAATATTAATCACTGTTGTCGCACATCGCAGATTTTTCTAATATCGTGCAGCCCTAGTCCCACCTGTCCCTGTTCCTGTGAGATCTTTAAGGAGATGTCTTCATCGTTTTTAAGTGAGATTCTGAGAACTATTTAGTCTGAACAATTGTAATCTTGTCGTTTCAAGGCATAATGGTTTAAGCCTCCCTCGGCCCTATTATATGGCGGATGAGGATGACGAGCGGCCCTTCATCTGCTCTCTACCTGTCGACAACGGCATCATGTCCTGCTCGGATGTCCCGGCCCGGCGTGAAGGAGGACGGGCATGCTGCCTGGATAAGGAGGACGTTCTGTACCGCCAGTCGCTTGGCCTGAGCCCTGAACCTTTGTCCAACGGCAGCAACAGTGTTGCTGGTCTGTGTGTCAACTGGAACCAGTACTATACAAGATGTCATACTGGGAGCACTAACCCACACAAGGGAGCGATCAACTTTGATAACATCGCCTATGCCTGGATTGTCATCTTTCAGGTGTGTAATCTTACTTTAAACCTCCAACGTAGCTGCACTTGTTTTTGTGTATTTTCTCTTTGATTTGTTTTTGAAGGTTTATTGTGAAGCTTTTCAGACTTTAAAGGTACTCAATGAGTGAAAGAAGCATTTCAAGTTGATTCATTTTCAGAAGCTGTCTGTTCCCTGCTTGAGAAATAAGAAAAAGTCAGAACTAAAATGAGTCGGGAAAACATTTATGGTGTTATTTTATTTCTTTACAAGTTCACATAAAACAGCTGTGAATGACACAATAAATACAAACCAAACAAACTTATTTTTCTTGAAGTCTTTGTGCCAGAGCCAGCTCTTTAAAGCAGCAATCCGGAGTTTTCCCCTTTCAGGAATTATGTTTGATTTTTCAGAAATCCGTAAAAGTGATCATCTTATCATGTAGTGTGATATAATGTAAGCGATATGTCTTTTTTTTTGCTAAGCCCGCCCCTGCCCCGTAAAATCCGTGCAATAGGAAACTGAGCGCCAACCAGAACTAACCAATAGTGTTAGACTACCTGCGTGCTTCAAATTTAAGGAAGTACCTCGGCTGAAGCAGCGTTGATGAATTTTTCACGGACAAGTAAGTCTTTATAATATAAATATATGAAAACACAACGTGGCACGAGAATAATACTTGTAAAATGTGTTTTAGCTCTGTTTGTCGGCTACAGAAGCACATTCATAAACAAGAAACGTCACCATCTTAAATTACCGAGTCCACCGACTATTGGTGCAATACGCTTGTCAGCCACTAGATGGTGCCATCAGAGCTAATTGAAGTATTTAAACAAAACAGCATTTCTTGTCTGTAAGCCTTCAGATTTATCTGAATGGTTTTAAAATGACATTTAGATGTTTTTATATATAAGATTTAATATTTACCCAAATATCCTTCAGACCTGCATAAAACAATAAAATAATTATTTTCAGTTTTTTTGTTTGTTATGTTTTTCCCTGGGCCTGTCTCTAGTCGATTTGACCTTGCCTACATTAAAAAACAGTTTGATATCAGTTGCAAAAATGATAAATTTAGACATTTTAATTTGACTTAAGAGTCTTTTATTGTTAACAATAATGAGTATTTTGGGATTTTCTCACTCAATCCAAACATAGGTGCTTTGTTTAATGACCAGTTACTGATGAATTAATTAGTGCTTTTGTTATTTTGTACACTTGTTTTTATGCACCTTTCCAGTAGTTTTGAATGATTTTTCAGATACTCGTTTCACCAGTATGTTCTGCTTTTTTGATGTTTAATTTGGCTTCTTTACTGAACTACAGAGGGAACAGCCTACAACCCATGCTTAACCATCTGCAAGAGAAAGTTATTTTTAAGGTTGTGAAAACTCAGACTGTGGAAATTTTGTAAATTTTTTTTGCAAACCCTTTGAAATAAAGCTTTATAATCAGATCACATCATAATTTCAGTATTCAAGCTCCCTAATGGGGGTTAAAATATAAGAGGAAATTTAAGTCCTAATTAAAGCTCTGCAGATCTATATACAGTATAACATTGTCCTTGTTGTGTCTCTCTCTCTCTCTCTCTCTCTCTCTCTCTCTCTCTCTCTCTCTCTCTCTCTCTCTCTCTCTCTCTCTCTCTCTCTCTCACACACACACACACACACACACACACACACACACACACACACACAGTTTAGTGATGTTCAGGGTTTGTGAGGCTGTATGAGCGTATTTAGACTCTGAAGAAAATGCACCATAAATTAAACTTGTGTTGCTGTCTAGAAACTTAAAACTCTTACAATTGTTCTGGCTGGTTTGGCTCTGTCCACTTCCAACACCATCTAATTATAACACCCTCACCAGTTATGTAAAAAAGTTTTAAATGTGCTACAAAAGTTTCTTTTTGCACAGGATAAAAGGTCTGCCTCTTTGGGGCTGTGAGCTGTTTTCAGGCAATGTTTAAAGGCTCAACAAATTATTTCTAAACTAAAATGCTCAATGCATAATCCCAAAACCTTGACTTTTGATACTGACAAAACATCAGTTTTCTCAAAGTTCTCTGCTCCAGATGCAACTCTACGTGTGAATGGACTCAGAATGATCTGCTGTCACGTTAGTGCTCACCTTTTCTTCCCTGGGCAGTCTTTTCAGGATGTCCCAACTGGAATAGCAATGATTCAGAAAAAACAACAACAAAAAAAAACATGTTACCCCAGTGCTCAGCAGTCCAATCCCCAAAGTTCTTATTCCTGATGTCTTTTTTGAGAAGGAATTGCTTCTTTGCTGCCCTTCCTGTGACCAGGTGATCTTCCAGATGTTTTCTCACTGTGTGTGCAGATGCACTCATACCAGTCTGCTACCATTCTTCCATTCCTCTGCAAGCTCTGTACTGGTGGTGTTTCAATTCTGTTACTGAATCAAGTCTTTGGATAATATTCAAACTTCCATTGCAAAAAACTGAAGCAGAAAACCGTGTCATTCTTAAAACTAACATTTAAGGTTTCATTTACAGCTGGAGTGTTTAATCTCCAGTCATCTTCCAGCTTTAAGTTGAGCAAATATAAGTGGCCACTGGCCGTAACCTACTGTAACCTGCTAGGAAACCACTTCACTACTTCTGCCATAAACAGACCTGCCAACCTGTACGCATTTTGCGTAGCAAGTACGCAATTTGGCATCTAATTACGCTGGTACCTCTAAACTACGCAAAAAGCTGCGGACACGTGAGTTCTGTAGCAAATGTGCACGTGTGGTACTCATGTCTGACAACACGACTCAGCAGCGTGGTGAAGAAGTTTAAGCCAATCATCGTAGAGAAGCAGAGAAAAACGATTCTACCTAACCTATAGCGTAACACCCCCTCCTCCCTGTTTGTCCTACGTCCTGCCCGCTGCCGCTCTCTCCGTCCGCCGGTTCGGTTCCCACTCGCTGCTGTTCTCGCGTTTAAAAGGTAAACTGTGTGTGCGTGCGTGTGTGTGTGTGCGCGCGCCTATGTGCGTTCGTGTGTGTGTCAGCGGACTGGACCGGCCATCTTTTGATGAATGTGAACAGTTGGGCGTCGCACCCGTGGGGAATGTTGATGTTTTAACCCACAAACTTTCCCGCAGTTTTACTAAAAACTTTATTAACAGTCCGGTCCCTCATGTGTTTCACTCGCTGTGTTTCCCCTCTCCCCCTCCCTCTCCTGTTGATCAGTGAAACCCGCACCTTTGCGCACCGGTGTTACGTCATTCTCATCCAGTCCATCGTTGATATGCGTTTCCCCAGCTGCGCCGCACCGCCTGAGCGGTAAAAACACGCGCACGCTCATCACAAGCTCGCTCTCAGGGCGCTCTGCTCGTACCACAGGAGAACTACAGCCTCCTTCAGCTCAAACATCTTGGTAGGTTACTCCAGTAGCCACTAGCCACATTAGTAAAAGTTCTGAGCACTACCCCTAAATATGTATCATCTCAAAGGTTGCATGTTGATGTGATTATCTATCTCTTACTCAAGAACAAAAGATTAAATTATAACAAAAACTAAACAAGACGTACCAGATGAAGCTGAAGTTGGTTCTATTTTTTAGTTTCAGAGTCAGAAAGAGCAATTCCAGCCAGTTTACCCACAGCATCTTTCCTCTGCTTTAATTATAAAACTACAACACTTAGACTCTTCAAACCTGGACTAGAGGTTTTCTGAACTAATAGTAAATCCTTAAGACAGTTGATGATATTTGAAACGTTAATTTGATTTGTGAAAGTTCAAAGAAATCAGATTTCAGCACTTTATGCATCTACAGGTAAAACTGGAAAAGTTAGAATCTGGTGCAAAAGTTGATTTATTTCAGTAATTCAACCTAAAAGGTGAAACTAATCTATGAGACAGACTCATTACATGTAAATGCAGATATTTCAGCCTTTACTTGTTATTGTGATGATCATGGCTACAGCTGATGAAAACCGCACATTCAGAATCTCAGACAATCAGAATATTGTAAAACGGTTCAATATTCTAGACTCAAAGTGTCACACTCTAATCAGCCGATGAATCCAGAACACCTGCAGAGGGTTCCTGAGCCTTTAGATGGTCTCTCAGTCTGAGCTGGATTACTGACATAAGTGGACTTTTACACCAGATTCTCACTTTTGAGTTTCACCTGTAGACCACGTTAGAACTGGCTCTGCTCATAAACTACAATACTTAGATTATTCAGAGCTTAACTAGATTATATTAGACTAATAGCAGAGTCCTTAAAGAACAGTCTTCAAACCTGGATTAGATTATTCTACATTAACAGCAGAATCCATAAATTCTAGGTGGTAATTTGTGAAACCCTTAAGAAGGCCACTTTCTTCATTTTTTTTATTGTGAGTTTGGATTATCATATTAGTATTTTCAGCTCTATAGGTTGATGTTTATAAACAGCACATTTTCTGATTGGTCACCCATGAAATAAAACATTTTACATTTTATAATTACAGCAGGTTAAAGATACTGGGGGTAGAACATTTTGTGGGAATTGTACTTTCTGAGTTGGAAACTATAAAAGGTGCAGTAACCATCTTCAGCTTAGTACAAAAGAAGTAAAAACAAATTAACCAATGAATGAGAAAAAAGAATCAGAATATTACATTCTTGAAATATTGCAATATACAAAATAAATCATTACCATTAAATACATATTAAAATATTTTTTTATTTATTTTGATTAATTACGTATTAAAATAATGGAGTTGCAAAAGTCCACGAAAAAAAAGTGGTACTCAAAAAATGTTGACAAGGTTGGCAGGTCTGCATAAATGTACCATTCCTGTAGATCTAATGGTCTGAACCCTTTGTTGTAGGTGATCACTCTGGAAGGCTGGGTGGAGATCATGTACTATGTGATGGACGCTCACTCTTTCTATAACTTCATCTACTTCATCCTGCTGATAATAGTAAGTCCTGCATTTGTTCACTTTTGGTCTGAAAATGTGGTGAAACTCCATTCAGTACATTTTAAATAACGTCTGAAATTTGCCACTGCTAATAATACCATGCACTCTAAAAACTGCCGGGTTAAAAATAACCCAATTTGGGTTGCTTTGTAACCCAATATGCTGGGTCACAATGTCTGACCCAATGGTGGATTTTCAGCCTGAACCCTTGGGTTAACAAAATAACCCAGCCTTTTTAAGAGGTGCTAACATAGACTAATATCACTGTATCACTTCCTTTGAGAGTATAAAAAACCATAATTGTACTTGAAATACACATGCATGGTATCTGCCTTTGCCCCCCTGATCTCCTCACCTGAATTCAGAGCTATTCCTGCGCACACAAATCCACAGACGCACACAATCTGTCAGTGTCACGGTGAGAGGCGAGCTCAAATCCCCGAAGAATCCCCCCTTTGTTCAGTTAAAACACTTTTTAATTCCAGTCCTTTAGCTTCTGCGCGTGTGCCACAGCAGGCTTTTGTGTGTGAGCGCTGATGCGTGTTTTCCTCACTATATTTCTGTTTTAGCCCCGTCTGAGAGTACTTATGTGAGTGTGCAAGTGTTATCATAATGCTGCGTGACTGCTAGCTCCAGCTACTTTGCTACCCAGGGGCTGTCTTGTCTTTTTTATTACACTTTTAATTGCCTGCCTTCAGAGTCAGAGCCCTGCTTTCCCACTCTGTTTCTTCACCTATTCTTTCATTGTGTCTCTTCTCCTAGCATCACACTATCTCCTTAAATCTGTCAATCCTTCCATCTTGCAACCACCAACTAATCCACAAACTCTACTTTCCCTCTCACACCTCATCCATCTCTGCCTCACCCTTTCCCCTCTGAGCATCACTATTTTCCCAAACCTCCTTATTTTTTTCTTCTTATTTGCTCTTCCTCTCTTCTCCCCCGCTGCCTTCATTTCATCTCCTCTTTCTCGCTGAGCGGTATGCTGGGCACCAGTCGTGTATCTGTCACTCTACTCTTTATTCTCAGTCACGCAGAAACACGTGCATTCACTCGCAAACAGACACACAGCCACATTTATTGGCACACACATTCACAAAAGGACACATTCTCACGCTCTTCCTCACATTTGCTGTTGGACATTATCCATCACATCAAGCCACTAAAATTGCCTCGCTGCAGACGATTTGTGATATAATGCACGTCTTTTGATGTGGAAACATCATTGATGAAGGGTGAAGCGTGAGGGGGGGAGAAAAGAAAAAAGATGATGATGAAAGCTGTGTGAAAATGGAAGAAAGAAAGAATAGATAAATGTAAGGCAATGAAGTGAGGAAAGTAAGAGGAATGATGGGAAGTAAGCTTAAGAGAGGGGGTGATGAAGAGGGAGAGAGGCATGGGAACTGGGTTGATGGATGCACGAGCAGGAGAGACCAGGAAGTGATGGACTCAAATGTCGGCATGAAATCAGGAGAGGATTGGAGGACGAGTGAGAGGAGGCGAGCGCTCTTTGATGTTAAATGAAATGTCCTTAATTAAAGGGAATCTTTCAGCATGTCCTCCAGGCTCACATGTTGGGAGCCGACACTGATCACAGGGTTGACTTAAACACCGTGTCACACAGTATGTTGCATGCCAAACCTTAATATAATACACTTCAATGTTGCAACACAGCCAGCAAATCTACACACTTTACTGCACATCTCAAAAAATGATAGTTAATTGTGTTAATTTAAACAAAATTAAACATAAAACATAGATTAGGAGGACTGGGACCATTTTTTGAAGAAACCAACAACTTGAGAAATTGCATTTCTTGCTAAAATGTGTGAATGCTGCGTTGAATAACTTGGCTAAAATCTGTGAAGAAGTTGCAAGTAAGTAAAACTGCTTCAGATAATCGAGGTGTAAAGATTTAATTAAAAGGTTTGAAAAGAAAAAAAATATTTAAAAGATTGTCATGGATGTAGCATTAGAGCAAGCAAAAAAAAAAAATACACAAGTACTTTTTATTTATGTTCAGAAACCTTTAAAGGTCTAATGTTTGAAGAAAAATGGTTTTAAAGAGTGACAACAATGTTCACTCTGATTTTAGCTCTTTGCTTTGCCTCCAAAAACATCATTGTCTTACTTTTACTTCTAGGCTTTGTCGATGCAAATAAAAAAGCAAACGTCTTCTTTTTATTGACGGTCAGCAAACTGAAAAAGCTAACTGCTAGCCTTTATATTAGCCATCAGCAGAGTAAACAGCTAACAGACGTAAAGCAGGTAGAGACCTCCACCTAGTGAACCTACCCGTCCCACAAAACTGGTCAGCAGAAGGCTGCAGAGTGTGGTCCAATGTGAAGCTCACCCAGTTTGTACCTGCAGAATCTCTGAAACCCTCTTAGGAATAGCTTAAAGTGTTAAAAACCTTTTAGTGTCGCTTTAATCAGCAACCTGTTTTCACGAAGACCCTCATGTTCTCTTTCAAAAGGGTTCAGGAGGCAACTAAATACTAGATTACATCGTGTAAACATAAAGTCAATGCAGGATGAGGTGTTAGACTTGTGTAAAGCCAGCGTGACCAGTCCTGCTTAATATCCTCAATGACCACGTCATGCCAGCACATGCATAGCCCTTATCATGGACACATATGACAAACTCTTTTGTTATTTAATGTATAAGTTTGTACAGTGAACTAAAATTGTGTTTCACTGGCCTGGATGCAACACCCTTGTTTTATTCTCCTAACCTGTCCTGTTCTGGCAGTTGGAGCAAACTGAGGTCATTCTGGGTCGCCATACCATACCAGAGCAGTTTAGCTCAACAACAGGAGCGGTGCGAAGTACTTCTGTTGCGTAATTCACTTTATTAAATTTATGACACGATAGACCGCATCCACTTGGGCATGAGAGTGGACAGTCAAAGAGAAAGAGAAGATAAATAACAAAATCAGGGAGGGGACAAGAAGAATACAAGACTAGAAAACAACCGTGGGGGAATCCAAATCAACCGAACAAAACAAATCAATAACGGCAAAAAACAGTGCCCATATTTGTGATTTTTTTTGTGTGTTAAGACATGATTCAACACCTGGAGGGGAACAGCACTTTCTTTCATCTCTTGACCACCCATATCATGAAGAAGTTGCCAGTCCCACCAATCCATGTGACCCACTGATCAGCATCAGTAAAGTCCTCCTTCACTGTTAGCCATCTGTCACATTGCCGACAAGCTGTGTGGAAATGTTCTACAAGAAAACAGAGGGTGAAGCCGCTGACCTTCCAACACTTCCTCCCAACTTCCATCACCAGTCCAGTCCAGCTGGACTACCAAGCCAGACATGTTGCAAGGGAGCCAGGCCAAGTTCAAAATAACACCACCACAAAGGTCTTGGACTCCATGCTGCAGTTACACACACAGCCATAAATTATCCAAGAAACAGAAACTGTGTGAAAGAAAGTGATGGCATAGTGTTTCTGTACAGTTCCTATTCTAATGGATCAGATTCACACAATGTGTCCTGAGCATCCTCACTTAACCCCCTCAGTAGTCTATACAGCTCTTCTTGTACATCGGTGTATCCCCAGTCTTCCTCACATTGCTAAAGGCTTTCCCTAATCTTCAGCAACTCATGGCCAATTCAAAATGCATGGAGCCAAATTACTTGCAGTCAATTTGGAGCAAGTGTTTCCACTGTGCCTTTGCGTACCACAAACACAACCTCACTAATGGCCCTTTTACACAAACATCTAATCAGCACGGGACGACTCGGCTCGATTCTACTCTACATGGTTTGGGTGGTTTTCCATTACGATTGAGAAACAGGTCTAGTGGGTGGGCTCGTCTGAGCAGGGTGAGCCCCAGAGTTTCTAAAGTATCGTGAGGTGATCTGTACTTGACAAAAAAAACTCAACGCAACAATGGAGGACAACGGTAGTGATGTTGAACATTCTGCTCAGGTTGTGGCTTTTTGTCATACTCTGGAAAGAAGAGACTCAGAAACGGCTGCGGGCAGCAAAACGAAAGTACAGGAGAGCTTAGGTGACTCCACCCCTTAGCCATCAATGACCAACAATATTCTGACATCACATATTTGGCCCGGCCTGATATGCTTGGAAGTAAATCGAAGTTGTTACTAATGAAGGGATAGGAACAACAGAACTAATACTAATAGAAAAGCCTTGGATCTGCACCAATCCAAGTCAAGCCAAGCTGAGTAGGTACTAGTGGAAAAGGGCCATAAGGAAGTGTTGGGCATTTTCCAAAGCGTGTGAATGTGTGCATGCATGGGTGAATGAATAGTGTGTTTCAAAGCACCTTGGGGGGTTCTAGGACTCTAGAAGGTGCTAGATGAATACCATTTACCAAACTATAAGGGCCTGCTGCACTAATAAGGGAGCACTATTAGCTCTTTCCTTCAGACCTTGTCATCCATCCATAATTTGGCCTTTTTTTTTACACCATAGCAAGGTTTTTATCTAATATGAAGGGATCCTAATGTTAGAAGCCTAATCTGCATTGAAGGAAATGTTCCAATTTGATTTTCTGTTCTAAGTAAATGCAAAAACAATGAAGACATGCACCATAGCTGTACTTTCCCCCAAAGTCATAACAGATCTGTCTTCATTGTCTCCATAGGGAAGATAATTGACAGTCAGGCTTTTGTCAGCTTTGTTGCAGCATGTTTCAAAGCTTGTCTCACAAACAGACTTAGTGGAGCTAAGTGATTTAAGTGATTTACCATTCAGATGCTAAGCGTTCTGTTCACATCATAGCTTGTCATCATCTAACTGGTGGACAGATTGAGAGACTTTTAATAATATTTAATAGACTTATGCATAATACAGGAGAAATGGAAAGCAGCGAGCAACAGCAGACTGGACTAATCGGGAAAAAGGAAGTACAGAGTGAGACGAGTTTTGACAATTTCACTCACTCACGTAACATTCATGCTAAAGAACTGTGTTAAATCCAAGTGAGAGAGGTAGAGTGGGACGTGGGGTAAGTGATACAAGATGGTGCTGGAAGGAAAATAGATGACAAGAGACAGCGACAGATGGAGAGACAGATGAAACAAGTGAGATAAAGATGTAGAGAGTTAGATAAATACTTCATACTGATTACCATCATCTAGAGTCGGAACACAAGGACTCAGTAGAATAAAGATGGAATGTGGGAAACTGGTCGTGTTTAATCAAGATTCAGCAACCAAAGGTGATATTTTTAACATGTTTTGTTATAAGCCTTTCAGTCTGACACAAAGCTACACTTAAAAATCACGTTTGTGTGATAAAGTCCAAAAATTTCCAGTTTCAACCTAAAAGGTACGCATACGATGTTTCTGAATTTAAGGAAAGAACCGCCCTCTCCACGTTTTTGAAAAATGCACAACACTGGAAAGTTTGATAACTTCTTCTAGCAATAATTTTCAACACAGTTCTCCAAAAAGCATGTCGAACTTTAGCTTAGCTGTCGAGCAGAAAACCGGCAGCAGTGGGGCCCAACCTTCTCTTTCACCGCACGCCATTGTTGAAAAGAGTGCGCATGCGCAGGAAGTGAAAACTAACCCAGGAGCGAGCACGAACGATGGCCTTGCGTTAGCTTCACCAGAATGATTGGCAGATATGCGAACTGATGGTTTAAATGATCCACCCGGAAGTAAAGAACGTCCGGCAACCAGGGGTCGACAATTCGGCCCTGGCATTTTTTGATCCTGCCGGCCGTCAGAGCGGGGGTGGGGAGGGTTGTGCTTGCGGGAATTTTTCCACAGACTGGCCTATATTGGGTAAACGGCCCACTGGGGAAGTGGCCCACTGGGACAATGCCAGACATGCCAGATGGCCAGTCCACCCCTGTCTGCAATACCTTTAATTTAATGTACTGTTCTGCTTGGATTAGGTGGAAATAATGCATAATAAGGCAACATAAAGACCTGCTTTAACAAAAAAAATGGGAATATGATTTATACATTATTTTTTAAACATTTCTATGTTTTTCTGCATAAGAAACTGTTTATAAAATTGCTAAAAAGCCTTTTTGCATGCATGTCTCCTTTTGGATATTTCTCATCGTGAGCAAGGCTTTCTACCCAGCACTGTGAGCTCTTTATTGAAAGAGTCAGGTCTGGACTCCAGCTGGGCCATTTCAAAAGCTTTAACTTTTCTGACCTTTCTGCTTGTATGATTCAGGATTTTTTGTCTTTTTGCATAAAAAATATGAAGAGAGTCTAAGCTGAAAATTGTCCAAGGCAGAAGCCTGAGTTAACGTGAACATACAGCAGTGTGAAAACAGAGAACGGAGAAAAATAAAAGAGACATAAAAGAAACCCTGGGACTGTATGCAACCCTGAGAAAACCATCTGTAAACAAAGTTATTGTTCTGCTACCGGCATGGTCTGCTGTCACAATTTGCACCAGTCTGGCAATTTTATCTGTTTGTTCAATTTCATGTGAACCATGGTTTTCTAGGTAAATAGTGTTTTTATAGTGTAGTATAATAGTATTTTTCACCTTAGCTTGTGTGTTCTTATTCTAACTGACAAAAAGCCACTGCTTCCAGGAAAAGAAGAACAAACAACCCAAAAAGCAGGAAAGGTTTAAAAAATACAAACTTTCAGAGAAACCATGAGTTCAATCCGGAGCATTGTGGAGCATAATGGGAACTTTTTGGCACATTGCAAAAAACCTGTCAATACAACCTTTTTTGATAGCAAAGCAAACCTTAGTTGCTCATTTAAAGAGTGAATTACTTCATGTTATCATTGCAGGTAGCTGGTACTTTAGTATAGGCTGCACAAGTGCAGCACGTTTGGCTTGCAGTAAGAAGCATTTCAGTTTGACATCTGGCCTTGACCCTTCTGCATAAAGTTTAAATGTTCCCTATGTAATATGGCTTTTCTCTTGATACCCTTGTTTCCTTCCACAGTCCAAAAACATACTTGTTTGGTCAATTAGTGACTCTATATGTCTTACGGCAGCGGAACGGTTTACTCGCGATTTTTGCTGCTTGCCAGTGCACACTGGGAGAATCTCAGCCGCGGAGCGGCTTCACCGCCGCGCTCCTCGCTTGACTCGCGAGATCACAAGATCCCTCAAGTCTTCAAAGGTCATGGTTTGTTTATGTCATCCGCCATTAAACCAAAAAGAAGGAAATCACGTTTGACATCGCTGTTTGATGTCATTTATAATGTTGTTCCTCTCCACTGCCCGGATTATGAAAAACACACTGCTGCACTTCTTGAACGATGCGGTATGTAAATAAACAGTGAGGTCACACGTATAGACGTAATCTACATAGATATGAAATCGCATTGCTGCAATAGATTTTTATTTTGAAAATTACCAGGCATTTTACACTGAAACCGAGTGTGATTTCCTGTCTAGCCCTATGTTAACTGCGGAAATTGACACATTCCAGAAGTGGCACGTGGCAAAAATAGAACCCGATCCTATCTTCTGGGACGCGTCTGGAAATTGCCGCGTTGCGGCTGGTTTGTGTCACCCCCATAGACTATAATGGATTCTATTATACGTTTCGCTGCCGTTCCTCTCCGCTGATGCTTTCAGTGTGCAGTAGGCTTTAGGCCATGTCCACACATAGCCGGGTTTTTTAAAAACGAATATCCGCCCTCCCAAATAATAGCGTCCACACCACCTCGTTTTTAGAAAAAACTCCATCCACACGTAACCGCATAAGTGCATTGTTGAGCACATTCATAGGCATGCCAGACCTGTAGGTGGCAGTAGTTCCCCGAATCCTATCCATTTCTTTCCACTTCAATAAAACATAAAACATGGCGCCTAGCTCGCTTGTGTGGACCGATGAGGAGGTAGAATTGATCTTAAATGTAGTTTTAGAGTATAAAGTCAACAAGTGTCAAAAAGTGCTTGGATGATTGATAACGCGAGCGCCGCTCTGAGGGCATCCATGTTGTAGTGTAAACACAGGTCGCACATGGGCCGTCAGCATTTTTGTCGCAGACAGTGACGTGAAACCTAAAACTCCACACGGAAACGCTGAAAACGAAGAAAACAAATCTTCACTTTGGTGAGAGTTTTTAAAAAGATTTGCTTTTGTTGTGGAAAATGGCGTTTTCCTGTGGATGACAGGCCGAATCGTAGAAAAATATCTTCGTTTTGGGAGATACCCGGCTACGTGTGGACAGAGCCTTGAGTGTAAGAATGGTTGATTGCAAATCGTAACCCACTCAGGGTGCCACACTTACATGAAGTGACTCTAGTGAAAACACAAAAAAGACACACACTCACAGGGAGATAAGAATCCAACTTTATTTCAGCATCTCCAGCAGAGTGTGAGTATAAATATTTGATGGGCCCAGAGAAAGTGCTGAATGGGTGCTGGGACCTGCCGTATTCCATTCTGTCCAGGAGTCTTCATCTGGGATGGAACCCAACCAGAATCTACTACTTTGAATCAATGAAGAGCTGTTTTACATGCAGCACACTCACCTATACACCCTGGTTTACACAACCAAGCACATCTACCTTCAGTCTTCATTTATGCGGCTTAGATGAAGAGTGGAATGGGGTGATCAGGTTCACATCACCATTGATCTCAGCACACTACTTCTCCCCCTTTTCCACCTTGTTGCTGATCTCTTCTCTTTCCACATCGGCGCTGCTATTCAGGGTGACCTTAACCTTTTTTTCTTCTCTTTTGTTATTACTCTCCTTTCACCTGCTGCATCTTGCAGAATGTCAGCCAAGCACATCAGACATTCAGAACTGCAACACAGTTGACATTTTTGATTAAGCAATAAAATATATAACTTGCAGTCTGTAAATGACCACTTAATGTTGAGTTTTATCGTTTGGTGCAGCTCATTATTAGCAGTCAGTCATTCAGAATATTCAAACCACATCTCTCCTTCGCAGCAGCTGCTTCCTAGCAGGGGTTTTTGCTGCAACAAGTCTGCTCCACAGGGGCACAAACTCACAATCCAAACCAACCAAATAATCTACTTTTAGCATCCATGTGTGAGAGGAGGTTCCATAAAATTGTTTGTGCATCAGTTTTATGGGATGCATTGTGAATTTTCCAGTTGGATCTGGAGTCCCCAGTGACTGAATGTGTCAGTTTTACCCTCCATGCAAATATTTACAACAAGTGGTCACTACTGCACGAGAGATTTAACTGTATGCTTACCTATACTCTCTCAGGTTGGTTCCTTCTTCATGATCAATCTGTGCCTCGTGGTCATTGCAACCCAGTTCTCAGAGACGAAGCAGCGGGAGCATCAGTTGATGCAGGAGCAACGAGCTCAGTGCTCATCCTCTTCAACGTTGGCTAGCGAACCGGGAGACTGCTATGAAGAGCTCTTCCAACTGATGTGCCACTTCCTTCGTAAGGCCAAGAGACAAGCCATTGCCTTTTTTAACACATTGAGGGGCAAACCCCGAGGCTTTCGTGGTGTTGGGAGAGGAAGAGGAGGAGGAGAGGTGAGAGAGAGGAAGGCAAATGGAAGGGGAGGACGTGAGAGGAGACCAGTGTTGAGGCCTGGTGGGTATTTATGAATATTATAAAGAAACTATATTTGTGTTTGCACCCAAATTAACACATCCACACTCTTTGTTAGGTCCTCCTTGTACTCATCATAATAAACCAGATTCCAACTCACCAGCTGAGTCTATGGCCCTCGCTGCCACCTCTGCCACAGATGGCTGCCCCCAGTGTGCTTCCACACTGGCTCTCAGAGACGGTGTCGGAAATGTTCGAAACATGACCGGTAATGAAGCAGAAGGGGGAGCCACGGAGGAGACGGACAGAGAGGATGAAAAGTCTGGGAGTAAAAAGAACGACAAGAAAGGACATAAAAGTACAGCGAGCCATGGGGGCTGTAGTCTAAAGAAGGGATGCAAGGAGCTATGGCACGAGATAAGGACGAAGCTGTGGGGCATCGTAGAGAGCAAGTACTTCAACCGAGGGATCATGATCGCCATCCTGATCAATACCATCAGTATGGGCATCGAGCACCACGAACAGGTATCAGTTTCAGACATCTTTAAGACATCTCTCAGAAAGTTGTTCTACCTCAAGGTCCAATTCTAGAAAAGGAATTGACTCAAAAGAAGCCAAATATACATTCAGTTGGTTTAAAAGGGCCTGAATCATGCTATTATACTTTTGGGCGGTCCTTGAAGGACCATTGCCTTGTGCGGCACTTTGGTCAGCTGCCATGCTGTGTTGAAACGTGCTTTAGAAATAAAATGGTATGGTTAAACAGGGACTCCTCTGAGTCTATGAATGGGAGGATACACACTACACCTAGGTCGATAAATAACCAACATTCATTAGAGGTTCCAAGTCTGTCGAGGAGGCAACAGACCGGAGAAAGGGCAGCTCAGATATGTTGCTCTTATTCTTTATACTTATGGAGTCTACTTCCAGCAGCCGATTGTTACTCCGTGCAGCTGGTGATGCAGGGTGGAGCCAGGTAGAGAAGGATGAGGCGGGTGCAGCCTGCAGGGCATGGTGCTGAACGGACAGCTCCTCTGAACACATACAGCAGGGATTTGCAGGACAGGAGGCTCCAAAACGTGGATTTTGAATGATAGTCACTTTAAGTTACGAACAGAAAACTTTTATTTTTTTAATTTAAAAGTTTTCTGCACACATTAAAAGTAAAGCTAACCACCACCATAATACAATGTTTTCAGTTTTAATCAGAACCAAACTCTTCATTGGTTGGAGCGTGTCCAGAGCTGCTAGAAATGAAGGATTTCCTTGTTTCGTACGGTTGAGATGCAGCCTGTCTTGTTGGTTTCAGTTTATCTACGGTGAACTGACAACCATGCTCTAAATCTTCAGTCTCTAAGTTTATCTGCTTGTCGCTCCATGTCTGCTCTTCACTGCAGAGTAAAGCTCTTTATATTCTCTCAAAGGGTCTCTTTTCCTCTCATCTTCATCTACTTTTCATGTAAATTATGATTCCTGAACCTACAGGACATGTCTGCGCTAAGGTTGCTGGAGAGCGTTTGTCATTCTTATGAGAAAATATTCACGTTTGATATGCCTCTGAGAAAAAAAGTGATTCTCCATCTTCTCTTTTAACATATTTCCCCCTGCACCCCCCCCCTCTTCTCTATCTCTTTATTGTCGCTCAGCTTTGTGAACTCTTTGTCTTTCTATCAATATTTTTCGCTCTTGCTATACCATCGCCCACTCATGCCTGCCACCGCCGCAGTGGTAGGTCGTCTCTCATCCCGGCTGCTTCTAAAAATAGAGAGACAGAAGGAAAGTGACAGAGAGAGAGAGGGAGAGAGAGAGAGAGAGAGAGAGAGAGAGAGAGAGACATCGTACGCTGGAATCTCTGGTGTTTCTCTGCCCGAGAAGGAAACTCAAGCCGTTCATCGCTCTAGGTGAACGCCTTTATCTGTCTTGACAAAGCAGTGATACGCAAACCTTTCCTGCAAAACGTGTGGTTCTTCAGGGTCCAAAGCGTGGTGTGACTGCGACAACTTTAGCTGTCGATCTAGCAAGATTTAGAAAGTGTTCTCTGCACATGGTTAGGGTAAGAGATGAAGACCTCACTACGATAAAGAAAATAAATCTGAATGTTTTTTGTCTTTGCAAAGGTTTTGGAAAGGACTTCAGGCAAGGTAAAGGTGAATAGGTATTGTGGTAGTACGAGTATATTGGGATACCTAGTCAAGCGTACTGGAGTGTGTCTGTAGCTTATCTAGAATATTCACCCCACCAGCACCAGACTTGGTTCTGTCATGCCAGCATTACCTTTCATCCTGATGTCGTCCAAGGAATTCATCTAACTGTAGATCCTCAAGTTGGAAAATTGGCAAGGATGCCAGAAAGTGTTTTACAAAGCAGAAACAAGCATGGTGGCACCAAGAGCTTTGCAGCTTCCTGACTGCCTTCTCACATTTATCAATGTTCTAATCACACTGTCCCAGAGAAACTCCGCTTGGAGTCAGGATGTTAACCAGTTTAATGAAAACAAGCTTGTTTGCAGCAACTATGTCATCTTAACTGGTAAAGATTCCTGCAGCAAAAAGAAATAAGAACTAAAAGGTGTTACCCTTAGAGGTAGAACTCTAGATTAGTCAGTCCAAATCATGTCAAACTAGCTGTCAATCCTTGAGCAGCCCAAAAAGGAGATTTAGCCATGTTATGATAGACTGCTGATGAGGCTTGTTGCAGTCTGAAAAAGAAACATTTTTAATTTTATTAGTATCAAATGTGTGTGAAATGTTTGCTAACTAGTGCCTGTAATGATCTTTGGTTAGCATTTAAAGTACTTAAAACAAGTCCACTTGTTATTTATCAAATTCTATTGATCTCTGAGTTTCACATGGAGGCTAAACATGAAAATAATATTCTATCCCTATTTCTTGCATTAGCTGGCGATAAATAAGCAAGGAAATGCTCAGATTAGACAGTCAGTCAGATCTACGTCACATTCATGGACTCACCCATTTTGGCCCGCAACGGGCAAGGTTGTTGTTGTTTTAGCGTCCAGGAGAGAGCAGACCATGTCTCGGCTAGTAGAAGCTAACCATTAGCATTAGCAACACCACAACCCAGCAGGACTCCATCAGGCTTGTGTTATTTGTGGAGATAAAACATCAACAATGCAGAGACAATGGTAAAGTTGCGTTGCTGTTACCAATCAGAGAAGAGATGTCCACATATCAGGAAATGATAATCCTGCCATGTTCTGCTCCCCCCCCCCCCCCCCCCCCTCCTCTAGCTGACTTCTACTTCCTGAAACAGGATGGCGAGAGCTTTTTCTCACAAAGATCAACTCACAAAGCATTTATTTATACAGAGACCGCTGCAAATGCATCATTCAATACTTACTTCATGCTACGTTTGTGTGCATTACTTTCAAAAAGTTATTCGTCACGTTAGATTAAAATGTGATCCTCCTTTATGATATTGTGAAGCACAACAGAAAAAATATTCACTTTTTTATTTAGCTTTCTTTTCTGTTTACAAGGAAAGAACTAGTGAAGCGGGAATTCACTTCAGAGGTTTCAGCAGCTGTTTGGGAATTATTAAAGTATCAGCCTGTACTTTAGAGATTAGACAGAGATGAAGGAAGCTCAAACTACGCTGTTAAACTACTGTTTCATTCTTCTGGCAAAATGTCAAGATTAACACCAGAAGGATGTGACAGAATGAAGTTTGTCTGAGAAGCCATGGTGGTGGGTCCGTTCCATTTGATATTTGATATTTACCAAGAAGCAAAAAAAATCACCATGACTTTAGTTTTCCAGTTTCACCTTTTTATTATCCTATAAGTGAGTGCTGTCAATGGGAGATCAAACCCCCTTTCTTCCATTGGATTCTTTTTATTTATCAACATATAAAACATTCAGATCTTGTATGAAGTTTGCCATAATGGATCTCCAGAGTCAGCTGGCGCTGTTTGACTGTTCTGGTGGGCATACATCATTAGCCCGTTTTCCCTCACAGCTAAACACTCATTAGGACTGGCAAACACTATGTAGTACAAACGGAAGCACGCGTGTGCACACAAAGGCATGTAAATACAGTGCACACAGTCCTCATTGATTCTGGGGAATTGAAATGTCAAAACCCTAGTTGCTTGACTTTCAGAAGAGCCCTTTGGAAAAGCGATGAGGTGAAAAATCACAGTTTTGTCAATTTCTCTAATGTGTCTGTGTGTTCCTCATATTAGGCTCAAATAGGACATAACACAAAAACCAAGCAGGCAGCAGACGGACCCGGGTGGGAAATGATGCGACTCACTGCGAGCACAAATACAATCAATATGGTGAAAAGCTAAAATTAAATATAACAAATTCTTCCTGCCAAACTTTTATCAAGACTGAACTTATTGGCAGAGTTTGAGGATCGCTCTAAAAATGAACAATGAGCTCATTTGGTGTAAAATCCAAAGCTGAATGAGAGTAAAATACAACCGAGCTTTCAGAATGAAATGTTTATTAGGTCAGCGACATAAGTCTCTGTTCTCTAATTATAAACAGCAGACGGAGAGTGTCTGGATAAGGAAACTGCACTGATTTACAAACACAGGTACAATCAGCTCATTTCTACATCAACCAAAGCAGTCGATGAGAGAAGTGGGAATTAGCATAAAGTTGCAAACAAGCTGATCTGTTGATAATCAGGAACCTGCAATTTACCACAGGCTATAGGAGTGTGAACCTGATTAGCGTCTCAGTTAAAATTCGGCCGTGAAATGAAGTGGACGAGGAGACCTGCAGGCACAGGAAGCAGGCAGGTTCTCAGAAAGGTTCAAGTCATTTTAAGTTAAATATAAAAAGTGATGCAAATGTACGACTTCCAAAAACACAAAGCCTGGATTATATTATATTATTATAATGGCCCATCACTGAGAAGCAAAAGGGAGGTGATGACTGTGTTAGAAGTATCTCATTAATAATACAATATATTTCAGTAAAACTAATTGTTAAATTTATATTTATAACTGATAACTGATCCGATTCCTAATAGCCACTCAGGCTAATCAACATAAGTAAACAAAAAAAATTTTTCAAAATATCTGTTTTCCAGATACCGGGCTACAATTTGAGGCCACAGGAGTTAAAACATCTTCACAAACGTGCATTTTTACTTAGAACTTTGCCAACTCAAAAGATTTCAATAAATGTCCAAAATTGTGTTTGATAGTTTGTGAGAGTTGCTGCACATAACCTGTAAGTAAAGGTGTTCAACACTCGTTTGATCAATACATTTGCAGTGGTGTCTAGTAGGAATTAATGCCTAGTACAAGTCGATGGTGAAAGAGGAGCTAAGTGCCCGCCTCGCAATCGGAAGGCTGCAGGTTCGCGCCCTGCTCAGTCTGTCACTGTCGTTGTGTCCTTGGGCAAGACACTTAACCCACATTGCCTGCTGGTGGTGGTTGAAGGGACCGGTGGCCCCAGTGCATGGCAGCCTCGCCTCCGTCAGTGCACCACAGGGCAGCTGCTAGGATGTAGCCCACCATCACCGGTGTGTGAGTGTACGCGTGAATGACTGATTGTGTTGTAAAGCGCCTTGGGGGGGGGGGGGGGGGGGGGGGGGGGGGGGGTTCTAGGGCTCTGAAAGGCACTATATCACATACAGGCCATTTACCATTTACCTGCTTCAGACGGCTTTGGATGGTATTGGAGTCTTATTTAATCTTGATATTTGGACATCTCTCCTCTGATTGGATAACAGCAACACGACTGTACCACTGTACCACTGACTCTGTTTGCTCTGCACTAATAACACAAGCCTGGAGGAGTTCTGCTGTGTGGTGGAGTTGCTAATGCTAACGGTTAGCTTCTACTAGTCAAGACGTTCTCCGCTGTTTCCTGGACGCTAAACCAACAACAGTCAAGATGGGTCCATGAATGTTAAGTGGCGTAGATCAGTCAGGCTTTTTTAATCCTAGATTTTCACCGTCTATTTTCTATCAGAAGCTAATGCAGGAGATAGGTGTAGGAGACTATTTTCATGTTCAGCCTGCATGAAAAACTCAGTCACCAATTATAATCAGAAATAATCATTAAAAATATTTTTTCATTGTTTCACACCTTTAAAACTAGTAGAAACCATTGTCCCCCTAGTGGTTGGTTCCAGTGGTGCTACCAGATTGCAGAAGATGTCACATAAAACTGAGCATGACAATGTTATGAGAATTAAAAACAGCTATGATCTTGATAGACTGGTAGACTTTCCTTTTTTCCTAAATTTGCCTTTCGCTTCAGTTAGTGTTGACTGCTCGTATTTTTTGGTAATCCCTTTTTTAAGTTGTTTTTTATTCTGTTTCCGTTTTCACTGCTCAGCCTGATGAACTGACGAATGTTCTGGAGATCTGCAACATCGTCTTCACCAGCATGTTCTCCTTGGAGATGATCCTCAAGCTCACAGCTTTTGGCTCTTTCAACTACTTGAGAAACCCCTACAACGTCTTTGATGGGGTTATCGTCATCATAAGGTACAAATAAAACGCTACCAAATGTCTCACACCTTCAGTACGGTGATCTACGTCTACACCACTTATAGCTGACATACTGTATGCGACAAATAGGACACATTTCTGTATCTCATAGCGTGTTTTGGAAACAGAACTGACTGTATTTCACCTATATTTCTTTTTTTTCCCCTGGATTTTTCAGGGAAAAGGTGGTGCCATTAAATTATTCATATTTTGTCAACTTGCCATGCGTTCAGGCTTGTTCAAATGCACCACCTGTATGAATGTAGGTGCCAAAGTGTCAGGCAGCAGCAAACATGATTTGTCTTTTGTTGTGTGTGCCTAGAGCGTCAGGTGAATGGCTGCGCCTTTGATCTACTTGTGTTTTTTTCACCTCATTCATTTGGTTGGGAGGCTTTGTCTGTGATCCCCGTTATAAAACCATCAGATCAAATACACATCAAAGCACGTAAAACTGAAGAAGATCAAATGTGCAGCCCATCACAGAGGACACACGCTGATTGAACGTATCGCTCTTCTAATCTCGTGCTCCTCCACCACTTTCTCCTTCTTCATCTATCTGAATGTCCTCGGCCATTCATGCAGAAATGCTCTTTGAGTGAGTTCAGAGGCGAAGGTATTTTGATCTGCTTTGTGAACCCTTTGATAGCTAACACGCTCTTTTCCAGAAAGGAAGTGGTGTCCTAGAAGTATGAGACAATAAAAATAAAGAAGGGAACTTTATTTAGCATCAGCCATCATTGTTAGAGGACGAGATTACATAATTAACCATAAATGTACTGATTTAGCTTAAGGAAGATTCTCATTCTTTGAAAATATCTGTTATAAGATTTATTTAAGAGGAGAAATATGTAGAATGATCAAATATAAACTGTTGGGTTTCAAACGACATCTTGCTCTAAGTGTTCCTGGAACAAGCAGAGTAGGTGTACTTGAAACTGGAGTTGCATGAAATAATGTTTTTGTAACTCGTTGCAGCGTTTGTGAGATCGTGGGCCAGTCAGACGGTGGGTTGTCTGTGCTGAGGACCTTCAGGTTGCTGAGAGTGCTGAAGCTGGTCCGGTTCATGCCAGCTCTCAGGAGACAGCTGGTAGTCCTGATGAAGACTATGGACAACGTGGCCACCTTCTGCATGTTACTCATGCTCTTCATCTTCATCTTTAGGTGAGTTTATTATTATGTATGTTTTATTTCTGTTTGACTGGTGATGCATGATCTGTCAGTGCGCCCCAGGGCAGCTGTAGCTACATTGTAGCTCATCACCACCAGGGTGTGAATGTGCGTGTGAATGGATGATCGATACTGTAGTGTAAAGCACTTTGGAGTCCTCTGACTCTGAAAGGCGCTATACAAATGCAGGTCATTTATCATCAATGTTTGTGCATGCATTCACGGTGATGCACGGTGTAAAATAATTTTTCATACCTATCTTTAAAATTACATTCATATTAGGTATTCAGAATTTTAGTGTTTATGAATTTATGAAACAAAAGGAAAAGTTGAGTCGGAAAACGGGTAGAATGCCTTCTCCAGGTCAGAGACGAGGTCCTGCCTCAAGTGGAGGAGTTTAAGTATCTCGGGGTCTTGTTCACAAGTGATGGATCGGGTGATCGATTGGCGGATTGGTGCTGCATCTGCAGTGATGCGAGCAATTTACCGGTTGATCTACGTTCCTACCCTCACCTATGGTCACGAGCGAGAAGCTCGGTCATCCAGGAGGGGCTTAGAGTAGATCTGCTGCTCCTCCACATCAAGAGAAGCCAGTTGAGTTGGCTCGGGCATCTGGTTAGGGTGCCTCCTGGACGCCTCCCTGGTGAGGTTTTCTGGGCACGTCCAACTGGGAGGAGACCTAAGGGAAGACCCAGGACACGCTGGAGGGACTGTTTCTCGGTCGGCCAGGAAACGCCTTGGGATTCCCCCTGTGGAGCTGGACCAAGTGGCTGGAGAGAGGGAAGTCTGGACCTCTCTGCTTAGACTGCTACCCCCGCGACCCGACTCCGGATAAGCGGAAGAGGACGGACGGACGGACGGACGGACGGACGGACGGACAAAAAGTTCACAAATAGGAAAACATTCTGATTCTATTTCATTTATCAAACTAAAATAGTTAAGATTCATATCAGGAAATATGTTTAATATATTGATGTCTTTATTTCAGTGATACTGCTGATATGACGTGCATAGTTTACATTTACTATTAATAAGTGGATTAAATATAAGGGCAGATATGACTGATAAAAAAGCATCTGTGTGCATTAGTTGCACAATAACAAGTCCACTCTGGAGTTCTACATCACCCCTTGTGCTTCAAATAAATGAGCCCCTATATGGCCAGGAGATTATACAGCTTTAAAATAAAGTGATAACACAGAGCTTCAGATTATAATCATTTAGACATAACATACTCTTCAATATTTGAATATTTTCTGTAACTCAAAGCAAATGCAATGCTTCCAAATGCAGAAAACACCCACATGGTACTATCATTATTAGATCAGTTTGTCTTGTGTGCTGTGTTGCAGTATCCTTGGGATGCACATCTTTGGCTGTAAGTTCAGTCTGAAGACAGACACTGGAGACACAGTACCAGACAGGAAGAATTTTGACTCGCTGCTTTGGGCCATCGTCACCGTTTTTCAGGTAGCCAGCTTGTCACTCTGCTCACGGCCTGTTTCAGATGACCCACAGATGTCTTTGGCATTGATAAATATTGATGCGTGCCTTTATTAAATCAGTTGTTGATGCTTTTAAAATGTATCATGAAAGGTTTTACTCTTAATGAAATACCGTTGTGCTTTCCTGATGATTTACTGTTAACTGTGCAGTATTTTGCTGTGTTTGAGTTCAAATGTAATTTCTACTATTAATAATAAATTCAAACAGCCCAAACTTGAACTAAACCATGATGAGCGTAGTATTACCTTCATGTGTGTCTAACTGTGTTGTTCTCCAAGATTCTGACCCAGGAGGACTGGAATGCCGTTCTGTACAACGGCATGGCAGCCACCTCGCCGCTTGCTGCTCTTTACTTTGTGGCACTTATGACTTTTGGAAATTATGTCCTCTTCAACCTGCTGGTGGCCATCTTGGTAGAAGGATTTCAGGCAGAGGTAAGAGATCATGCAATAGCACTGAATATTTACCTTATGAAATCAGTATTTGATTGTTGATTTTCAAGCTCCATCAGCTCCATCAGCTCCATCGTGGACATCATAATTGGAATCCATGGCACATATCAAACGGGATCAGAAAATAACATTTAGGCTCATAGACTCCCATTCATTTCTTTGGCTGTAAGGGACCCATGGTCTGGAAGTAGATAGGTGTGACTTAGGCTGTTGTTGGTTTAGCGTCCAGGAGAGAGCAGAGAACGTCTCGGATAATAGAAGCTAACTGTTAGCATTAGCAACTCCACACGGCAGAACTCTTTCAGGCTTGTGTTATTTGTGGAGATAAAACATCAACGTTGCAGAGCAAATGGAGTCGTGGTAGAGTCACGTTGCTGTTATCCAATTAGAGGCAAGATGTCAAAATATCAGGAAATAAGACTCCAAATCCTGCCGTCTTCTGCTCTGGCTCACTTCTGCTTCCTGAAACAGGAGCACGAGAGCTTTTTCCCCCACAGAGATTGACTTACAAGGCATTAATTTATACTAGAGACCACTGCAAATGTGTTGAAAGAAATGAGTGAACGTCTGTAAATAAAGTCTTATCACTGTGGCCCAGCCCATTTAAGTCTTCTAATTGAAAAATATCCCATTTTCTAGGTTTCTTTAGCCTTCATGTTTTAACTGTTTATTGCACATCCCCCATTTTTGCAATCTCAGTATCGACCCCAGCTGGCTGCTTACATCTGTTCATGGTGTTCAGAGTAGACTCTTTGACCCTTTGGCAAAAAACTGCTAAATTAATCCCGGCCTGCTCATTTGCAGAAAACGGTATCGGAAAGAGCAGATCAAGTTTGTGCGTTAAATCAGGAAGACTATTATGAGATACTTTTATTTAGTTTATTTCATTATTGTTTGCCTTTTTCTTTCTTTTTTCTCTCTAAAGAGTGTTTTTTTTTGTCTGAGATAATATTGAAAATGACTGAATGAAATGATCTAAGATGAAGCCTGTTGTTAAAGTTAACACAAATCACACTATAGCCTGCAGCTGACTGCTCCCTGCAGAGTGATGCTTAGTGTGAGAGTTAGGGGCATTATTCTATGCTCTTATTTTGACGTGCCCTGCCGTGTTTAACACTTCAGAATGCAGTTTTATAATATTTCTACTGAAATAACATTTGGCATTGTGATGAGCTGGCAACCTGACAAGGATGTATCCCACCTCTAATTCTGAGGCTGCCTGAGATAGGCACCAACTCCCTACAACCCTTAGTGGTATAAGCAGCTATAAAAGATGAATGGATTGAAAGTTCATTTGCAACATTCACAATTATGTGTTTATTTGCATGAACTGCTATGAGGTTTTTGATAACCTTAAGATGGCAGAAATCCTCTGCTGCTGCAATTAGCTTTGCTCTAAATGTTTATAACAGTTCCACATAAAACCTACTTTACCATTTTTGCAGTAATAATCTAGTAATTTTCCATTATTCCATGATATAACCAGCTTTTGCACCAGGTCTACAATGAATCCTGATCCGTGAGCCTCCTTAAGTTCACCTAATAAACAGCTAAAGCACCACTGATCCTCGAGAGATGATTTTCTTAATAGCTGTTTACAAAAATCACCAAAGTCTGTTCATCATGATCACATTCTTCTTAGATAACACTGGAGCTGCTGCTTTTTTTTAGATCTTATGGAAGATGAAACAAATATATTTATGAAGCATCTTTTCTCATCATAAACTGTCGGCGGATTGGAAATTACAACCCGTTGTTGGCTGATTATCGTGCCAAATAGCATTCTCAGCAACACGTGCACCTTTGATAAAACACAAAACATCTAAACACTTTGTTATGTGGTAAATGCAACGCTTCCGAAACCATCCGTCTGAGCAGAAACCCGTGTTAAATGATGCTGTCAGTCAGCTGTCAGAGTCACTGGAAAACCGCAGCGCGGTTGAATAGCAGAGTTGACTTTTCACACATTGATCAAAGCATTAGCATATTCGCGGCGTGCCGCGGTGATTTGTGAACTGAAGAGAACACAGTGACACACATCACGGGGCTTTTGATTGATCTTTGTGAGATAGCAACACAATCCACCGCCATCAGTCTTTCAAACGGACTCTGTGCTTTTCATTCTCTGCTTGTTTCCGCTGTCGGCCGTTCCCCCTCCGGCCCTCTCACCTTCCTCTGCTCATCTGCTCCGTATCTGCTTCTGCTTCACACGAGGGATTATTGAGCCAATTTACTGTCGTAGAGGCTGCAGGGGAAATCCTGTTGGTCTTAACCAAAGCTGCCAGGGCCTCTGGAGTAGTGTGTGTGTAGTTTCAAGCGTTTACTGATTTAATCTCATGAAAGGACATCAAGCCAAGCCTCCCAGGTTGGTTGTGTGAGTGGACTCACATTTACCTCTGTGTTTTGATTTTCTTTGTTCACATTCTGACAAAAACAAGATGGACAATGGAAAATGTCCTCTTCACAAGGAAGGGACGGGCCCTTTATTCTTCTCAATATGTCTTTTGTTTCTTCTTCCAGGGTGATGCCAACCGCTCTTATTCTGATGACGACCGCTCGTCTTCCAACTACGACGAGAGCGAGAAGCACGATTCCATAAAGCTGTCTGGTGAGGAGTACCCCCTCTTTCATCGTTTTAAGCTTTATTTAGGTGTTCATGTTGATTCATCTCGTTTAAATTTGTAATGCAAACTCAGATTGTTCATCTTTTTAAAACATTTCTAAAAGTGAGTTTCTTACAAAAACATTCAACGTAAACCTCTTAGTGTTCATAACATTAAACCTAAATGCTTACTTTTTCGTTTTGCTCTGAATGTTATGGCTCCTCACGTTTTCTTGGGGTTAAATTTTCCAATCAGCGTAAACATCACCTTTTAGATTTCAACAGAAATGCAAAAATCTGAAAGTCAACAAAATATAAGCTCTGAATATAACTGCAGCTGAAATGTACCTTGTGAAGAATTATAGTGAAGCATTTAAAATTTGTTTTAAAGCCATATTATGCAACTTTTTCATGTTTTCAAATCATTTTCTTGAGCCAGTTTGTGCTAAAATGACCCTTTACAGGGTTAATGAAATGTCACTCAGACCCCCACCGCCCTCTGTGGCCAGAATACCGCACTTGCAACTTCAGAGTGGCGGGCTGCTCCCTGCTGGACTTAGAAAAAATAAGCTGACATGTCTGGTGCTGCAGTCTGCTTCCAGCATGTTTCCTGCATGTTTTAGATCATGAACACAGCTGATTTGTTTGATTTAGTGATGAACCGCTCCTGTAGACACTAATGAAGGCTGAGGAGAGATTTCAGCAGTTAGATTAAGGTGTCAAAAAGACAAACGCACAGCGAGGAGATCAGTTTTACTTTTGGTTTCACTAACGAACACTAGGGGGTGCTATAAACAAGTCAAAACTGCCACGTGTTCCTTTAATCATCAGAAAGGGTCAAACTTTTTCATGTAAAATATATTTTGAACAGATTAACACAAAAAAGCATACAGGTAGTTCAATCAGGAAATTAGACATTTTGTACCAAAAATGTTGACGTACATTTTTCCTAATTATTTAAAATATTTGATGAAAAAACGTTTGCTCGTTTAATCTTTTCTCTGTTATTTATTTATACAATAAAAATATATTATATTCTGTTTTTAATTAATTTCAATTAATTCCTAATAAAGTGATGAAATATGTGTTTGTTTTGCAAACTTCTTTAAAAAGTCAATATAATCCGTAGTGTTATTAACTATATAAGCAAAGGTATCATTTTTTTCCAGTTTGAGATTGATCTTTTTTTTATTTGACTCTGGATGAGATCTGAAATCAACGATGAATACGAATTAGTTTATGTCCTCAAAAGGAACTCTGTTAGTGTAATTATATTTAATCAAATGTTACTTATATCGTATTAATGACACCAAAATAAAACACTTTCAGCTTATTGTGCTCTATTCCCTCAGACCCACGGATTTGTACTCTAACACCGAATGGCCACCTGGAGCTCGGCGCCCTCTCCGGGCCCAGGGGATCGTACTCCTCCGAAAAGAGAAGCATCACCAACGAGTCGAGAAAGAGCAGCGTGATGAGCCTGGGAAAGAGCAGCCTGGAGAGACGCTCTCTTTCTCTGGTACTTTGTCACTCTGTCACCCACCAGCACAGTTACACACACATCATATATCACAGTGGAAGTATAATTTCATTTAGAACAATTGTGTTTCATCAGAAAATTCTGAGTTTGCGGCCAGAGTCACTGCTTTGTGGCTCACAGGGCACCGATTAGGCGCAGGGGGCGGGTGGATTATTACAAATAAGTATGTTTATTTTCAAATGCTTAACAGGTTTATTACAGTTGTGCAGCTCTGATATCCTCATTAAAAGCTCACAATTGCACCCTGTACTTAACCTACGAACAATGCAGCATAAATATGTGCATTCTATCCTGGTATAGTCTGCTAAATCAGAACCACATGAGAGAAAAACAGACAGAGAAAAAAACACAAGATCTACATGGTTTGGCTCAGCATACAGTTGCCATGGCAACTTCTATTAATTGACTGTCCCCCTCCTATTTTCATCCCCAGAGAAACTGTGGGAGAAGTAGATAGGGAAGACGACAGGCAGAAGTAGAAGAGAGAAAACAAAGCAGAGAGCTGTGGTTCAGAGGGAGAGAGAGAGGTGGAGGAGAAGAAGATGGAGTGGAGGAAAAACCAGCGAGGTGATAAGCTGCAGTTTAGCAACCCTCACACCAGAGAGGTTATCGTGTTAAACACAAGACGAGTCTGAGATCCTCTTCACTGTGAGGTCTCCTCCTCCTCCTCTTCCTCTCTCACAGCGATTGATAAGAAAGCGGCGGTTACATCACCTAGAGCTAAAAGCTAAGGAGCAATTCAAGAGAGTTGTTTACAGAACTCCATTATTGTTTACTTCCTGTGCAAAAGTTGAGAGGCGTTTTTTTTTATGTGCACTTTGATGAAATCACACTTCAGGTTATGATTCAGCTCCATGTAGATTCTTTTGTTTTGTGGGGGGGTGACGATGTTCTCGCCTTATCCGTGGCTGCTGATTGGACTCAGCTCGATGCAGCTCGCTGATACAGTCAGTTCCACTCGGTCTAATGGGCTTGCTCCTCTGTTGACGTGTTTTGTTTGTGCCGAATAATGACAGAGTTATGCTGAATTTTTGATGATAAAGAACTGAAAACTGGTGCACAAGCAGGATCCTTTCATTTCATGTTCAAACGACAGAAACTTCAAGTCCCAAAACAGGTCAAAGTAACCTAAAAACCTTACAGGAAATCACATGAGATGATTAACTGAAGCTCATCTTTTTAATGCATTTTGTAAAGATACTACTAAACATACTAATCATAGTATATTTTGGGATGCAATAATTCATTTATTAAACAATAGAAATGCTTTATGATCCTAATTTTGACTTTGTTTAATTTTGTCCCCATGTATTTTTTTGGCAGCGCCATGGTCGCAGTTCCAACTACCACAACTGGGGGCGACCTCTTCCTCCTCAGTCCGGCTGGAGTCGCAGGTAATAATTACTTTTAGCCACTAAATTCAACTCAATGAAATCTTAATATCTTCATTAAGCCTTCAGCGCTCCCATTACAATCCGCTCTCTGCTGTTGTTTATGGTCGTTTTAGTGTCATGACAAAATGCTCAATATACAGAAAGCTGTTGTTTATTTACAATCTGTTAATTATTCAGGAGCGTTTAATAGCCTTTAATTGTACTGCTAATCTGCTCTGCAGGTCGAGCTCCAACAGCCTCGGTCGGAGGAGTTATGGTTTTGGTGGGGCTCCTCCGGTTGGAGGCAGCCTTCGTGTGCGCAGCTCCCATTCCCCCAACTCCTACAACTATTCCTCAGAGCAGGAGTCCCTTCTGTCTCACCCTCACAACTCCCATTACCCTCTGCACCCTCACCATCCACCCCCACCCTCACTCTTCCTCTCCAGACATTTCGGTCCAAGAAGGGACCGGCGGGCCCTTTCCCTGGAGCTACCAGAGTTGCTCCGAACAGGAGGACCAGCCACGGGACAGCCACCTGTCCAGACCCATGAACCAGGAAGGAGAAGTGGATCTGGCACAGGTGGTTCCATTACAGGAGGATCTGGGACGGGTAGTGGCTTAGGAGTGGATCACCGTGACTGCAACGGCAAGGCACCGGGTCCCCACACTCACCTGATCGCTGATGTTTTCCCTCAAGTGAATGCACGCAAAGACAGAGCAGACCTCGATGAAGAAACAGACTATGTGAGTGGTAGATAATTCAACATTCACATGTGATCCTTTAGTACTAGGACTCCCACAACTCTAATACTGCTAGATCTCCCACTAAGAGTCCATTTGATGGCTGATGTTCTGGCCATTGGAATGCAAGACTGGTGCAAGGTTGCCATGTAGACTTGCTGTACGGCACAGACTAGGAAGCTGTTTCTCTATCAGAGTGGGGAGGTGTGGGGTGGTGACAGATCTCTGTCTGAGCAGTCGGGAGGGAGAGGGATGGCCCCGTCAGATTTGCTGTAAATAGTAAAGTTAGTCTCTTTTAGAAGGAGCTGATGAACATAATTTTTTACTTTAAATGCACATTTTTACTAATTTTCCCAAACCTGATGATGCTAAATTACACCAACTGCTTCTCATTCTCTCCACTAAAGAGTTGGTGCTTCCGGATCCAGAAGATGATGGAGGTGTACAAGCCAGACTGGTGTGAGTCCAGAGAGGACTGGTCTGTCTATATGTTCTCCCCTCAAAACAAGTGAGTGTTCATCCTAATGTAGTCCTTGCATCCAAACCAACGAGTAGAACAGGGAAGTAATATTATACGTCTCGTCAAGTCTTCAGCCCATTTCGTCCTGATGGAGCAACCAAAGCAAATTACTTTAGCTTCAAGATAATTCATAAAAGCACTTCCTTAGATAACCCAGTATCTTATTGGGCACAAAATAAATAATAAAAACATAATTTTCAGTAGGAATCACTGACACGTATAACGCTTTTTCTAAGTGTTATATTGCATGTGAGCAGGTCATCCCCAAATCATTTTTTTGCTGATAAACTGAGTGTCCAATAGTGCTGTAGGCAAGTCTGGTCATTATTTTGGCCTTTTAGTGCATTTTATTTAAGATATAAATATTCTGTTCTGTGCCATCAGTGTAGTGCCCTCTTGAGATTATACGTCTTCACTACAGTTGAATTTGAATCAGCCATCTCTAAGTGATTTGTGATGTTAGCTGCTACTTGTGACGAGTCTTGGTCACGCCTCTGGCTCACGAGCCGTAAGGAAACGATGCGGCTCAGGGCTGCGAGCCTCCTCCAAAGCCTTCCTTCCTTTCCTCTAGTGAAGGAGGTGAAGATAAATCTTCCAGACTAGGAAGCATGCCGCTGTTGCTCCATTCGAGTGGGGTTTGTGTTTGTTAGCGGCTCAGTATTCCGAGAGAGAAGCTCCAAGCCAGGGGTCTCGAGAGCTACCATCCTGCACGTTTTCTTTGCTCCTACACACCTGATTGAAATGAATGAGTAATTAACAGGCCTGTGCAGAGGTAAGATGAGGATTAAACGACTCCATTCAGGTGTGGCAGAGCAGGAAACACAGAAAACGAGCAGGACGGCAGCTCTCGAGGACTGGAGTTGGAGACCCCTGCTCCAAGCAGAGAGGGGTCAATCACTGCCGCAGCACTGCGCTCCTGGTCCGCCAGGCAGCACTTCCTGTTGGAGCATTTTTCAAACAGGAAGTGTGGGTGGAGTTTGACTCTGGTAGGGGGGTGACTTGCTCTTTACTTCATGTGAGGTGTATCTTTTTTTTTTTTTTTTTTACATTTTGACTGCAAACCCTTCCCAAAGGTGTCTCACTTTTCTGACTCAGAGAGACCAAACTGAAACAAGTGTAAACCTTTTGTGATGACTTCGTCACAGTTTAGAGAGAAAATGTTTTGTGCAAAAACATTTGTGTAATGAAATGTTTTGACTTCAAGTGAGAGAAATTTCAAAACATGAACCAAAACCATTACAGAAATGCACTTTAACTTAGTGCAGACACAAGTACATTATTTGTTGACCTTTTTTCCAACCAATGGAAATGCTCTGAGCCGGAGATGGAAATGCCACAGATGTAACCTGTCAGAGGGGGAAACGGAAGTTTGTGTCTTCATTTGAAAGGCTGTGTGTGTGTGTGTGTGTGTGTGTGTGTGTGTGTGTAGTTCAGCACTAAAGTTCAAAGAAACAGCATATGAGAAACAAAGGTTTATAAATGTAAAATGATTCTTTGTGGCCAGCGACGAAGAACCTGTGCTCCTGCACAATTTGTCAGTTTGTGCAACGGAAACTAATAAACGGCTTAACAAAGCAATGATGCCGTTTCTTCTAGGGGTTTTTATTAATTTATTTATTTTGAGACAGAGAAGCGCTCCGTGTTGTGTTTTCCACCAGCTCTTTATTCATTGCTGCTGAAACTCCCATGAAAGCAAGAAGAAAGAAAAACCACTCAGTCATTCCCTCGCTCACTCACCCGATTCCCTGCGTGCTGATAGCCACTTAAGGGAAGCCAGGCCCCGGGACTATGTTTTGGCACGCTGGCAGGTGCCATCTGTCAAGCAAGACTTTTCTCTGTGTGTGTGTGAGTGTGTGTGTGCTAGCATTGAGCCAACTCTATACTAAGAGCATGCGTGTGTACTTGTGTTTGGAGGGCTATGCATATGTGAGTGTGGGAGTGTGTGAGCATATGTACATTTTTGCCTTGTTTATGTCTCATTCCACTCTGAGTGCCCGGCTTTGTGTAGAGACACATGGGGGTGTGTCTGGGTCTGCTTTCAAACTTTTCATAAGCTCATTTAAACAAAGATTCCAAAAGACGTTGCTTATTAGGTAGGATGAGTGCTCGGGCCTGCTCCGACTCTATTAATGATCGATGTGGGTGGCCGGATCTGAGTCGATAGATAAAGGCACAGCGTTCCCAGGTCTGCAGGAAAAGGCGCTCGGATTAGCAAATCGATTTCCTCACTCAGGGAGCAGGTGCTGTGTTAGGTGTATTCTGATCCATTTATAGTTGGCAGATGAGATGTGATGAGATGTGCGAGGGCTTCACTCAGGAACTGCTTACTGCCTTTATTTGCTTTGCAGCTGACAAATTGACAGCGCTGCAAAATGCCAATCGGCCAAGTTTATTGTTGTTTACGTGCACGCAGCAGCAGTTCTCGGTGTGCAGCAAAGACGTTAAACAAAAAAGGAAACAATCTTGTTTATGAATGCTGCCATGTTAGAGTCTTGATATAAGAACTATGTAAATCAAATAATCAACACCTGGAAACAAATGATCTGAGGGTTTTTTTTAAGCACAGTCGTGATCCATCTGTTTTCAGAGGGATGGAGGAATAAAAACGTTACTGCAGCCAGACACTAAGAGCAAACTTCCTGTTATAATATACATCTATGGTGTGATTATGGTTATATTTATGTTTCTCAATACTAACAGCAAGTGTCCACACAGTCTGATCAGTGCAAACATCTCAACTTTTTATACTTTTGAAATGAATAAGAGAAAACTTTAAGACGTTTTAGTTGATTTTTGTCATTATTCCTCCTATAATTTGCCTCTTGGTTCAAAATTTTAATTATTTTTCTAATTTCTTTTCTTTTTCAGGACCTAATTGCAAATTAATCTTCCTGACAAGATATGTTTTCATTACTGGGCAGAAGTTTTCTCTCTCCCCAGCTCTTCTTAAAGCACATAATATAAACATTACATTAAGAATTAATGATTCATCTAATTGTGCGATGAAGCTGCGTGGGACGTCTTTGAACAAAAGCATTCCTCTTTTCTGACTTCTTGTATTTTCCGATGAGTTTGTTTATCTTTTAACACCTTTTTTCTTCCTCTTGTCAGGTTCAGACTTCTCTGTCAGTCCATTATTGCTCATAAGCTCTTTGACTACGTGGTTCTGGTCTTTATCTTCCTCAACTGCATCACAGTGGCTCTGGAGAGGCCCAGGATTCTGCAGGGCAGCCTGGTAAGAAAGAAGAAATCTCCCGTGTGTGATACAAAGTTATGTCACACAAAACCTTGTTTTCTCTATGTTTATCCTCAGATTTATTCAGATATGCATTTTGCAGAGAAATTAAAAATAATCGAATACTTTGCCTTGATTTTATATGTTATTTCAATAAAATTTAAACGTAAAATCTGAGGTTTTTTAGAGGGTCAGGGTTCAGTCTTGAGTGCTTTTTTCCGGGTTAACTTGAATCACTCATGAAGGCTTTTAGCTGATTCTACCAACTCAAACCACTCCAACTTCAGTCACCTGAGGAAAAATACAAAGAAAACACACTTTTGTCTTTTTTGCACACCTTTGACTTTGACATGCACAAAACGGCATGTTAACATGTCATCACAATGAAGCTTGTATGGGCGGGAGTAGAGTAAGCTAAGTTAGTACAAGTCGATATAAAAACATTTAAAGCAAGACAAAATTATTGTTGTTCCTAAAGATTTTAAAACACACACATATTTTATTAAGCATAGTTAGTGCTCAAGCCAAGGATGGAATCTGTAAAAAAATCTGATTTATGAAATATTATATAATTTTAATTACACCTTTTGATAAAGGGCATTTTTTTGTGCTAAGGGTCCCCAATGTTGGTTTTTTAAAAGGGACCTCCAAGGGTTAAAGACATTTTGTGTTTGTATCTAAATGCAAACAGAAAGCAGCTCAGAAGTTGTAGAATGGTTTGTAGACCGGTTTGCATTAATGAAGCTCTTATAGAATTTAAAACCTTGGTAATCTGATGCTTCTGTTTGAATTAAGAGAGAGGCATGTCTTTGACGAAAACATACATTTAGTTTTTTTTTCAGGACCTACTTTAAGAGTCTTACTTTAAAGCTCAGTGTGACCAATCCTTTCATTTTTAAGTCTATCAACATTTGGATAGTTATAGTTATTTGTCAAAGTTTTTATTTTGATTTCACATCAGAAATACGTTTGATTTAAATGCTGTTGGTGACATTGGACCACAGAAAACTAAATATTACTCTCAATCTTAACACATTTTTATTTTTTCCAGCTTTGTTAAAAAATGTCTGTTTCTTCTCTTTTCCTGCAGGAAAGGTTGTTTCTCACCATATCCAACTACATTTTTACGGCCATCTTTGTGGCAGAGATGACCGTTAAGGTAAAATTACCTTTTATTTCTCCATTTACCTTTTGTTACCTTATTCAGTCTTATTTATTCACCTCTTTCTTCTTACTTCTCTTCTGTTGTCATTTATACCCCCACCCCCATGATTCATCTCTTTAATAACAGGAAGCACATTTTAAGTGTTTTCTTACAAGTTTTCCTTTTTGTTTTATATCCATCCATCCATCCATCCATCCATCCATCCATCCATCCGTCCATCCATAAATCCATCCATCCATCCATCCATCCATCCATCCATCCATCCATCCATCCATCCATCCATCCATCCATCCATCCATCCATCCATCCATCCATCCATCCATAAATCCATCCATCCATCCATCCATCCATCCATCCATCCATCCATCCATCCATCCATCCATCCATCCATCCATCCATCCATCCATCCATCCTTGTCTCTGTTTTTCTGACAACTCTTTAACTCTTTAATCACTAGTATCATTTGTGATCGACAACTAGAAAACAAAGTTAATAAGAGATCTATCATTCTTCAGCAGGCCTTTAGCTACTCCTGAACTTCCAATCAAAACACACACACACACACACACACACACACACACACACACACTTTATTAATCCACTAATCTGCTCTAGAAGACACAGCATCATCCATAATTGGAACTCCTGTGTCTGCAGGCTCCTTCCACACTGGAGTGACTTTGGTAGTCATTTATTTATCATTAGTAACGTTGTGTAACACGATGATATGCACACGATGCCAACGGTGGTCGTGCACAAATCACATTTTCCTAAAGGCATATAACCTCAGGTTGAAATGATTGTGTTATTTCTTTTACATCCTCGTCTCCATTTTCTAGCTTTTCTTTCATGCGTTCAATCTTTCAATCACATATTAAGTAACACACACTTTCAATGGCCTCCTCGTTTTCTCTAACTTCACAGAAAGTATTTTATCCTTTTCTTTTTTACCATCTTCTTTGAGCCACCATTTGTAATTTAATCAAAGAACCGCCTTTGTTATCTTCCCGTTTTTCCGCTTCATTTGCGCTCTCGAACGTGGTCGAGCTCTATCTACGGGCTCATTATTTTATATCAAACTTACAATTTGATGCAAAGCCTTTCCTTAACTTATAGCCTTCCACAAAATTACAGTTCAGGATTTTGGAATGCTGCTCACATGAAGCTGTTTGAAGCACTTTTGGATCATTTGAATACTTCAAATGCTCACTAACACCATTTCCTGATAAAAGCCCCTTTGAGCGTTGATGCCGTTTTTGTACCAGAGTTTTAACTGCAGAAATATACATATGTATCTATGTTTGCATTAGATTCCATATGCAAGCATCAATAATGCCCTTTAACCCTTGGTTGAAAGACATTTCCTGTATATCATTAATTTAATCGTGTTTCGAGTGTTTTTGTTGAGCTTTCGAAATGGTGTCAGTGTCATGCTGTGCTTAAATGAAAAACTGGTTTAAAATATTCAGCTTTGTGCTTTTATCAGCAGACCAACCAGTAGTGTGTGTGTGTCTGGGAGAAAGGCTTTGTTTGTCTTTGATCGTTTGATTTGGTGATGGCTTCATATGAAGTCGCCCTTCATACATGACAAGCTGTATTCTATGTGTCTCATCAGTGGCATCAGCTCTGTCATTGTGTCAAATCTGTCAAAATTCTCTGACAGGGTTTGCAAATCTGCACGGGTTCATCTTCCATCTCTATTTGTTAGGATCTGTAGTTTTATATCAGCTATAATATAGTTGTGACAGCACAACAGGATGTACCATAACCTGTTAATTTAATATTAACATTATCCAGATGATTGACGATGCCTCGTTCAGTAATATTGTTATGAGAGCCGGTAGAGAAATTATGAAGACTAAATATTCACACAGAGAGTTTTCACATCACCTCAGAGTTTGTTCAAACATAATTGTTCATTTTAAAGCTTGTTATTGTTCATTGAAGAAAGCTACAGGAGACTTCTAGGGCTGTTGACCAAAAGAAACACAAGTGCATTTCTCAAATCTGCCAAAAGATAAATTAATAATACACAAGATGTGGACTGATGAGAGAAAAGTTGGACGTTTTGCATTAAAAAGTATCTCATACCAACAGTGAAGCATGGTGGTGGTAGTGTGGTGGTTTGGGGATGCTTTGCTGCTTCAGAACCTTGAAGACTTCATATTTTTTGGTTATTTCTTACACACAGAGTAGAAGAGATTGCTTTTTACCTTCTTGCTGACAGTTTTGCCTTCGTCAGAGCGTCACCAATGTTGGTGGTGTCACTTCCGTCTCCAACATCGGTGACTAGTCAGCATTTGTTCTAAGAAAGAACTGAAAAATATGGATTCAGAAAAGCAACACAGAATGAACGTAACAAAGACCTTGAAGACTTGCTTTTTTTGGATTAAACCATTAAATCTCCTAAAAGAAATCTGAGGAAAAGTTTGAACTTTGACCTTAAACAAACCGTTCATGTTGGAAACTCTTCAATGTGGCTCAATTACAACAATTCTGTAAATAATACTAAATGCTAAGAGTGGTACAGAGTCAAGTGTAGGGGTTGGTTATTTTTCGTAGGTTGATTTGGGAAATCTTTCCCCCTATTGCATAAAATCATTATTGAAAAACTACGATAACACTTTACAATAAGGGTCCCTTTATTAACGTTACTTAGTGCATTATTAAGCATTAATAAACTATTAAAGTATTAACTGCTTAATATTAGTGTTAATATTAAGTAATGCATTACTAAGTAGACACCTCCCCCTGGTCCTTTGTCCTAACTTTAAGGACACTTAAAAGTTAACAATATTGGGAACATTAATAAAGGGACCCTTTGTTTATAAATGCTTAATAATGCACTAAGTAACATTAATAAAGGGACCCTTATTGTAAAATGTTACCAAAACTGCTTTTTGTATTCAGTCTGGTTATCTTTGACATAATTAAATCAAGACTCATACCAATACCACAACAATTATTTCACTTCCAAGGCAACAGTTCAGCTAAACAGCTAAAATTGTTTTCTTGCATCTCCATTTATGCCTATGATGTTTTTTCCCCCACTGCTTGGAAATTGATACTGTTGAGTTAAGTTCCAAAGGTTTTGAGCCACCACTGGGGAATGTGCTGAAATAATGTCATGGAAAACAACTATTTGCTAACATACCAAACTATTTTCAAATAATATGGAGTAACAGTGAGCTGCAGAGTCAAACCATTATTCTGTTTTCTGCTGTGATGGATGGTGCATACAGTGATGTTGTTCGGGTTTTCTCCCACAGCATTTTGTCTCCTGAGGAAAGGCGTGATTTGAACTTACAACAAAATAATGATTAACGCATAAATGTGCATTCATTCCATGTTTTTAGACTCTCGCTTGTTCCAGTCATTACAGCTCTTTTTGCTCTCAGTCCGAAGGTTTTTTTAACTGGTTTATTTGATCTCATTCAGAAAAATTTAGATATATCGCTGCATCACTTTTAGAGTTTTTTTTACAGGCATGAGTGGAAAGCTAAGTGTAAATAGTCACTGTGGGTCTGATCTTGAATGTGTCATCCTTCTTTCTGATCCTTCCTTCATCTCTTTAATGTTCAGATTTTCACATTTCCATCACATCCAGCAAATCGAATGGTAACATTTATAGTACTGTAAGGTATTGCTTATTTGAAAAATATACACTTTTCTTTTGGCGTTTAAATGTCTAGCTTGTATTTAGCCAAGTATTTCCTACTTTTACATCCAGACTGTGCAAAAAAGCCAGAAGTGACTGCTAACCACCTGCTTTGTCATATAACAATGTCATTAAATACTTCACAGTTGAGTAAGTTCAAATAGGTTAACCTTTCTTTCCCCTCAATTGAACTTAAACTTGCCATCAGCCCTGCCTTAGAGCATGTCCTAAACTGTGCTAATAACACCCAGACTGTCAGGGACAATGTAAACTGTAATGACCCCAGATCAGGAGCAATAAAAGTCACAAGCACAGACTTATAAATGCTTCTTGGCACAGTGGCCCTTTTCTAATTAGAACGTGTTTTCACATCATTTTCTCCTCTAACGTCTGTCCTTCAGCTTCAGAGCTTTTCTTTTCCTGTATCTATTTTTGTGTTCTTTAAGTCTGCATGACAGCACCAGTGGCGGCCCCAAAGGGTGGCCAGAGGTGGCCATGGCCACCCCTGGAAAATTACTGCTTCCCCCCAGGTTAATAAATCATATAAATGTTCACTCAAACCATAAATTAATCGTATTTAATCAACACATAAATGTAAAACCCAATAAAAAATTATACAATTAATGAGTAAAGAAATAATCAGAATTTTAAAAAATGTATTTATGTTTCTGCTGCTCACCATTTTTATAAAAGAGTAAATCTCCATATTTTTTATGAAGACAGCAACAGGCAAATAAAATAAAATTCTGAAATAAATTTTGAAATAACATTTAAATGAACTGAAATGTATTTTTCAGAATTTTTTGTATTTCTCAAATTTCAGTTAAAGGAACTAGAGGCAGGATCTTTAAAAAATCTGTAAAAAATTAAACATGTATGTTCATTTTTTCAAAGCTAATGGGTGATGAAGCGTTATAAACCAAAAAGAATGAGGCCACCCATGTATTGTTCCATTTTCTTAAACAGGCTGTTTGCTGCAAAATGCGCTGCAGTTCGGTCACGAATTTCCCGCGCTGCCCTACGGATGTGGCGTCAATTGACACTGCTTGCGCGTTCACGACAGCTTCAAAACAGAAAGAAAATGTGTTCGACACTGCAGATCGGTAGGTGGCGCTATTGCACCGTAAGTTGCTTGCCAAACTCCTAAAGAAGAACTGTGGGAATGCAAGGGGTTCAACCAGGGATTACCATGACCTGGATGACTGAGAACCTTCACCAGCAAACTGTGGGAATGGATTCTACTGCAACCAGCAAACGACCAAGCGTGGCACAAAGGAAGTTTATTCAGTGGCATCTTGTGAGTCAAAGACCAAATATGGTAAAAGACAAGCAGGGACCTGAATCTATATCGGATACGTGATTGACGAATGGAGGCTGCTTCAACTATATCTGGGACTCAAAAAGGATGCTGCCATGGCTCATTTCCTAGTGAGCAGGTAAGAAACATTATAGGTTGTGTTTAGAGATGATGACAATGATCTGACCTCACCGATGACTCAGAGAGAGCTAGCGTGCAGTAGCATTAGCTGTGATAGTAGCATTAGCTGTGATAGTAGCATTAGCTGTGATCAGGGCTGCAGCGTGGATTGCTTCGCCGCAATATTGTCCGTGAGAGCGGCGGGGAGTTGCCTTTTCAGCGTGAGATATTGGAGGTGTGGCGTGAGAGCGTGTGAAGAGGGTCAGGTAATGGTATTTTTGTGTTTGTGTAACATAGCCGTCTGTGCACGCTCCCGTGCTGGGCTGCGGTTACTCGCAGAGCCGGGCGCGTCGCTCGTGAGCATCGTTTTTTTTTTCCTGCCTCTAGTTCCTTTAAGTGTGTTGGATGCATAGTTTTTAATAAAAAAGAATAAAGGCGCATGCAATGCATCGCCACAGGCTAAACTCTCCCAGAGTTACCACAAGGACCAATTTGGTGTGCCACCCCAAAATCCTCTCTGGCCCCGTACGGCCACCCTTATCAAAATTTTCTGGGCATGCCTCTGGATAACATTTCTGTAAAAGCTGACGACCTGATAAAAGAATGTCTAAAGAGCCTAATACCTAGATTTTTTAGCCCTACAATTCTTTGGATATCATTTTGCACATCTCTCTTCTAGCTGTAAGACACAATGATTTCTATTTGCTAAAGAACCTTTCAGAATTCCCAAAATCAGACTCCTTCCTCTTATGAGCAACCCACCAATCAGCTGATTTATTATATATATTTTATATGATGCATTACAACATAAAAGTATTTTACAGGTCTTTATAAGACAGTTAATACAAATGAATAATGTACTTCTGCTTGAACAAGTTAGGTATTGTTACATTGTTCCTTTTTTAATTGATAGTTGCATTCTTTATTCCAAAGTAACTATTTTTAATCAATCATTACATTATTGATGGGTGCCATATAAAAAGTCTAACTTGCTCCCATCAGAAAGGTCCATTATGGTCATTTTTAAATGACAGTTTGGCAGCATAAGTGCACAAAATCCAATTTTAAACACCAGCTCCTAAAACCGCTGCTACAGCAAGTGCAGTAATTGCTGTTTTCTTTCAAATCAAATTGCAAATGGAGTTGGGATGTCGTTTAAAATTGAATTTATTGTGACAGGTTCACCTCTCTAAACCACTGACAGTGTCAGAAGAAGGAGGAGGGCAAGGCTTTGACTGTGTTGGCATTGAGCTGTTAGATAAACAATACATCACGCTTTAGCAGAGTCATATGTTAGCCTGTAGATTTATATCCCAGGGCAGTCCAACGTTACCAGAGCAGCTTTAGCATGACTGGCTGCTATTAATAACAGAAAAGACATGCTAACGTTTGTCAAAATGTGATTAAAGACCTCTTGAAAGAGAAATGACACAAATGGATGATTAAATTATTTTCCTTCACTTGGAGGTTTTGGGAAATGTCATTTATTTTCTCCATATCTGATAGGGTAGCTTTCTTTCTGTTTTTATTACTCAACATTAGGCTGTTTTTTATATTTCCACAGAGGGTGCTTTAGCAACAGTTGACACAGCAGCATCAGCTACACAGCTTCTGCAGCCTTGACGTACTTTGAGTTGCTGTAGTAACCGTACGTTATTTGGAGCTTTCAGCACAAATTCATGTAGGCATAATATAGCATAAAGGCAGAAAGAGAGTTTGAGTTCAATCTGTTAATAACAGCATCCACTGAAAGCCTGACTTTGTTTAAAATGCTTTTTTAATCCTACATAGCCTATGAGCAGGAAAAAACGAGTTTGGATCATTACTGAGTATCAAGCTGCTGAAGTCTGTCCTCCAAACCTTATAATGAATACACCAGTGGCAACATTCTATTTATAGAGTGCTGTAATAATAGTTTTGAATAAAAATGTAATTGTGTCTGTAATTTTCCATAAAGGGAGTCCCCCTATGAGCCGTGTGTTGTTTTTTATGGATACACTAAAATACCTCAATACCAATCGACCTCTCCACTAACTACAGACGTTTATTAACCATTAATAAGCAAATAATCTATAATCTGTATTTTCAAAAGATTTTAATAACAACATAAATCTCTCAGTCTGTGTGTGTGTGTGTGTGTGTGTGTGTGTGTGTGTGTGTGTGTACATGTGCCTGCTCTGTCTTCTCAATCCCCAGTGAGTCGTGACAGATTGCTGCTCATACTAAGCCAGGATCCTCTGGAGGTTTCTTCTTGTTAAAGGGGATTTTTCCTCTCCACTGTCGCTACATGCTTGTTTAGTATGAGAATTGTTGAACAGGCACTGACACTAGTCAGTGACTCGATGCAATCTGCTGGGTTCCTTATATAGGAAACTTTTTAACTAATTGGCATAATGAACTGAACTCAATTGGAATGTTTACTTTGTGAGGTGCATTGAGACGACTCTTGTTGTGATTTATAAATAAACTGAATTGAATTGAATGAATAGAGAATTCTCCATTTTTCTAACTTTTGTTTAGACTCAAACCCATTAGGATGCAGCTGGCATGAGTTGGATGATGGCACACATAAACCTCTCGCCATGCAATATTTCATCCAACACCAACACTTTTGATCTCACCACTTTTTATGCTCTCCTTTTGAGTCTTCTGTCTTTTTTCTTCACCGTTGAATTGTGCCTTTCATGTCTCTGACTGTTATCGGTTTCACACTTTACTCACAAGTTTTCGCCATCCCCATCACACTGAAATCCTCTCTTTTTGTAGTGGTTTCTCTTCACTCCTTCGTCAGTCAGTCTTCCTCAGAGATTCCACAGTCTGAGGTCATCCATCCGACCGTAACCAGGGAACAGAAGGATATAATATGTTCATTATGTAATAAATAGATTTGTTTCTCTGCTCTGAGTGTTTGAGTCCAAGCTGCAAAAATGTGTGATAAATGAAGATGTTGTGCCGAGTGCACAAGTGGAATTGTGCACTGTATGCAGACTTAAAGGCTTAACAAAATGTTAATTATTTTTGCTTCATGTTTAATTAAACAAACTTTCACTTGTTGCATTGTCAGCAAAACCCAACGCCTACATTAGCAGCTAATTAACTTCACAAACATGTCCATAGGACTTTGATTTTACCTCTGGATCATCATATTTGTGACCACGTGTTAAACATGGATACATGAAGTAAAAACTCATGAGCTAATTAGCTTTTGCTTCTCCTCCTGTGTCCTTTCTTCATGTTTCTTCGTATTTTCTTCGAATTTGAACAGTTCTCTCAGAAATCACATTTTTACTCTAGTATTTTTAGGACATCAATGTTATTCTATAAGAAAGCTTATATGAAGTCCCCATATGACAGTCTAGAAACCAGTGTGCTCCTTTATCTGTCTCCCTTTACCTGCTCAGGTTGTGTCCATGGGTCTGTACCTGGGGGAGACGGCCTATCTGAGGAGCAGCTGGAACATTCTGGATGGTTTCCTGGTCTTTGTGTCTCTGACTGATATTGTGGTCTCAATGGCGGGAGGAGCTAAGATCCTCGGGGTTCTACGAGTGCTCAGGCTGCTCAGGACTCTCCGTCCTCTCAGGTTAGAGGCATGAACCATCATGTTTTAGTGCTTTTTTTCCTAAACAATATGACATTTGCTTTAAAAAAAATCAGATCTGTTTCAGAAATACTAGTAGCCAAAATCTCAAAAAGTAAGTTGCATCCATAAAGAGTTACCTAACTGTAGCTAGTGATAAACATCTTGTCTGACTCAAACAAAAACTAATGAAAACCACCCAACAGCACCTCATCTTTCTGAGCAGTTGCCAGGCAACGTGCTGTAGACTCCAACTATTGGTCCCAGCCAAGCAAAAATAGTCTGGGACGTAACCCTCCGTCAGATAGGGAGCAATCCATCCATCTATCTATTAGCTTTACCCACATAATCCTTGTGAGGTTCATGGAGGGCCTGGAGACTGTCCAGATGACACCGGGCAAAAGTCGGGGTTCAATCTGGACACTCCGTCACTGGGTCAACTCTGAGAGACCCATCTGACTCAGCCGATGTGGACTGTTAGTGAAAAGCTGTCAATTAGCTGCTGTTCCCAGGCTGTTTTTGTTCCTCCCCTTCAGCTGTCTCTGTATTACTGGTTTTTGATGCCCTTTTGTTATAAGAAAACAGCAAAAACCTCCAAACTTCAGCAGAAGCTAATACATTTCTAAAAAGATTTGGATTGTGCACGTTAAAAAGGTGGGTTCTTTTTGACACTCATTTGAATCAGGGCATGTAATACAGTTAAATCATTTAAAAAAATGTATGTCGAAAAAATTAGGACTAATTACTATAATGATTGTATGTGATCCAGTGTATTCAAAGTTGTGGATGAAAATGTTAAGGCTAATATGCACTTAAAAGTATTCTGATTTATAGAAAATGACTGTTTATAGTAATCATTGATTTTCGTATGGTTACTGGTAGTTTTTTTTTTTTTTTTTTTTTTTTTTTTTTTTTTTTTTTTTTTTTTTTTTTTTTTTTTTTTTTTTTTTTTTTTTTTTTTTTTTTTTTTTTTTTGATGACTTTTTTTGTCATTTATTGTTAATATTTTTACTACAATTAATAATTTTCAATTTTAAATTTTTTCCCCATTTCTATTATTTATTTTTCTATTTAAAAAAAGAAAATCTGATCACGTAATAAGGGTAGGCATAAAAAGCTAGGCTTCAGCCTACACCTTTTGGTTATTACTTGTAATTATTGTATTGTGTTTTCTTTTCTTTTTCTATGTTTAAAAATAACCAAATAAACGTTGATTGATTGATTGATTGATTTATTTGCAAGGATGGTATTTCTGTATGGGATTAGATTTGAAACAACTGTAAACAAGTCAGAGATATTTACCAGAGTATTTTCCATAGTTGGCTTTGCTCTATGATCATTGGTTGGGCAATGAAAAATTCATGAGACTCTCATTCAATCCTATGGCCAGTTTAAAATCACTAGAAGAGTGCATACACATAACTCACATAGAAACAGGGAGAAAATACTAATTTCACATTAAAAGTCCAATGGGTTTAGAACCACTAAAGGTCAACTCAAACATTCACAAGCCAACAAAGTAGGTTGAATTTTACACAGTTATAATCTATTGATTTATTTTACTAAGAGACTTAAATGGATTTTTCATCATTATTAAAGCGGATGTCTGGATTTTTTTTTTTTATCTGATGGCACCATCTAGTGGCTGACAAGCACATCACACCAATAGTTGTTCGATTCGGTTTTTTAAGATGGTGACTGCACGTTTCTTGTTTTTGAACGTGCTTCTTTAGCCGACGAACAGAGCTAAAACACGCTGTTTTACAATTATTATTCTCATGTCATGTGTCACGACCTCCTCTCCTCCTCTCCCCCCCGGCTCGTTCCCACAGTCCCAGGACTCCGATTCCCAGCAGGCCTAGCGGAGGCGCCCCCCAGTGACGTCATTGTCCCGAGACTATTTACGGAGGCGTCTCCCGCTAGACGCCGTTCAGTCATCGTGCTTCCTGGATTCTTTCAGAAAGGATTAACCGAACTCACATTACCTGTCCAGCTAACCTGTGCTCAGCCCTCATCCAGTCACTCCGCGAGTGGGTTTCGCCACTAAGACGCCACCGATCAAGCCGCTCTTGGTGAGTCAGCCGCATCACTCACGACAGGATGACTGAACCCCGCATAGACCCAGCGGAGTTCGCCGCTCTCCGGGCCGAAGTTGCCCAGCTGAAAGCTACGGTTAGCCGCCAAGCTACTAAGATCGAATCACTCACGGAGATGGTGGTCCAACTATCGACCTCGTTCCAACGCCAGGCCAGCACGCCAAGAGAGCGGGAGGAACCCCGACTCAGCCTCCCTGACAAGTGGGACGGAGTTCATGGCTCTCCTGAGGGCATGTTAGCCATGCTAGCAATGAATTTTGAGTGTCAGCCGGCTCGCTACTCCACGTCTTGTGCCCGTGTGGCACTGCTGACCTTTCTGCTGACTGGTCGGGCCCAGGAGTGGGCTGCTGCCTTGTATAATCAGAAATCCCCGGTTTGCAATAATTATGAGACTTTTGTTAAAGAATTAAAGAAGACCTTTGTTCCTTCCAGCAATGAGATGTCGGAGGAGTCCCAACTCCTCAAGCTCTGTCAGGGGTCCCTGACAGTAGCCCAGTACGCAGCACGGTTCCGAACCATCGCAGTCAAGGTGGGCTGGGAGGATGCGTCTCTGAAGGCCTTCTTCTTGGAGGGTTTAACCCCTCGGATTCGAAATGGGATGGGCGGGAAGGAGACATCCATCCAGTTGGACGCCCTTCTGGACACCGGGGTGGCGGCCTGCTTTATGGATCAAGGACTGGCAGCCCGCCGCCAGATACCCCTTACCACATTGTCTTGTGTGGTCCCAGTGACCTCCGTGGACGGACAACCACTCCAGCCATACCCTCTCCGTCAGAGAACGATGGACCTTCGAATGAACATAAACCAACATTCAGAGACAATTAATATCCTAATCATTAAAGCCCCTTCATCTCCTCTCATCTTGGGCCATGCCTGGTTCTGTCGTCATGAACCCCACATATCCTGGTCCACTAGCCGGATCCTCGCCTGGGGCGACTCCTGCCAGACCCACCGGGTCCCAACCATGGGGGGCCCCAGGACTCCTCCCCCGGAAGAGGTGAATATGTCGCTCATACCTATTCAGTACCATGACCTGGCCATGGCGTTTGCCAAACAACCAACCTCCATTCTGCCTCCCCATCGCCCACATGACCTGTAAATTCGGTTGCAGCCAGGCACAACACCCCCACGGGGTCGACTGTTTTCGCTCTCCCCTGCCGAGACCAAGGCCATGGACGCCTACATTGCAGAGGCGCTCCAGAAGGGGTTCATCCGACCCTCCACATCCCCGGGGGCCGCAGGGTTTTTCTTTGTAAAGAAGAAGGAGGGGGACCTCCGTCCCTGTATCGACTACCGAGGTCTAAACAAGATCACGATCAGGGATCGCCACCCCCTACCTCTCATGAACACCGCCCTGGATGCTGCCTCCCAAGCCAAGATATTTACTAAGCTAGACCTCCGCAGTGCCTACAACCTGGTCCGAATCAAGGAAGGAGATGAGTGGAAGACTGCATTCATCACCCCAACCGGTCACTATGAATATCTGGTCATGCCTTTCGGCCTGTGTAACAGTCCGGCTGCCTTCCAGCGCCTTATCACCGATGTGCTGCGGGACATGTTGGGGCGGTGGGTCTTCGTCTACCTGGATGACATCCTCATCTACTCCCGCAACGCCGAGGACCATGTGCAGCATGTCCGGGCTGTCCTGTCTCATCTCCTGGCAAACGGCCTCTACTGCAAGTTAGAGAAGTGTGCCTTCCATAAGGAAACCACCTCCTTCCTGGGGTTCGTCCTCTCGTCGAAAGGCCTCGCCATGGACCCTCAGAAAGTCCAAGCGGTGGCACACTGGCCGCTTCCCACCTCCCTGAAGCAACTCCAGAGTTTTCTGGGGTTCTCCAACTTCTATCGGAGGTTCATCCGCAACTTCGGCACCCTGGCGGCGCCTCTCACTTCCATGACCCACACCAGCCACCAGAAACGGCCGTTTCGCCTCAGCCCAGAGGCTGTCCAAGCCTTTCACTCGCTGGTCCAACGTTTCACCTCTGCTCCTCTTCTCCTCCACCCTGACACCTCCCAGCCGTTTGTCGTCGAAGTGGACGCCTCAGAGGTGGGAGCCGGTGCCGTTCTGTCCCAGAGGGGACCGGACACCAAACTGCACCCCTGTGCCTTCTTCTCAAGGAAGTTCTCCCCCACCGAACAGAACTATGGAGTCGGAGACCGAGAGCTCCTGGCCATAAAATGGGCCCTGGAGGAATGGAGGCAATGGCTCCTGGGTGCATCAGACCCTTTCATCATCTGGACTGACCATCAGAATCTGATCCATATTCAGACTGCCCGGCAACTCAACCCTCGCCAAGCCCGGTGGGCACTTTTCTTCGAACCTTATCACTTCCAGATAGCTTATCGTCCTGGATCCAAGAACCTCAAGGCAGACGCCCTCTCTCGCCAATTTTCTCGAGACCCCTCTCCCCCGACCCCTGCCTCGATCCTTCCAGCTCACCGCTTTTTAGCGACTCTCCACTGGCCCCTGGAGGACTCTATTCGGGCCGCCCTTCCCATGGACCCAGCACCTCCCGAGACCCCGCCTGGCCGCCTGTATGTTCCCGAGGCCTGTCGACAGGAGGCTTTGTCCTGGGGTCACTCCTCTCACCTTTCAGGCCACCAGGGCTATGCCCGTACCCTTCAGTTCCTGCAGCGGGCTTTATGGTGGCCGTCCATGCAGAAGGACGCACGGGACTTCACAGTTGCTTGCGCTACCTGCGCCCGCTCCAAGTCGCTGACCCAGCCGGCCGCGGGTCTCCTCCAGCCTCTGCCTGTGCCCAACCGACCCTGGACCCATATCGGCTTGGACTTTGTCACCGGACTCCCCATGTCAGACCAGAGAGATACCATCCTTACCATCACGGACCGGTTCTCCAAATCCGTGCATCTGGTCGCCCTCAACGGCCTCCCCACTGCCAAACAGACAGCAGAGCTACTGCTGGTCGAGGTGGTCCGCCTTCATGGCTTCCCCCAGGATGTGGTGTCAGACCGGGGACCCCAGTTCACCTCCCGGTTCTGAAAGGCATTCTGTCGCCTGGTGGGAGCGACGCCCAGTCTGTCTTCCGGATATCACCCTCAGACCAATGGACAGACGGAACGAGCCAATCAACAGCTGGGTCGCTATCTGCGCTGCTTCGCCTCTTTGCAGCCTTCCTCCTGGCCTAAACACCTCCTTTGGGCTGAGATTTCCCACAATCTGCACATCTCGACCGCCACGGGCATGTCCCCCTTCGAGACTTGCTTCGGGTACCAGCCCCCTCTCTTTGCCCATCAGGAGCCGGAAGTGGAAGTCCCGGCTGCCTCGGCTCTGGTGCGCCGCTGCCGCCTGGCTTGGATCCGGGCCCGGGCGGCGATTCGACGTGCCAATGCCTCCTACTCCCGCCACCATCAACGTCGCCACCGCAAGGGTCCGTCTTTCCAGCCAGGCGACAAGGTTTGGATCTCTTCCTCCCATCTCCGGCTGCCGGCGGGGTCGCGCAAGCTGGTCCCTCGGTTCCTGGGCCCTTACCTGGTTCTGAAGGTCATCAACCCGGTCACCTACAGGCTTCGTTTGCCATCCTCTCTCCGGATCCATCCAGTCTTCCACGTTTCCCTGCTCAAGCCTTTTGTCACCTCGCCGCTGTCTCCCCCGCCTGTCCCGGCCCCTCCGCCTCGCTTGGTGGGCAGCGACCGGGTGTACACNGCGACGCTACCGGGAGGGACGCTGCGCTTACTGCGGGGCCCTGGGACATCGGAGGGCGGAGTGCCCCGCCCGGCCGGGAAACGACCACTCCGGGTCGGGGTAGGAGAGATCCGGCCCGGAGCTACCTGTCCATCGTCTCTTCAGCGCACTCAGATTCCTGTTACCCTCCTGCTGGACCAAGGCCCCATCCAGTTGGACGCCCTTCTGGACACCGGGGCGGCGGCCTGCTTTATGGATCAAGGACTGGCAGCCCGCCTCCAGATACCCCTTACCACACTGTCTTGTGTGGTCCCAGTGACCTCCGTGGACGGAAGACCACTCCAGCCATACCCTCTCCGTCAGAGAACGATGGACCTTCGAATGGACATAAACCAACATTCAGAGACAATTAATTTCCTCATCATTAAAGCCCCTTCATCTCCTCTCATCTTGGGCCATGCCTGGTTCTGTCGTCATGAACACCGCCCTGGATGCGGCCTCCCAAGCCAAGATATTCACTAAGCTAGACCTCCGCAGTGCCTACAACCTGGTCCGAATCAAAGAAGGAGACGAGTGGAAGACTGCATTCATCACCCCAACCGGTCACTATGAATATCTGGTCATGCCTTTCGGCCTGTGTAACAGTCCAGCTGCCTTCCAGCGCCTTATCACCGATGTGCTGCGGGACATGTTGGGGCGGTGGGTCTTCGTCTACCTGGATGACATCCTCATCTACTCCCGCAACGCCGAGGACCATGTGCAGCATGTCCGGGCTGTCCTGTCTCGTCTCCTGGAAAACAGCCTCTACTGCAAGTTAGAGAAGTGTGCCTTCCATAAGGAAACCACCTCCTTCCTGGGGTTCGTCCTCTCGTCGAAAGGCCTCGCCATGGACCCTCAGAAAGTCCAAGCGGTGGCACACTGGCCGCTTCCCACCTCCCTGAAGCAACTCCAGAGTTTTCTGGGGTTCTCCAACTTCTATCGGAGGTTCATCCGCAACTTCGGCACCCTGGCGGCGCCTCTCACTTCCATGACCCACACCAGCCACCAGAAACGGCCGTTTCGCCTCAGCCCAGAGGCTGTCCAAGCCTTTCACTCGCTGGTCCAACGTTTCACCTCTGCTCCTCTTCTCCTCCACCCTGACACCTCCCAGCCGTTTGTCGTCGAAGTGGACGCCTCAGAGGTGGGAGCCGGTGCCGTTCTGTCCCAGAGGGGACCGGACACCAAACTGCACCCCTGTGCCTTCTTCTCAAGGAAGTTCTCCCCCACCGAACAGAACTATGGAGTCGGAGACCGAGAGCTCCTGGCCATAAAATGGGCCCTGGAGGAATGGAGGCAATGGCTCCTGGGTGCATCAGACCCTTTCATCATCTGGACTGACCATCAGAATCTGATCCATATTCAGACTGCCCGGCAACTCAACCCTCGCCAAGCCCGGTGGGCACTTTTCTTCGAACCTTATCACTTCCAGATAGCTTATCGTCCTGGATCCAAGAACCTCAAGGCAGACGCCCTCTCTCGCCAATTTTCTCGAGACCCCTCTCCCCCGACCCCTGCCTCGATCCTTCCAGCTCACCGCTTTTTAGCGACTCTCCACTGGCCCCTGGAGGACTCTATTCGGGCCGCCCTTCCCATGGACCCAGCACCTCCCGAGACCCCGCCTGGCCGCCTGTATGTTCCCGAGGCCTGTCGACAGGAGGCTTTGTCCTGGGGTCACTCCTCTCACCTTTCAGGCCACCAGGGCTATGCCCGTACCCTTCAGTTCCTGCAGCGGGCTTTATGGTGGCCGTCCATGCAGAAGGACGCACGGGACTTCACAGCTGCTTGCGCTACCTGCGCCCGCTCCAAGTCGCTGACCCAGCCGGCCGCGGGTCTCCTCCAGCCTCTGCCTGTGCCCAGCCGACCCTGGACCCATGTCGGCTTGGACTTTGTCACCNCTCCTCTCCTCCTCTCCCCCCCGGCTCGTTCCCACAGTCCCAGGACTCCGATTCCCAGCAGGCCTAGCGGAGGCGCCCCCCAGTGACGTCATTGTCCCGAGACTATTTACGGAGGCGTCTCCCGCTAGACGCCGTTCAGTCATCGTGCTTCCTGGATTCTTTCAGAAAGGATTAACCGAACTCACATTACCTGTCCAGCTAACCTGTGCTCAGCCCTCATCCAGTCACTCCGCGAGTGGGTTTCGCCACTAAGACGCCACCGATCAAGCCGCTCTTGGTGAGTCAGCCGCATCACTCATGACATCATGTTGTGTTTTCATATATTTATATTTTAAAGACTTACTTGTCCGTGAAAAGTTCATCAACTCTGCATCAGCCGAGGTACTTCCTTAAATCTGAAGCACGTAAGCGCTATTGGTTAGTTGTGACCGGTTTCCTATTGCACGTAGCTCTAGGAGGCAGGAGGCGGGCTTTGCAAAAAAAGAAAAAAGACGTTTTGCTTACATTATATTACAGTACATGATAAGATGAACACTTTGACGGATTTCTGAAAAATCATACATAATTCCTGAAAGGGGAAAACTCCGGACAGCCGCTTTAAGTGATTCTGTGTGAGTAAAAACATCTTAGATATACATTTTTATTCAAGGCTAATTTCGACTTAAAATTTCACTTGTAAAAACTAAAAAAAATTGTGTATTCATGACAAATAAATGCAAAGTTCAGAAGCTTTGAGATTTTTTATTTTGTGAAGCATCTTAAATTTCTCACACATACGGCGCTGCCTAACTAGATGTATTCAAGCACTTAGTGCATGAAATCATCTGACAGCTCAGAAGACACTAATGAGCTAATGCGCAGACAGATGATATTACATGCAACAATTTTCTCTTTTGTTAAAAATTCTGTGGCACATTTCTCCCAATTGTATTTTCAATCTTTTATGTGCCAGTATTGTGTAAACACCAATTAAAAGGATTTGAGTTAACGCATGACCAGACTAATAAATCTGTCTTATGTGTAAGGATTGACTTTTTGCTTTGACAAAAATGAGATGTCTTCTTTTAAATATTCATATTTAATGAGGTTTTACTTTATTTATTAAGAAGGTTTGTCTCTTGGTGTCCTTTTCTCTCAGTATTATTTTATCAAACTTGTTTTTTTTTTCTCTGCCTCTCTTTATGTGGTTCCCAGGGTGATCAGCAGGGCTCCGGGGTTGAAGTTGGTGGTTGAGACGCTGATCACTTCCCTCAAACCCATTGGTAACATCGTCCTCATCTGCTGCGCCTTTTTTATCATCTTTGGCATCCTTGGTGTTCAGGTACAGAAAATATCTTCACAATTGTTCCAGGTTGCTCTCAACATAAACGTTTCTTTGTGACTGTTAAATTCAGCACATGGGTTTAAGAAAAAGCACTCGTTTGGGATTTTATCATTTGAAACAAACTGTTGCAAACCTAAAATCAGACATCACTCTGATCCTCTTCCCATTGAACCTTTGGAAAGAAAGGTCTCTGCTGATTTGTGCTTTATAAATAAAGGTTGGTTGGTTTGGTTGGTGGGTGGTTGATTGGTTGGTTGGTTGGTTGGTTGGGTTGGTGGGTGGTTGGGTTGGTGGGTGATTTGTTTGGTTGGTTGGTTGGTTGGTTGGTGGGTGGTTGGTTGGTTGGTTGTTTGGTTGGTTGATTGGTTGGTTGGTTGGTTGGTTGGTTGGTTGATTGATAGGTCTTGAGAACATTCGCATTAACAACTTATCAAAAGACAGTGAAAGAATGTTCCTTGCTTGGCTGCAGCATAGACACATAGTGTATGCACAGGGACATTACATGGATGGTTTTTTTTGATAGAAATCTCAATCTTCACACCCAAAAGTTCTGTTTGCATGCATACAAGAGGTGCAACCTGCAAACTATGGTAAAATGGTAAATTTGATATAGCCCCTTCTAGAGTTCTACAACCCCCCAAGGTGCTTTACAACACAACCACTCATTCACCCATAAACACACATTCACACACTGGTTGTGATGAGCAACATTGTAGCCACAGCTGCCCCGGGTTACCGTACACTGGCACCACCGATCCCTCCGATCACCACCTGCAGACAAGGGGGGGTGAAGTGAATTGCCCAAGGACACAATGACTGCGACAGACTGAGCGGGGGCTGGAACCTGCAACCCTCTGGTTACAGGGTGGGCACTTAACTCTTCTTCCACCGTCACCTCAAAATCTCTGCTTTGAAACTTTTTTGGAAAAGTGCAACTAGGACCTAAATTTAAAAATTTAAGGATTCAAAATAGATTTGTCTCTATGTTATGTCTTTAAGAAAAAATTTTTTAGATAACAGGTGAATTTGTATCAGTAAGCTGTAAATTCTGGATACATATGTTATTTCTAAATTATTTGAAAAGGTAAATTAGACCAATATCATAGTCCGTGTGTACTGTAGAACTTACTAAATAACTTGTTTATCCTTGTTATGGGTAGTACTGCACACTCTGCAGACTTAGTTAACTTTATTTTGCAGTTTTTCCCCTCATGTTATTCCTCCTCACCACCTTTTCCTGTCATTATGGTCTCTGCTTCACATGTTGTTATTTAAATCACTTCTTTTTTCCATGTATTAAATGAGTGAGAGTTAAAAACATCATTTCACACACAAAAGGACAACCTCACTGTTGACATCAAGAGCTTTTTGAGTCTTTATTTGAGCACCACCACACACTCATTACTGATGCTAATTATGAGATTAGTTCTAAAGCTGCGTGATAGAAGTGGGTTTGCACACAGGTGTTATCACGGCTTCATCAAACTGTGTTTCTGTCTCTTTCTCTCAATTTCTTCATGGTGTCTGTTTTTGTTTCCAAGCTCTTCAAAGGCAAGTTCTACTATTGTGTGGGATTCGATGTGAAGAACATCACTAATAAATCGGACTGCCTGGCTGCCAACTACCGATGGGTTCACCACAAATACAACTTTGACAACCTTGGACAGGTAGGCTACAACAGAGAAAATAAAGTCTGCATTATTAGGAGCTCCTCCCAAACCAGTTTGCACATTTTGAACAATCATGTGATTTTGAAGCAATGAAACCATAACAAAAACACACTCAACTGGGTAACTAAACTCTGTATTATACATCGTTTAGCCATGATATCATGACCACCCTTCTATTTCTATGATGCATGTAAACGCGTTAGTCCTGCTAAGGGCAAACTGGTTCTAATTGTGCTGACGCACCCAAATATTTTTTACATTTCTTTACTTTTTTGTTATTTTTAATTTTTATGTTCTTGTTGAAGCGCCTCGTGATTTTTATCTTGAGAGGCGCTATATAAAATATTGTTTTTTCTTCTTCTAATGCGGTAGGAACCCAATTTCATCTGCATGTAAACGGCTCAGTCGAGCTGATACTTGTAACTTCCGGAAATGACAGTACAGTACGTACCAATGGTGGTGTTTGTCCATTCCTTTGGTCGTTGTACATATCCTGTTTTAACTTTGTCTGCTTCACTCCCACCAGCATTTGTTTACTATTTGTGTTGCTAAAAGGCTAACTGGAAGAATGCTGACACGAAAGGGCGCATGTCGCCACCTACTGTACTGGAGTGGAACAAACTTCATTTGAGGGTTCAGTTTTCTAACGTACATGTAAACTAGGATAAAGACTCCCAGTTTATTACTTTAGATCGCCCTAGATCGACTTAGATACGCATGTAAACGCACTGACTGACAAGCTCATTTGTTAGCATCATATCTGGCTTCGTATTGGCTGGGGGACGTTGGCAAGATTATTTTACTTCAGTCTAAGAGCAGAAGAAAAATTTGCGAGAGTGGGATTTACGAGAGCAGAGGAAAAATCCTGGTGAAGAGCGAAAGAGCTCAAACTCTGGAAAGGGACATTTGTATGAATTTAAGAGAAGAGAGCAAGTGAAACATATTTAAATGCCAGAAGGGTCTTTTTGAAAGTGAGAACAGTACAAGATCTAAGCATGAAAACAAATATCTGAAATCCACAAAATATGCTCTTGATTAAAGGCAGGAGATTACCAACAAACTCATCATACAGATGCTCAAATGTATTTCAGTCTGCAGAATTATGATGTGAAGTCATCCCCTCAAACTTTATGGGTTACTCAGTCGTTTCGTCAAACATCTATGCAGCTTAGCAGGAATCTCTGTGCAGAAAGATTCAATGTCATCAAGAAATACTAGTTTAATGCAGTTTATTATCTGCAATAATTTTTAGGTAAATTGGTACATGTTGGTTTGCTTGGGCCCTGACATTCATGTGGTTCCAACACTGAGCCACATTTCCACAATACTTATTGTTTTTTGGGCACAACAGATGCAACACATGCATTCTCATCTGCAATCTAATCCAGACTGCCCACTTATAGTTCAGGCCTGATGACAGTGGTGCAATGGCCACAAACAGCACCTTGACCAATGATCTGAACCACTTGGCTTACTTACACAGTCCCATCTGCATTGCATGCTTGAGCCTTTTTCTACTACAACCAGCAATATCGTTTTAACAGTTGAAATAAAAAAAATGTTCTATATCAGTTTTGCAAGTGTGTATGCTTTTACAGTTTTTTCTGCTTACAGCACATCAGCTTCAACAACAGGGTGTTCATTTGCTGCCTATTATTCAAGTAGAGGTCTTTGCAGAATAGAAGTGGGCATCTCTCAGTCAATATATCCCACCTCTGCCAAGTGGCACTGTAATGAGATAAGCACAGGTTTTCATCTATCAATGGTCGAAATGCTATGACTCATCAGTGTAGGTGCATGTTTATGCCACCACAGTCATTTTACATAATAGCCATCTATCCCTGCTAATAGCATCACTTAAAAGTATAAGTACTCCATTACACAAGTGCGGTTTCAAATTCAAAACACTGGAAACAGCATTTCATAGCAGCAAATAATTAAACGTGTGTTTGTGTGTGTTCATAGGCTCTTATGTCCCTATTTGTGCTCGCGTCTAAAGATGGTTGGGTCAACATCATGTACCACGGACTGGATGCAGTGGGAATCGACCAGCAGGTAAGAGCAAATATAATGTTTTTGTGCTGTATTCACCCTCGATCCAACCGTTTGAAATCGTTGGCTCCACTTTTCAACGGCAGTCGACTTTACAGAGTGACTAATCAGGATGTGAGGATTTCCAGCTATACCACCTCCTGTTGCGGTGTACCACTTTCGTTATCCAGATGGGAGGTAAAATCCTTCCTTCTGGTCCTTTGACTCTCCACCCAGTTGGATGTCCACAGAACTAAACATGAAAGCAAACTAAGGATGCCATAATTCAGTTCTATAATGGCAATATACACCAGCCTTTTGCTGTTGAGCAGTAATTAATGAATTTCTTTTAAATTTTCCAACAATAATATGAACCGATTAGATTTCTATGGCAATTTCAAGCTACCCAAAGCACTTTCCAGAGAATCCATTATTCATTCACACACTCATTCACTCATTTTACCTAAAAATCTACATCATTTCTTTTACTTGTTCAGGACGCATGATCAAATATGGCAGCTTTGATTTTCATGCTCTGATTTCACCATCTTCACTGACTTTAACATTTACAACACATATATCCTTATTTAGCACCACTAGTCAACCTTGTTATGTGAGAGTTTCATAAACCTATTGTTAGTTTTAGAGATCCAGCCGTAAACACAAGAGGAGACGAGCTCCAGGAAGGCAGTTTTCTGGTTTTTCAGAAACACCAATATTTGGCGTGTCATAGCCCCGCGCTGATTGGTCAAACGTCGCCATGGTGCAAACTGTGACTAGCTTGATCTCTGATGATTGGTTGAGTGAAATCTCGTAATTCTAAGAGTCCGTGAAAAGGCATGATGTGAGTGGAAGTGTCTAAATATAGACGCTTGCCCTATTAAGGGTTACTGTTGTAAAATAAACGTATTAATAGAAATTTGTCCTTACCCTGTACGATTTGTCACAGCCCAATGTGCAAAGACCTAGTTAGGACGTCCTACAGACGTGGTCTAGACCGACGGACTCAATATAGACATGATCTGCACGTCCATGCGACATTGACTGTTTGCAGGGTGGACATGGTGCTGGCTGGTCACTTTATGTATCAGCAGTGAACCAACAGCCGACGGCTGAAAATTTGTTGCAATACCACCTCTAAACACTAGATGTCGCTATAGTGTCCGTGTTCCATATTCAACCTTTAACCACATCATAGCCACAGCTGCCATGGGGCTGTCTGATGAAGGCAAGGATTCCATTTTGCAGCATCTGCTGCTCTGACCACCACCAACTGAGTCAAGTCAGGTGAAATCTTGCCCAAGGACACAACAGCAGAATTCCCAGGAAGGAGCTGGAATCGATTGGTCAACCAGCTCTACCTCCTGAGATGCATGTGTATGATTGCAAACTGTTGTGTGTACAACTGACAGCTGACAAGTTTCAAAATAAGATTTAGGGAATAAAATAAGTTTAACAGGCAAGGGAAATAATTCATCCATCCATCGTCCGTCTGTCCATCCAAATTATTATACAGTAGAAACATTTTCTTTCATGGAAGCAGGTTTTCTCTTTTCTCTGAAATGAACAAAGCAGAGGCTTCTAATTTGATGCAAATTATTTAAAATTTTTGGATAAAGTTTTTTAAAAAATCATTAAGAACCAGATAATTTAAACACATTTTGGAACCTTTTTTCATAAGAATGTGAATTAACGTGGATGAGTCAGTTTCCTCTTGTCTGGCTGAGACCTCACTGCTGTCCAACACTGAATCGAGTGACTAATCCCATTTATACTCCATCCTGAGCTTTCAACAAAATGAAAATGTGTCTCTCAGCTGTGGTTTGATGGCACCTGAACTAGAGGCTTTTGTTTCCTAATGACTCACTTCAGTAACTACCTCTGCACCCAGTCATCCTGCACATTTCCTCAAAATGTCTCCCTTTATTGCTGACTTTCCTGTCCCTTGTCATCCTTTGTGACTAGAAGCTCACACAGGATTTCTTAGACATGAAGGGGCTTCCTCGATTAGAAAACCTAGCCTGATTGCAAAATTATGAATTCATTCATTTATTTGTGAGACTGCAAATGTTGTAGTCATTTCTGCAGCTCTGGGTGTGGTTGTTTCCCTGATCGAGATCAAAAACTTTTCATATTTACAAACACAAAAGCAAACAGCTCATTTCAGTAATGAACAAAGCAGTCACCCATTAGCAGCTCAAATTAGCATCAAGTCACAAACAAGGAGACCTGTTGAGAATCAGGAGCCTGTAATTAGCCACACGCATGCACAGCATGTTTCGCTTAGCTTCATCACGGGCCAAATAAAACATGAGCACAATTACCTGTTCAGTTAATATGTCTAGAGTGAGCAAAAACACAGCTTTTCCGCTTTAACGTTGCATTTACCGTCACTTGGATGTGTTATTTTCTGCATCCATGGTTCTGGATCGGACAATAAAGCCTTGAAATGAACAAATACAGTGATTTTTTGTATTAATATTAGCCTCTACAATGTCATTGACTCATTTTTGATGTTCTTATTAATTTTTTTTGAGCATCTCACATTTTCAGATGCTCAAATGCTTTCAGATTTCTTCCCTCTCCACTCTCTGCGGTTCCTTGACATTTTTGGTCATTTGGCTCATTTCTGTGTTCCAATTTTCAAACAAAAAGCAAATTAATTAGAGGGCTAAAGAGGTTCTAGTCAGCAGAAACAGTCCAACATGCAGCTTTAGGATCAAGCTTTTGATGAAAGAGCCACTCTGAACTGAAGCTGTTCTTATCATCTCCAAGCATTAGTGGAATTTGGCTGAAATGCTTTTCCAAGAAACGAACAACTCTACGCTTGACTCATTTAGGTCTTTTTAGTCCGTTCTCCTCAGAAACTTTTATTAGTCTTCAGTTATTTTCATTTCCAGGTTCTTATTCATTGATTTTGTTTTTTTATTCATAAAGTTGATTGTTTCTTCCTAATGCCGGTGACATAATGACCTTGTCCAGCTTGACCAGTTCATTTCCAACATCTCATTCTTTCCTCTCCTTCTTTCATCCTCCAGCCGGTGACCAACAACAATCCGTGGATGCTGCTCTACTTCATCTCCTTCCTCCTGATCGTCAGCTTTTTTGTGCTCAACATGTTTGTGGGCGTGGTGGTGGAGAATTTCCACAAGTGTCGGCAGCACCAGGAGGTGGAGGAAGCGAGGCGACGAGAAGAAAAGCGCCAGCGCCGCATGGAAAAGAAGAGGAGAAGTAAGATTACTGAGGGACCAGAGGCAGATACTGAAGCTAGATGAGAGGAACAGCTTTCTTTTTTTGTAGAGATGGAATTTTAGCACTAAAGAGAACAGGGATGTAAAATGTATTTCACATAAGAAACAGTGCAAGTGTTGAGTGATTTAGTGTACGGTATTTTTGAGGCTGAATTATAAAAAAATAAGATTTTTGTTGGATATAATTTAGATAGCACATCTAACTTCCTATATTAGTGAAAATGAATCGTTATTTGAACTAATCTAAAACTACTTAAACTCTCCTTCACATGAATCAATCTCTTTACTCTGTTATTCGTTTCCAGTTTTACTTCCCTGCCTTTTCTTAATTTGCGTTTCTCATTTTCACTTCTTTTTGGCAGAAAAACATTGTTTTGTGAATCCTCCTGTTTCAACTGTGCTTTGGTACTCCTACTCTTCTTCCTCATTAAAATATTATATCCCTTCTTTTTTTCAATTTCTTATTTTACTTAGTGCAATTCAACTTTCCTTCATTCCTTAATTACATCTCTTCTTTGATTCTGAAACTTGCTTTGTGTTTTTTTTTATTTAATGGTTTTTAAATAGTTGCCAAGAAATAGATCAATTAATTACAGGTCATAATTAATTAATCTAAAAAATGTAATCTCATGACAGCACTAGTTTTTATTGTCTTGTTCATTTTTCTGTTTTTTTTTCACCCCTTCTATGTGCAGAGGCCCAAAAGCTGCCGTACTATGCTTCCTATGGTAGCGCCCGCCTGGCCATCCACACGCTGTGCACCAGCCACTACCTGGACCTTGTAATCACCTTCATCATCTGCATCAACGTGATCACTATGTCACTGGAGCACTACAGCCAGCCACAGGTGACACGTGAAGTTTAATATCAGACATGTTTATCCACTTGGAGGATACAAAACCAAAGAATGCAAAAATATGAATGCTTTTGTTTTTTTCTTACTTTTTTCTTCAGGAATTTTGTCAATGAACATAAAATTATTTTATAGATAGGAAAGATGCCATAAGCTAGATAGAGGGGTGATCAAACCCTCCAACATGAAGGCAAAAATCAATAAGTACTTATGTATTGTACAACAGTGTACAAATTGTTCAAAGAGAGTTATTGCCAGCTACGTACTTATTTTACATTCAAGGAATGTGTTTGGGCAAGGACATGACGATTTAGGAAACTACTGCCACCTACAGGCTTGGCATGAATGTGCTTCACAAAGCAGTAGATTTTTTTTTGCTGAAACTTGGTGGTGTGGACCCACCTGGCTAGGTGTGTACACGGCCCTGGTAGCCAGCTGTACAACAATACTAATGCTAGCTAGCACAAGAACAGAAAGGACGAGTAACTGTGTTTTTTGTCATGTTTGACGCCACTTGCATTACATTAAGTATAAACAATGGAACCAACAAGGAACAAAAGCATAGACGTTATTCTGTTTCCGTAATACTGGCTTACTGGTTGGAGACCTAGGGGGTTGGATATCAGTTTTGCTTCCAATTTGAACTCCGGTTTTGTGTTTTAGTTGAGCTGATACCTTGGGACTGATGGAACTGAATTAAACTGCTTGATCTGACCAATCAAAGTGGAAATTCAGAAAGAAGAATGGCCTCCTTAGAGCCCAATTTACTTTATTATTTACAAAACTCCCTTTCAACCAGAGATATGAGATGTTTGCTGCCCAAGGTACCATAAAAGCATAACCCACTGGGCTCATTATTTGCAGCTAACTTTTCCTCTCCAGGTAGCTTTAGCTATAACTTAGGGTCACAATGCGCAGCCATAAAATATTCAATGGAAGTAATAAAGGGCTCAAAATTTCTGTAGCATAGAACCCAGAACACCTGTGTTTCTTCTTTTTCTAGACGAATACATTTATCTGGACATAAAAATGTTTTGGGCCCGTCTTAAACTCCAAAGCCATCTACATCTAGATTAAGTTTAATCATGCCAACTGAATATTTCATTAATACCAACGCAGGTAAAATGTCCTCTGTTTTCTCTGCTGGCTTGGATATAATTTAGTTGTCTTTCTCGATTAGGCTTGTTTCTATTAAAGAGATTTGTTGGCGAGATAATTTTCTCCCTCTGACAAAACTCTCACTGAGCAACGACGCTCATAACTAATTAATGTGGTATTTCTTCAGCTCCGCTAGTACAATTAAAAACAAATAAGAGTTAACAGCAGATCGTTGATATAATGAAGTGAGCAAAAGGAAAGTTGCAGAAGAAGGAAAAAACGCTCCAGTGTCGTCTTTTTAACCTTGGTATGTCTTTAATCTCTTGAACATTCAGTCTCTGGAGACAGCGCTGAAATACTGTAACTACTTCTTCACCTCCACCTTTGTGATCGAGGCCTCTTTGAAGCTGGTGGCTTTTGGCTTTCGACGCTTCTTCAAGGACAGGTACGGCTCTTCTGCACTTTGGTGCACAAAGCTACTATTATCTGTGTTACTGCATGTTTACTAAATTATTGCAACTGTTGCACATTTAATGTTATTTAATGCACAATAAAACGTGTACAAATCTGTTATATGATGCATTCTTTATCATTTAAACTAAAGGTCATCCAGTTCATCAGAAAACTACTATTACATTTTTTTGTTACAGTGACGAATGACTGACTTTCCCAGTTATTAGTTCATTAGCTTTTATTTTTCTTATAGTACAATATTTCTTAATAAAATTAAATAAAAGGCTGTCTCTCTAACTATTATCAAGGGGACAAACCAAAACCACAAACAAGGTCTTTTAAGAGTCACCATGCAACGAACTGGGTGTGAAATCCCTCTGGTTTGTTAACCGAGATGCGTCACATGGGTGATCCCCATCTAAAATGCAGACAACAAGCATTAATTCAAGCAAAAATGTTTTTTTCAGGCTACATATTTCTCTATCGCTTCATTATTAAGATAAATATTCATGACAGAAGAAGCCCTTCAAGTGGTCTTTTAGCGGTTCCTCTGCCAATTGAGAGATTCATGAAAAGTTTGTTCTTATAAAACATTCATATTCATTACAAAAATTAACATAACTTGGACCTCGTGAATTAATTCAAGTCGTTCTAAGTCACATAATGGCTCAGTGTTTAATGTCTCAAGTTTCTTGTGGTTTGGTCAACCAGAAAGTTGCAGCTTGTGCTTGTTTGTCCAGGTGGAATCAGCTGGACTTGGCCATAGTGCTGCTGTCTGTGATGGGAATCACGCTGGAAGAAATTGAGATCAACGCATCCCTACCCATCAACCCCACCATCATCAGGATTATGAGGGTGCTCAGGATAGCACGAGGTAGCCTATATCAGGGTTTCTCAACCCTGGTCCTCAGGGCCCCCTGCCCTGCATGTTTTCCATGTTGCCCTTTCAAACACCAGTGTTTTACCTGCTGCCACACACCTGACACAAATGAGTGAGTGATTAACAGGCTTCTGCAGCCATGTGCTGAAGCAGAGACATGGAAAACATGCAGGGCAGGGGGCCCTGAGGACCAGGGTTGAGAAACCCTGGCCTATATGTTGGAGAACTGGGGTTGTAAAGTTTAAATGAAAACCCTAAAGAAATAGCTAACTCTGATGAAGTTGGTTTTTGATTGTTTAATGAGTTCAAGTCTAATCCAAGTAGGCACAAACTTACTTTGTTGTGTTTGCTATTTTCATCATTTTTAATGAGAGTATTTTGAATTACCTGCTACATATAAGCATTTAGTGAGGTGTCACGCTTTAACCCCTACTTCACACTGGAAGCATCAGCGGCGCCGAACAGCAGTGGAACGTTGCTGCTTCAAATAGAATCCATTATAGTCTGTGGGGGTGATTCAAACCATCCGCAATGCGGAAATTTTCAGGCGCGTCCCAGAAGAGGCGCAGGATTGGGTTCTATTTTTGCAGCCACTTCTGGGACGCGTCAATTTCCGCAGTTGACATAGAGCTAGACAGGAAATCACACGCAGTTTCAGTGTAAAACATTCTGTAATTTTCAAAATAAATTACTGTCGCAGTGATGTGATTTCATATCTATGTAGATTACGTCTATACGTGTGACCTAACGGCATATTTACTCCCAAGTGAGAAGTGCCTTTAATCCTGGAAGTGGAGACGAACAACATTATATACGACATCAACGAAATTTCCTCTTTCTTCTTCTTTTTGGTTTAATGGCGGATGGCATAAACAAACCGTGACCTTTGAAGTCTAGATGGATTTTGTGATCTCACAAGGAGGACGGCAGAGAAGCCACTCAGCAGCTGAAACTCTCCCAGTGTGGAAGCTCGCGAGTAAACCGTTCCACGCCGCTGATGCCTCCAGTGTGAAGTAGGGGTTAGCAAGCAAACCAAAAAATAAGTCAAATCAGCTCTTAACGGCACAGATCACATCTTAAATCTGGATCATTTTAGAGATAACTTTAGACATCATGAATTTCCTAATATTCCACGGGTAGCTGCATCATTTACAACCCTGTTGTATATTTCATGGCCTCTGACGAGAGCCAAGAGTTTTTTATGTGTCTCATTGAGCGATCCTGTTCCTGATATTTAGAGGAAATTAAAGGATGCCTTTGGGCCGCGCCAATTTGTTGTAACTTCACGCAGAGGAGGATAAAGACTAATTACATCAATCTCACTTAATCCTCGCCCTCTTACAATCGCCCTCTGCCCTCCACTATGTTGCTAAGAGACCGCTGAACGGACCCAAGGGTAATATGCTAATTAAACAGCAGCAGCCGGTGGTAATTTAGAAGCAAGGGGGGTATTTGATGGTGTGGAGGCTACAACTAACCTTTTACCTCTCCTTTACTCATACTGTGTTTATTATGCTGTGTGCAAACTAAGGAACTTCTACATACGTACATGCATGCTCATAACATTCATCCACCTATCATGCATGAAGGCTTGCAAGACCGTCCATGTTTTGGACCTTTTTTTGCATAGTGATGTTATTTTGTGTAAAATGGTTTTAAAATAATTACAGTATATAAAAGGCTGCAAGTTGTCTGTGAATCATTAGATTCAGTGTTTTTTTGTTTTGCTGCAACCATTCAACACAATCACATCAAGCATATACGTAGTTTACAACTTTTTAGTGGATGATATTAAACAAACACATTAGATGCATTTAACTGTCAAAAGCCCTTTTTATAAGACACATCATGCCAGCAAATCAGCGTAATATTACAGCACTGGTGTGTCTTATGAACGCGCCATAGCGGCATCACGTTGCGGGAATTTTGTGGCATTCGTGCCGCCACGCTTGGTAGTGATATTACTGCTACGCCGGACTTGTGAACGCACATTACATCTTGGCGCAACAGAGGGTGGTGTCATGATCACGTGATGAATTAATGCCGAGCTCCGGCCGGAAACTATGTTGAAAATAAAAGTAAACACGGGCGTAAGTTTCGCTTTTGTAAACAAAACCAGCTGAGATGATAAACTGGAGCGATGCAGAGCGCCGGGAGCTTCTCTCCGTTAGAGCTGGAGCTCAGATCATCTGACAGTTCACGGGGACGGTGGTGGACAGACACCTTTAGGAGCTGCTTGTTAAAAAAACTTAAGCACGTCTTTGATCGCAATAAAAAGCAAGTTATGTCCAAGATACACGAAAGTCCGCAACAGCGCAGCGACCGCCCCCATACCCCCTTAATGACGCCATCGCGTAATCTTTTATAAAAAGGACATGATTGCGCCACATTACCACCACGGTCTGAGCTCTTATAAACGACCTTAGGCTCCCAGATGCCGCCTCAGCGTTGTGGCAGATTGGCGGCACTGTTTTATAAGATTTTAAAAAGTCATCTTGCAAACTGCAACTAATGGGGGCTTCAAACTCACTCAGTGGCCTAGTGGTATGAGTGTCTGCCCTGAGACTGGGAGATCATGGGTTCAAAGCCATGGTCGGGTCATACCAAAGACCTTCAAAATGGGACCCAATGCCTCCCTGCTTGACACTCAGCATTAAAGGCAGGGTACGTAACTTGGAATTGTTAAAATAACTTTAAAAATGCTTAAATGTGATCATCTGACCCTGTTCTATGAGAAAAAGTAAGTCATCTTTCATATTTTATTTTTCTCCTAAGTCCCTCCCCTGGCTTTACAGCTAAACTAATCATTTCTGCAAGCCTACCACGTTGACCAATAGCGCTGCATTTCCGATGTTCTCTCTCTTGACTCAGCTTTCCCTGCATGTGCACGTTAGGAGGCGTGGCTTTTGGCTCATTCAGGAAGGCCGGGGATAGAGTAACAGCCTTTCGAATTTTAAAATCTCCCCCTCCTTGCTCTGATAACATCAACTTACGGACCCTGCCTTTAAGGGGTTGGATTGGGGGGATAAACCACCAAATAGTTCCCGAGTGCGGCCGTGTGTGCAGCTCACCGCTCACCAAGGGGATGGGTCAAATGTGCAGAACAAATTTCACACACACCAATGTGATGACTAATGGGACTTTAAAGTTCCATGCAGTCAACCATAAAGCAAAACAAATAAAGAGCATCTATATTTGACTCCTGCTAAGGCTGTTGGCTTCTGCCTGGGACTAAGGACTAATAGTGATGTCATTATTTCAGGACTTAATACTGAAACATGCACAGCAGTTCTTTCACCCAGGCTGCACCCTCCTGAGGGCAAACCCATAACTCCAGGCTCGGCATCTCCTCACTGCCTTTTTGATCCTTCTGGATGTATTTTAAGGTTAAACTGCTTCCTTTTAAAAGTTTCAAAAGGATTGCCACATCATTTCCAACTAATCTTATAAACATGCGACCAAAAGCAAAACGGTCAGCCAACCAGTTTCTCTTTGATGTTCAGAGACTTAGATTTAAGCTGAAAGGTGATCAGACTTTTTTCATGAATGCCTCGAATCTGTGGAGTTTAACTTTCCACACATGCACCGCTCCGCTCCCAAACTCAGATTGGTGCTTCGGAGTTATTAACTTTAATATGTATTTTTATTCTCTTGGTATCCAACCTTGTACCAACATTTCACCAGTAAAACCCTCTCATATTCTCATGAAAGTGACCTTTTTTTGCCATTTTAGCAAAAATATTTGTTTTCATCGGGTTTGCGGAGTAGAGGAATGATTCAGAGTTGCCCTCGCCCCTCATTACAACAACCACATCCACCTTAGAGAGAAATATCCCCATCATCGACCAAGTGTGGAGAAGAACAGCTCCCAGGAGGTTACATTGTCTGAGTGGTCGCTGATGCTGTATACACATGTGGGTTTTCTCTTTGCTTCTGGCCGCTGCATCAGCCCTGCTCATCCAGAAATTGGACCTGTGGGAATAATTGGTGGTCTCCAGTGAATAGTCAAGAAACCTGTTCCATTCATTGATCATCTCTATCTCTCTCTGCCCACTTCTTTTATCTCTGCTTTGGTGTCATTTGTTTAACTTTCCGTATTGTTTGTGACCCTAACACTCTATTTCCAAAATGTCAAACTCCCAAATTTTAAATTTGACGCTTAAAGAAGCTGTAATTGTCTTTATTTTGTCTCCAGTGTTAAAATTATTGAAAATGGCAACAGGGATGAGAGCGCTGCTTGACACGGTGGTCCAGGCTCTGCCTCAGGTATGAACACACACACACACACACACCAATGACCTCCCCGAGCTTATCACAAGGACACCCAGGAGTTAATTAACATTTGTGAAATGATGAATGACCAGAATCCATAAACGCTTTCAGAATTATGACTTTCAGGAAGTGAGGTTATGACTACGTTTTTGCCCCTAATTTCACAGAACGCTGCCGACTTTCAGCTTCTCCTCTGATTATTATGGCAAACTGAGCCTTTGCTGTGTTAATTTAGGAGTTCCGCTCCCAAAGCTCTTAATAAGACATTTCATTCCCCCACAGGACACAAAATTGCTCTTTTTTTAAAACATTTGAACATTTTAATGTTCCGACAGGTTTAGAAATAATTGGACAGCTGATTATTTTCCTTTTATTTTCTTTGACAAAAAAAAAAACCTTTTAAGAGCCAAAATTTTGACATTTTTATTTTCAATTTGTAGTTGAGTTATTACAAGTATTTAAAAGTTTTGTCTTTTTTCAAAATGTTCTACTTTCTTCATCGTCTGTTTCCTGCAGAATGTTTTATCTCAGTTAAAGCCATACTATGCAACTTTTTCATATTTTAAAATCATTTTCTTGAGCCACTATGTGCTAAAATGACCCTTTACAGGGTCAATGAAATGTCACTTAGACCCCCACCGCCCTCTGTGGCCAGAATACCGCACTTGCAACTTCAGAATGCCAGTCCGGTCCCTGCTAGTGGAGTGGAGCAGACATACCTGGATCTGCAGTCTGCTTCCAGCACGTTTCCTGCATGTTTTAGATCATGAACACAGCTGATTTGTATGATTTAGTGATGAACCGCTCCTGTAGACACTAATGAAGACTGAGGAGACATTTCAGCAGTTAGATTAAGGTGTTAAAAAGACGAACGCACAGCGAGGAGATAAGTTTCACTTTTGGTTTAACCACACTGAATTAATAACGGATACTAGGAGGTTCTAAAAGCAAGCAAAACTGAAAAGTGTGCCTTTAAGATGCACATTTGCATCTCTCAGACTCTGTTAATAACTTGTTATCAAGAAGTTGTTTCCAATCCCTGAAGCAGTTCTGAATGAAAAGTAAGATTTTTAGATTAATACAGGAAATACCTGTGATGTAGCTCAATAAAGTAAGAAGGTCGGTGGTTCAAATTCTATGTAGTTTGTAGAGAAATGTATTTATTTATTTATTTAATGATCCTGTACATTTATATTTTTTTCATTACATAATCTGACAACATTCCCATTGAGTGATGAGTGATGCTGTTTTTTGTCTTTTTTTATGCAGCTCAATTCATATGACCCGATAACCCTAATCCCCTTTTTCCATTGTAGACTACACAAGCTAAGAAAGTTGCTTTATATGTGCATATTAATAAAATAATTGCTTTTAATTAGTCATTATAAACCATTTATAAAATAGCTTTTTTAATGGTACTAGGCAAGGCAGGGAAGTTTTATTTATATAGCGCATTTCCTACCTGAAGGCAACTCAAAGCGCTTTACAAACTATTCTATTTACTATTCTAAAACCAGGACTCAACAGTAAATTAAAGAAGATTATATTCTTAATGTCGCATCACTCCTGTTCTTAAATCTCTACACTGGTTACCAGTAAACTACAGAAGCGATTTCAAAGTGCTTCTACTAGTTTATAAATCACTCAATGGCATGGGGCCAAAATACATGTCGGATATTGAATTTGTATTTAATTGTGCTGTCAGGTTGATTTTATTGCTCTTGCCATTCTTGCTAAATGGAAAGCACATTGAATTGCATATAAATACTGTTTCAAAGGGAGCCGCCAGTCCAGACCGTTTAAGAATTTTCTGAATTTTTCATGACTCCAAAGGAAAAAACAGAAGCATGCAGAGCCGCCAAACTTCTAAAATATGCAAACAGCGACAGAATCTAAGTTACTTACAGCAAGATAGATTATACTCCAGCGGGTTTGTATCAAACAAATGAATAACGACACATCCCTTATCTTGGCAATGTAGAAAAGAAAAGGAGACACTTTATATATTTGGTTTTGTGACCTTGTGGATTTGTTTTACTCTGATGTATTTTATCTCTGCATGCATCATTAAAAAAATCCTCTACTTTTCTGCTCCTTCTGTTAGAGAAGAAACGGTTCCGGTCACCAGCTGAGATGAGACACTTCATGTTGTTTATCCTTTTGAGTCGGTCTGCATGTGTTTGTCATCGGTTTGCTGTCACAACCAGGAAGACTACCTCTCTGGGCCTTTGCTTCTATGTTGATCAGATGTCAAAACGTTGGGATTAAAACTTGTGCAAGTTTCTGTAAATAAGACAATGAATGCAGTGATTAACAAGTTGTGTTTAACCATAACAATCCAACGCTGCAAGGGATACAAGAGCAGGTGTCCAATATTAATTGCCCTCCAAGTCACAAATTAAGGGTTAAGGTTTTAATGATTTTAAAAGAACATGTTCTCTAGCTTTAAAAGTGCAGATTTATTAGCATCTCGCTAGTTTCAGTGGGCTAATCACCAGCTTTAATATTTCCATTAGAACTCCCCAGTCTCATAACACAGCGTCCTCCTCCCTGTGGTGGGCTTTCATTCTCCTCCCAAAGGAAGTAAAGACATCAGAAGGGTTCGAGTTACATCCCACTAACTGCCTGAGGCCAAGCTGTGGCTTTTAATACTCACCAGTAAATTTCATCATGCTGTGAAGAGAAAAAGTTATCCTCTGGGTTTCCCTAACTTCTTCATTTCTTCTTTCTCCTTCATTTCCTGCCTTTTTCCCCCATCAACGCTTCCTCTAAGAAACACCGTCCGTCTTACTGTCTCCCCGTCCAACGTCGCCATCTAAAAGATTTAGAGGGTCATGCGTTTTGGAAGCAGGATGCTGCCTTGTGGGGGATTTCTGTGTCATTTATTGCAAAATTGTGATTATTGTATCATTGACTGTGTTTATTTTGAATTTTTTTGTTTGACATTCAGATCATGACATGATTTTTTTCACTTTTTGATCTTTTCAGGTGGGAAACTTGGGCCTCCTCTTCATGCTGCTGTTTTTCATCTATGCTGCTCTGGGAGTGGAGCTTTTCGGCGAGTTAGGTTGGTCCATTAGAGAATAAAACCTTCTTTTTATTACTCCTTCCTATGCATGTGGCATTTCTTTCATTCTAAATGGCCATTAAAGGTGTGGTTCACTGAAAACCCATTTTTTTAATGGTTAGTTCTGATTAAAATCGGTCACTCTGAGTTTTTCATGCAGGCTGAACATGAGAATAGTCTCCTACACCTATCACCTATTTTCTGTGAAACTATAGGTTTTGAAAAGCCTGACAGATCTACGTCACACTGTCACTTAACATTCATGGACTCACCCATCTTGACTCTCGACGGGGAAGTCTGTTGGTTTAGCATCCAGGAAACAGCAGAGAACGTCTCGGCTAGTAGAAGCTAACCGTTAGCATTAGCAACTCCACCACACAGCAGAACTCCTCCATGCTTGTGTTATTTGTGGAAATCTGCTAGCCGGCCGGTGCCGACTTCAGCACGACCACGGCTTTACCGAAGTCACAGCTTCCTGTTTTGCAGAATAGTTCAGCCACTTTCCTTGAAACGCAATAGTCGTAGACCTCCAGACGTTTGAAAGCCTTTAATTTTCCATGAGTGAAGGGTCCAGGGCTTTCTGTTAAAAAGGAATAAACGTCTCCCCAGCAGAGTTGTGGAGAAAACACCGGCGAATCGGACCAACGTTTTCTGTCATCCCAGAGCTCAAACAGGCTTTAAATAACTTTATTTTTGTCTTCATTACAGATTTTAAGCTTCTCTCTAACCCTCCTCCTGTCTTTAGACGTTAAAGTGTTTATATTTTGGAGATTTCACCCGTAAACTCGCGTGAAAGTGTACGTCGCGTATTGATAGCAGGCCATCTTCTGCCACACAGCCACTCGCGCATGCGCACAACGATGAAAAATGTCAACAAAGATCCTCCTATTCACAAAACCACAAAGAAAAGAATCATTAAACTTAGTTAAATCATGGTATTAATAACAATAAAATGAAAACTACTTTTTTCTGGACTGTGATGTATAATCATTTAAGCTCTAAGTTTCTACTCTCCTGTTGTGTTTTTTCATTCCCACCACGTCTCCACACAGTGTGCAATGCTGACTACCCCTGTGAGGGAATGAGCCGTCATGCTACATTTGAAAACTTTGGGATGGCCTTTCTCACACTCTTTCAAGTTTCGACAGGTGACAACTGGAATGGCATCATGAAGGTACGCCAGCCTAGATGACACAAGGGTTTGGGTCATATGACTTACCTACACATGAACAAAGGAGATACTGTATCACAGCAGCATAATTTCACCAGGATTGTGCATCAACTCTGCAAGTGCAATTTAGAAATTTGCATTTCAATCTAATTCTCAAATCCCTGGCAAAAGGACATTTGCACCTCATTGTGTGCTGCCAAACAAACTCTGGTGCACATTTAAATAAGGTAGTGAATATATTAAAATTGAATTAAATTCCTATTTGTAACTATTTTAAATAAAATGAAAATCAGGAGATGCAGGTCTGGGGAACTTATTTATGTAATCCTGCAAGGTTAAGGCTCACAGCTCACTGAGTAAAACGTATTTTCTTTGTCTCATTGTATCTTTTGTCTGTGCTGCATCTATCTTCTGTTTGTGCAGCGCAATTAGATGCAGAACGAGTGCAAATTGCTTCAAACCGTTCATAGAAGTTTTTTTATGCCAGGATATAATTATCGCCATTTGCAGATAGGAGTAACAAACGTGCAAACAGCACATGCACTGTTCTATGTTAGTGAATTTGCCTAAATGTTTATTGACAGAAAGCCACAACATGAGCCAAGAATCGGAATGATTGACCATCTTGAACATAAATGTGTAGATCAGATAAAACAAGGTGCAAATGATGTTGATTTAAAAAAGGAGAGTGAGTATAGGATGAATAAAACAGTTCATTTAATATTCCTTTGTTTTTGTCATCAGGACACTCTGAGGGAATGCCCTCCGGATCGTTCCGGCGGCGACTACGGCTGCCACGCTGGACTCCAGTTCATCTCTCCAATGTACTTTGTGTCTTTCGTGCTCACAGCACAGTTTGTTCTGATAAACGTCGTGGTCGCTGTTCTCATGAAACACCTGGACGATTCCAACAAAGAAGCGCAGGAGGACGCGGAGATGGATGCAGAAATTGAACTAGAACTGGCTCAGGGAGGCCTCTGCTGCATGATGGGAGGGATTGGAGCCATAGCTGGGGCCACAGGGAGCGCTGCGACAGGGATGGGCATGGGCTCTTCAGCGCCTGGTGTAATTACAGCAGGGTCGGCCGGGGGCCTAAGTGCAGCGATGATGGCACCTGTAAGAGACGGAGCAGGGGGAGGAGCTTCAGTACATGAGGGGCACGCACACCATCGCTGTCGGCTCTACTCTCCTGCTCAGGTAAGCAAAACATTGACGTTCCGGCAGCGGCACAGATAGAAAAGACTTAGAATAATTTTAAAATTTCAATGCATAGAACTCCAATTCTTCATTGATTTTGTGATCTCGCGAGTCCAACTACATGGACCGCGGTTAATCATCGGACATGCTCGCAGTGGGGATTGACGCACGCAACGAAACCGCATCACTGCCGCAACGCGCCACACATGCACCCGGTGAAAATTGGGGGTAATGCCCTGACATTTTACTAGAAAAATACAGATAAGAGTTCTGCATGGAGTTCTTCAGATTTAACTAAACAAGTAAATAAAAATCATTTTTGCATTATGCATCAAATTCTAGATAAACATTTTGCTTGGTGAAAAGTTACAATCATGTGCATGTTCAAACAAATGACACAAGTAGTGATGAGCTTTTTGTTCACAATGAACTTAGAATTGTTTTTGCCATTTTAGCTTCAAACAGCTAAAATAATGTATAATAGCATATACAGCTAGATCAACGTCTCTGTTAGAAATATATAACTGGGACGTTTTTTGGTTACTTCAGAACTTCATTAACCTCATAAAGCAACAATACAGCTCAACCTGCCTGGCCCTGAGAGACCGCTCAGCAGCTGGAGTTGTTTGTTTTATTGTAATGAAATACAGCTGCCCTACTTATGCAAATAAAATGTGTTCATGACTTTAGCAATCATACACAGGAGCACGCAAAAACATACAAAACAGTATGCCAAGACCCATGCAGAGCACCCCTGTGCACACATTTACAAAGATATTTAATAGCTGTTGTCTCCATTCTTCTAAAAATACCATCAGTGGAGGCACTGCACTGAGTTTGCTTTCATTCCTCTGCTGCCTGATTGTTGCAGCTCAGACAACCTGCTACATTTATAATCATGTACAATTAGATAAAGCCTTTCAGTGAGAACAGGTAGATTTAGAGCTGAAGTTCTGAATTTTGGAGAAAATAACAAACAAATATAAAAATAGATCTAAAAGGGAAAAGAAAGAAAATCAAGGCGTGCAAAAGAAAGTGAAAGCAGGAAAAAAGTGAACATTGGCACTTCAAGATTAAGTAGGTGAATAAGTGAAGAAACACATTGTTCATTGGGAAACCGTTATTTTTTAAATATAATAGGTCACTCTGAGTTTATCCATGCATGCTAAATGTGAAAATAGTCTTCTACCTCTGTTTCCTAGACGTTCGGATTAGAAAAGCCAGACAATTCCACGTCACATTAAAAATTTGCGATCATGGACTCACCCATCTTGGCTCGCGACGAGGAAGGCTGTTTTGATTTAGCATCCAGGAGAGAGTGTCTCGGCTAGTTGAAGCTAACCGTTAGCATTAGCAACTTCACCACATATCAGAACTCCTCCAGGCTTGTGTTATTTGTGGAGATAAAACATCAACGTTGCAGAGCAGAGTCAGTGGAGAGGTGAGCAGGATACGGCAGGATTTTGAGTCTGATTTCCTGATATTCTGACATCTCACCTCTGATTGGCTAACAGCAAAGTTGCTGTTAGAATACCAGGAAATTGGACTCAAAATCCTGCATTATTCTGCTCACCTCTCCACTGACTCTAGAGACCACTGCAATTGTGTTTAAACAACTAGTAAACTTGGTCTTTAAATACAGATGCACTGAAAAAGGTGTAACTACTACTATGGCTCTTTCTTTTGGGAGGTGATAATAATAAATTATCTAATCAGATGTGAGCCTTAAACACTGATTACAAGATAGATGATGCTATTTAAGCACCAGCTGTGTTTTACACAGTAAAAATGAACTAAAGTAAACAATTTTACTCCACATGCAGTCGCTACAACCAATAAATCCACAAATAACACTTTATTTCTTAAACCAAAAGAGCTAATATAATTAGAATGTTTGTGAATTAACTTGAAACATTTTTGGAAGACACACAAATGAGCTTTAATCAGAAAAATCATGATTTTTTTTTTTATTGATGCATATTTTTCTCTCACCAGCCAGATTGAAGATATTTAATTGCTAATTGCAGCCAGTTTTTACGGTCACTTTTGCTCAGTTTTTAACAGGCGAGTCGTCTTTTTGGTGAAAACAGACGTCTGCTGCAGGTGAAGAGGATTTTAAAGAGAGTCGTCAAAGTGAACAAAAGAAAATACGAGACTGAAATGGGTGGTAAAATGTAGGAAAATTATTTTCTCTTCTCCATTATGTGGATATGTTCACGGAAGCAGCTTTGAATAATCCTGCTTTGTAGTTAACCTACTGAACTGTAGATAATTACTTAAATCTGGTCCCCACATATTGTTCAGCTTTACTGCTCTTTGCTGTTTCCTTTTGTTTATTCTCTCTTAGAAAGCCCCTAAAGCATAAAGGATCGTTATCTGGACTGAACTAAATCCCAGTTGTGAATTTTCAAAACATCAATTTTTTCCCCCTAAAATGCAAAATGTATCATATTAAACAAACTTTTCTCTAAGAGCTCTACTCCTTTAAAGGGACAAGAACTTTTGTCAAAAATCCATTGCATCAATTTCTATAAATTATTTTGGATCTCTGGTGAAAGATCTACTACAGCTGGCACGTGCAAGTTTTATTATTAATTATATTTCTTTATTATCAGAGATTATTAGTATAGGTTTTCACACTTTCAATGACACAACTTTTACATACTATGTTCATATTATACAGCAAACTCTTCAGCTACTTCTCCTCTCAGTCGAAATGTATTTCATTTACTGATGTTTTAGGAGGATCAGCCATTTGAGATGAACCATCTCGTTTACAAGTGGGTCCTCCATAGAAATTTTCAACTAAAATAAAAATATATCAATTTCCATGCAAACACAACATAAAATCAATGGGGCAAGAGTAAAAACACAAAAAACAAAATAAAATAATAAAAAAATAAAAATAAATAAATATACAAACAAACAAAACTCATGGAACAGATACACTTCAAGTTAAAGTGAGAGTTATTGCAAATGCATAACTATTAATCCAAAAGAAAATCAAAAACAGTTGCAGGCGGGAAATGTCAAACTATGACAGATCTGAGGTCTGGTTTTTGAGATAATTTTTGGATAACTGGCCAAACATAAATGGAAGTAGTTGTCATATTTTGCACAGATAATGTTTAAAGTTCAGTTATGCATGATAGGAGAAATGTGATGTTAGTTACCTAAAATTATTCTATTTTTCTATTTTTTATATGAGGGGGAACTCCGTATATATTGGTATTGGTTCATGGTATTGGAAATTAAGAGTGAATATATCGATTATTGGTAAAGAAAAAAAATTATATCACACTTCCCTAAATAAAATATACAACTATATTACTGTTAAATTAAAGAGATTTTTCTGATTATAATTTGACAAATCATATTTTAACATTTAAAATACAGAAGATGTAATGTCCTGAAAATCACAAACACAACAATGTCCTGAAGCATATTCAAAAAAACGTTTATCTGCTTGGTTTTGGTATTCCCATCAGCAGGAAACCCAGTTTTGTTACTCACTTGTAAACTTAATGAACCCAAGTCATTTCTTCCACTGTTGTTCATGTGGAAGGAAATTAACTTTGTTACCCGTGTGAGCGAATGGCTCTGAATCGACGGGGAACTAAACTGGGATTGGGAAATGGTGAGAGGTTCTAGGAATGCAGGAAAGACTCTGAGTGGGTGGTGGGCTCTACCACAGGCTGGATGTGTTTGTAGCTGTTTGTCTGCCAGCTCGTTGGTATTTTTAACCAGCAAAAAGACGAAAAGAGAAAGTAAAAGGGAAAGATCTCATTATGTAGCTCTTTAATAGTGCTGTTTTTTTTATTTCTGCTGTGATTAGATAGCAAACAGCATTAAATTCAAAGTGTATTTTATATAGTAACGCCATTATTTCTTGATGTTTGGACATCTCTCCTCTGATTGGCTAACAGCAACGCAAATCTACCACTGACTCAGTTTGCTCTGCAAAGTTGATGATTTATCTCCACAAACAACACAAGCCTGAAGGAGTTCTGCTGTGTGGTGGAGTTGCTAATGCTAACGGTTAGCTTCTACTAGTCGAGACGTTCTCTGCTGTTTCCTGGACGCTAAACCAACAACAGCATTCCCCGTCGTGAGAGATGGGTGAGTCCATGAATGTTAAGTAACAGTGTGACGTAGATCTGTCAGGATTTTTAAAACCTAGAGTTTCTATTTTCTATCAGAAGGTAATGCAGGAGATAGGTGTAGGAGACCATTTTTATGTTCAGCCTGCATGAAAAACTCAGATCAGAAATAATCATTAAAAAAGTTTTTTTTCAGTGTTCCACACCTCTAATCAGTTCTCAATAGAAAAAAAAATTCAAATGCACAACTTTTGCAATTACTGAATTTCCAAGAAAACACTGGACCAATATTTTTATTATTACTGTTGAATAATTCATGCTCTCTGACTAACTGTGCTTGATGACTCCAACATGAGTAGAATATGTTGGTTCTGGCAAAAGAAAACATTTTAAAAACTAGTGACCAATTATCACTAAGTAGCCACTAGTTATAATTAGTGTAAAATATGCACTGCACAACAAAACCTTAGCAACAGGAATACATAATAATATGATTTTATGGTTTCAGACAGCCTCTCCTAGAACACAAAGTCCTGTCCTAATAAAACATGGAGAGAAAGAAAGAAAGAAAGAATGAAGCCAACAGAGTGAGAAGACGTGATCAGAACTTATAAAATCATCCAGTAGCCGGAGCTTCTATTGACACTGAGCTGCTTCAGATTTACTCATGGAAGACTTTTCTTTCACATTGTTTTTAAACGGCAAAGTTTTAAGCCTACAAGACGGCTTGTCCACCTTCCTTAAGATTTGACCATAAAAAGTCAAGTGTCTGCTTTAATTCTACTTCTAGAAACTCTATTTTCATACCATGTGAACTGTGGAATGATGGAACTTGGTCATTCAGAACCCTAACCCTGGATAAGCGAACTGGGGAACATGCTAGGCTAAGGCTAATCCTAATAGACCAGTGTTCATGAGTTTGCTTCTTGCCAACGTCTGGTCCCTCATCAACATGATGAATGAAGTTGGAGCACGAACGTTAATCTACTGTGTGAAAATAATCTCTGAGGTTTGGCAAAATGACAACATTCCCAGTTAGTTGAAATAGTGTTGCCAGATGTATGATAATTATCGTATTTGTAGGATCATTTAGCCCTCTGTACCATCATAAATCCCATAATACGATACATTTAAATACATTTTAAACATCCTGATAATGGGGGATTTACAGTAACAAATGTTTGGACTATTTTTTCCAGCATCAGTCAGACAAGATGTCCTCAGTTTTGACAATTTAGCTCACGAAAAGAACGAATGCTCTGGGAACTTTTTTAGATTCAAGTTTAAAGACGTGCTCATGTCAAAATAGCTGAAAATACTGAAGTCGGTTATTTTTATTCAGATAATAGCTTGACAATAGGTGCCAAGGTTCAAGGATAACAGCCTCAGATTGGTGAGGATATAACCAAAAAGAAGCATCATTTTAACATGGTTGTAGTCTAACAAAGCCTTTGGTTCTGTTTGACTTCATTAAAATAATGAGGATCATCAACAAAGATGGTGTTCTGTTCTGTGTCATTTTTTCCCTAAAAATAAAATCCATGTATTTCATCTCAGCCCATAACACTGTGTTTTTAATACATCCTGGTGAGTTGCAGACTATGAAAAGACCTTTAAAACCAACAATAAAGCAATTAGTCAATGTACATTTTAGGGTAAATATGCAATACCAGGTTTATGTTATGTTCTAGAAATTTAGGCAGTATGTTTTTACATCAGGGCTGCACAGTGGTGCAGTGGTTAGTGCTGGTGCCCTGCAGCAAGGAGGTCCCAGGTTTGCATCCTGGCCTGGGGTCTTTCTGCAGGGAGTTTGCATGTTCTCCCTGTGCATGCGTGGGTTCTCTCCAGGTACTCCGGCTTCCTTCCACAGTCCAAAAATATGACTGTCAGGTTGATTGGTCTCTCTAAATTGTCCTCAGGTGTGAGTGTGTGTGTACATGGTTGTTAGTCCTGTATGTCTCTGTGTTGCCCTGCGATGGACTGGCAACCTGTCCAGGGTGAACCCTGCCAGCATGCCCGAAGACTGCTGGAGATAGGCACCAGCCCCCCACAACCCTGTGTGGATAAGCGGGTATAGATGATGGATGAATTAATGGATTCTAAATACCAAAAAGACAAATGTGTATACTGCAAGACAAATAATTGTTCTGCACAATGGAGGGTGTGTGGAAAATAAACAGCAATGAATCACACAGGGTCATGGGCACAATTTACCACAGCCAATGCCCCCAGCATGGTCAATCAATCAAGCTGTTTCCCCCCTGACTGTGCATCTCTATGTGTGTACACTCCTAGTGCTGCCAAGGACTCAATATCGTCTCTGGCTGCCCTCTTCACCTCACACCCTGTAGCACACACTCTTAGTGTATGGACAGAAAGACAAGAAAACATGTAACTCTGATTTAAACATTTCTGAAACAGGGAGAATATGTGACTTAAAAAGAAAAATCCGTCTTCAAAAGGAAAGAAGAAAGGGAAAACAAACTTTACAGAACTGACATTTGTCTTCTCCTTTGCCTTTGCTTAAAGGAGGCGAAAATCAGTTTTAACTGTCTTGCAGCTGCCAGCAGCTGCTGAAAATAACAATGGCTCCAACAGATTGTACTTAATTAAACAGCACTTCCCATGATGTCGTCAGCGTGCTGCACAGAAGAACTGATGATGAAAGAGAGACATGAAGGGGATAAGTTTGAGGTTTCAAGCAAATGACTCAATAAGTAAGATTTTGCTTTGTAGGGTTTACAGTAAGAGAAGTAAACAATGTGTGAATGATATTTGGGGTGAAAAGACAACATTTGGATGATTTTTTTGTTTTGCTATGTGCATCAGTTGTCCAATTGTTGCTTAAGTGTTTCTGTATGTGTGTAACACAGGAGAGCCAGTGGCTGGACAGTGTGTCTCTGCTGATTAAAGACTCGTTGGAAGGAGACATGATCGACAACCTCTCTGGATCAGTTTTTCATCATTACTGTTCCTCTCCAGTCTGCAAGGACTGCAAAAGTCACCCACAAGAGGTATGTATAGGATATACCACAAATCCACTCATTCTACATTTGTTGATCATTAATTTAGTCTAACCTACAGAATGACGATGACATGGCTGCTGGTTTGATTCCCAGCTGAGACCATTCTGTGATGAGTTTACCTAATCTCCCATTGCATGTTTGGGTTTTCTCTGGGTACACAGGCTTCTTCCCACCATCTAAAACATGTACTTTATGTTAATTAGTGCTTCTTATTTGGCCCTAGTTTGATCAATGTTCGCATGTGCACTCAAAAGTAAATGTTGAATTTACTTAACCAAATTATGTCAACTAGTATCACTAAACATAGTTGCTTAAATCTAAAGAGTAATATTAATTTACTTTAACATAACAATGTATGTTACTCTTTAATTTAAGCAAATACATTTAGCGGAACCAGTTGACATAACTTGGTTAAGTAAATTCAACATTTCATTTCTTAGAGTGGGGGTGTATGTCTCGCTCTATGCAACTCTGTAAGGAAGCGATTACTTTATAAAGGACTGAAACCCTGGTTAATCCACGACTAGGTCACACTTCAGCCAGTTTGAATCTCAGTCTCAGATTAGCATATCAGGGTGCAAAAACAGTCTCTGCCGTATATGCAAATAAATATTCTTGTTAAAATGTGATTGTGTTTAGATGTAATAATTGTACCCATTATATTGGTTGATTGTTTTACAAAGTGAGACATTTCAAAAGTGTACTCCAGTAAAATAAATCTTAGAGTAATGCCAAGGTGGCTACAAAGTAATCTGAGCTAAGTCAGAAGAGACTTGTGGCAGGTAGCTTTTTTAATGGCACACTATGCAACTTTTTTATATTTATAAATCATTTTCTTGAGGGTTAACGAAAAGTCTCTCAACCCCCTCCACCCTCTGTGGCCAGAATACTAACTGTAGACCACTGACCCATCATTGTGAATTGTATTCTCGAGTGGGATGGCCTTCTTTGTCCACCAGGAGGTTGGCACATTGGTACACTTTCATTTACAAGGCCATGCTTGGATTACTACCCAACTACATCTGTAACTTAATCTCACAGAGAAGTGTAACTTCTCACAGTCTGCGTGCAAACGATCAGTTGTTACTCTGTGTTCCGTTTGCTCGCACTGAACTGGGTAAAAGGGCTTTTGTTCACTCTGCTCCTTCTGCATGGAACAGGCTGCAGGAAAACTGGAAACTAACCGAGTTCATCTCCTTGAATACATTTAAAACCAGACTGAGAGTCCTTGAGACAGATTCCCTGTGTTGTAACTGCCTTCTGTAATTCTGTACATAACATGTCTGTGTAACTGGAAAATTTTGTAACTGTAACTTTTGCTGCCTCTTGGCCAGGACTCCCTTGAAAATGAGGTTTTTAATCTCAATGGGACCTTCCTGGTTAAATAAAGAATAAATAAAATAAAAATAAATAAAAATACCACACTTGCAACTTCAAAGTATCTGGACCGCTCCCTAAAGTCACGTATCTTGCATGAAGTAGTAAAGCTTTACAGTAAATTGAATAGAATAACAGGGACTGGAAAACAGTTTCTCTATATAAGATACAGTGTCTTCCACCAATACACACACTTCTTAATTTTAATTGTAGGTACATTATATTGCAATTCATTAACCAAAAGTCGGTGTTCACTTAAAGAGAAATTACTGTTTTCAAGACTTGGTTGTAGTTCTTACAAAAGGATTTCCATTAAAATAAATGTTTTTGTCTCACAAAAGCCTGTTTTTCAGTTTATAATGTCCATCTCACCAGGACAAGAGTAAATATTATCATCTGACGTGCAAGGACAGCACTACTGGAGGACATTTTCAGTCTATTTTAAAGGAAAATGAGGATTTCAGGCCGTTTTCTTTGTATTAATGTTTGTATATATGAGAATGCTAAGTGGGCTTGTGTTGCTTGTTTTTTATTTTATTTTTAAGGTCCAGAAACCATTGGTGAAGGACAAATACTTGATCCATAAACAATAGACTGGAAGAGTTTATCCCAAAACCAAACGATGATACACCATTGTGTGTATCAGTGTGTTTCTGTTTGCAGGTGATAGAATAATCCCAAAGGGGGGGGGGGGAAATGTGGATTTTCCTACAGCTAAATATGAACAATGTTTCTCACAAGCACCTATGAAACACTTCCATGGAGAAGTGCCCATGACACTGATGATAGCATTTTCTCTTTTCTCAGGTTTTCCATCGTTAACTCAGATCCCAGAATTATAGTTTATTTTTTGATCCTATTTGAGCTAGACAGTAACGTGTAAATATATATATAAGCTGAACCTTTGCTGATAAAATCCATTTTCAAATCCTGCAGGGTCTGGATTTTTTTATTCTCTATCTGATTTTATTCCTTTGGAAATAACAAACACATTGGAAATGTAAAAGTGATTTTATGTAATGGCAGACATATCCACATCCTATGTGTCTAGCTGATTTTGAACCCTATTAATTGCTGCCTGCAGGAATATTCTGACATTTTCCTGTAAAACACGTTCACTTTATGCCTCCCCTGAAGGTCCAGTCACACTTTACTTGATGCACTTTTGTGTGTCGTGAGTTAACGCGCACTATAATTTCATCATGTTGCACACAGATGTGAACACATCCATCTCACTCCTGGTGTGTGTGTGTGCGTGTGTGTTTCCCACGTTTCCCATGCATAAGCTTAAATCATTGTTTAATTTACATCTCATCTTGAAGATTTGCATTTTTAAATCATATTTACAGTTTTTTTTATCTAACTACACCAAAATCAGCAACAGCTTAGGTTTTCAGATTGTACTTTTGGACACTTGCTCTATAATAAACAGTCTGTCTTGAATATTTTAAGGGCAGAGTGACACAAATGACTCATCACTCTAATATGACTCGTGGCTCAAGAAAACCAACCATATTTATCACATAAGTTTTTATTATCTACATCAAACGTCAAAGTTTTTATTCCAAATATAAATGATTAGCTTCTCTTGCATAAGAATAGAAAAGGTTACTGGTTACACGCAATAAGAGAAACAGCTGCAATATTATGCATGACTCTAAATAGATATCCTGTATTGTGGTGAGTCATTCTGTAGGTGTTTGCTGTCAGATTATTCATTTAAAATTATCTTGGAAAAATGAAAGTAATAACTTTTTAAGCAGTTTTTAATGTTTTTATGTGCATTCCTATATTTTGAAATGAGTTTATTCAGGTTTCACCAGTAGCTTGTTTTTGTTATATTGTAGAAACTAATGGACCATTTACACTTTGGTCAGCTCGACCTGGGTCGAGTGGGGACAGCCTGCTTCTGTGCGGTCAGGTTGTGTTTACACAGCCTCTCAGGAACGCGGTGCAGCCGTGGGCTTCTCTTCCATCCGTGAACACTCATGGCACGCGGCCAGTCTGAACTGCACTCAAAGAAGATGTCTATCCCACTATCCCATTGCTAATGAATCGCGCATACGCACAATTGCCGCACACTGATTCTACCTGCGACAATCAGAGACTCCCACTAGTAGGTAGGCGTGAGAGTAACATAACTTCAGCCAGCCAATCAGTCCATAGGCGGGGGTGTTTGGTCGCCTCAGCACGAAACGGACCGCAGGAAAGCAGGGACAACAAAAGCAGTTGGCGCCGCTCAAACAACATCAATGTACATGGAACGATCCCACACATCCCAGAATGAGCTGACCATAAAGGCCATAAACGCCCTATCTTCACTGCTATATATAGTTATAACATTTGAGGTTTGCTTCTTTTTTTAGGTGATTAAACCTTATATCCCCTTAGTGCATTTTTTTGTGCTCAAGGAACAAACACGTTAGAAAATGAAAGGGTTATATTATATAAGGGTTAAAGCTGAGATTTTTACACTTTCAAGGTTGAGAGTTTGGTGGATTTTGTAAACAATGACAAAGCGGCCTATTTATACATAATTACTCTCAGTTAAGTCCTGCACTTGGGGAAAAATAAAACCGTAATGAAGCAGATATCACATGTTTTCCTATATTTGTGTCACTTTAACCCAGTGGTTCTCAAGTTTCGATGAAGCCCCCCCCTTCCCACATAGATTTTTACGCGCCTCCCTCCCAATGTGCGGCGGGGGGGGGGGGGGGGGGGGGGGGGGGTTTGTACAGTAAGATTGTTTTTATGGATATCTGGAATGTTAATTTCTGCTAGGAACAATAGAATTATAAATATCTGAATACATATCCAGTCTGCTTAAATGTTAAAATGGCTTGTCATATAAATGCACTTTTCTCACTAATTGATAACCACTGTTTTAACCTGACCCTTAACCATCAAACTTGGATTCTGTACTGAAATAGTTGATAAAGGAGTGAAGTATGTGATCTGTTTAAAGGAAGAAAGTTCTGTGACTCTCTTCAGTGAAGCCAAGAGTGTTCTTTAGCTGGATATTTCACCATTTATGTTAGAACTATCCAGCTTGAGGCCATGTACACAGGTAGCCAAGTTTTTGGAAAACCAGATGTCCTCCCCCACCCATCTAGGAAATAAACTTGGGTCCACACCACCTCATTTTCATCAAACACATCCAGTGCATTGTTAAGCACATTCATAGGCATGACAAGCCTGTAGGAGGCAGTAGTTCCCCACATTGTTGGTGTCCTTGCCGAAAAACATTCCTTGGATGTGAAATACTGTCGTCCTTCGCCTGTGGTCTTAGTAATTGAGCTTGTGTAAATAAGTGAGCGTAAACACGGGTCACACACGTGATGTCAGAGCATGTGTGAACCAGCAAATGCTGACAATGGAGAATTTGCAAATCTCCATTTTGGTTGGAGTTTTTGAAAGAATCGTTTAGGTGGAGTATATCTTCTCTTTCGTGTGGATGACAGGCCAAACTGTAGAAAATGATTTGTTTTGTGGGATCTACGTGTCTACAGGGTCTCAGTCTTTAGTAAAAGGAGAACAACATATCTGGAGTCGTGCAGATAAGATATGAATGTGAGAAATGATTTGTTTTTTCCCCCCATGTGACTGGCTGCTGTACATTTATGAAACAGATCCGATTGGCAGAGGTGGAGCAGGCGTCCCTGATGTCAGAGCAGCTGTCAGACAAATCCTCGTCTCCAGCTCTGCCTGATGACCTCAGTCTGGATGAACACAGCAGCTACCAGCTGCTTGTCAGAGACAGTCAGGTCAGCCCAGGGACTCGCTGACTCACACTAAACACACTCTCCATACGTCTCTGATCCTACACACTGACCACACAGGCACTGTGAACACATGACGTCTAGCAGACTGTATAATATATAATTATCTTCCACTTGGTTCATTTGAAGCTGTCATGCATTCAAAGGGTTAACTGGGATGTGCATAGCTCACATTTAAATCCCTGAACATTTTCTTTAGAGAAGTTTCACTTTTTGGGGGAGCAGTTTCATTTGATCCCATTTAAACATCAACAACCTTCAACTGATTTGAGTCTGTTAGTTTCTTCTAGTTTTAAATCAAATTTCAGAAATGGAGCGAGACGGTGTCACGACGGAGGTAGTTTCATGAAAATGGAAACAAACTGATTTCCATTACAAGAGGAGAAAATGAGAGGCTTCAGACTGATTCCTTTATCGTTCCATTGAACCACAGTCCACCTCTTTAATGTTGTCTGCATGTCTTCTCTCTCACTCTTTCTTGTTCACTCTTTTCTGTCAATTTCAGTCCATGTTTCTATCTTGCTTTCAGAGGGGCAGCAGCGATTCCCACAGCTCGGAGGAGTTGCCCACTCAGGGAGACTACAGGGGGCTCCCTCCCTCCAGCTCAGGGAGTGATGGTGGTGTTCAGGAGTTGTTGGAGGAGTTGAATCCTCCCTCGCTGGAACAGCAACGCAGTAAAGGCACTGGAGTCGGTGGGATTCTACATCAAGGACAAATTATTTTGGTGCCTTTTGAAGCCAGTGAGCGAATCTGCCAGGGATACTTTGCAACTTTTTCATATTTTTAATAGGGGTGGGACTCGATTAAAAGAATTAATCTAATTAATTAGAGGCTTTGGAATGAATTAATCTCGATTAATCACATTTTAATTGTTCAAGAATATTTGCCCCGAAAGCAATTTTTTTAAATTAAAAATAATGAGACAGAGAATCAAACAAAAGTCATTGACATTATTATTGTAAACACAAGCTCTTTTAATTTATAAAAAAAATGCTTTTAAATTGTATTTCAATTCAAGCCAAGTAGCCAAGCTTTCTGTAGAGGTGCAGCTTGACTATATTGATATTTAGGGCATGTATTTTGCTGCTTAAACTTCAACATCCCCCAATTGGGGGACCCTCGGGCTTAAAGGGTTAAATGCATTATTTTTTTAACGCGTTATTTTTTTCTAATTAATTAATCATAATTAACACTTTAAATTCCCACCCCTAATTTTTAAATAATTGTCTTGAGCCAGTATGTGCTAAAATGACCCTTTCCAGGGTTAATGAAATGCTACTCTAACTCTGACTTTTGGTTTTGTCCCATTTTCTACACACTCAGTTCCTCAGGGCCACTAGGAAAATCACTAAATGGGTGGTTTACCCCCAAAAAATAAAAATCCTGCAACATATAATCTTATCTTTGTGTGACCAATGTATGAAGCGCAGACCTGCTGCAGTCTGGAAAGATAGCACAACATTAAGTAGAACTTGGCTCCACTTCTACTCAGTGCCTCTCAGATCATGAGATACTGATCAGCTCAATATAACCAAGCAGTTCTCACGCTCATTACTGCGTCTGCAAACTTAATATTTAAAAATCTACCCTTTTAAAAAAAGATTTTAGTTTGTTGCTTTCTTTGCAGATATTTGGAGGAAGTTGGAGAAAACAAGCATGTTTAATATTTTTTTTAGGATTTGATATGCATCTATTGTCGACTAGGAAGGAACTATTTTTGCTTTCATGCTAACAAATTGAAACCTACTCTCCCCTATCATGTGGGTTAAATAGAAGTCTCAGTCATTTTCTCTTACTTTCTCTACTTCTAAATCTTTCAGGAAGTACAAAAAAGGAGCAGTCACACTGAGCTGGTGTTCATGGAGCTGCAGGCGACAGACTACGGATCTCTAACTTTTTACTCTAATTATGCTGCGCTGCTGTCTGTTAAACTGCTTGTGCTTTCTCCACTGTGAAATAAGATTACAGTTGTTATTCTTTGAGTGTTCCAGTTTGCACGGTTGTAAAACAACCAGCTTCAGCTGCTGCTGTTTGTAATTCAAACATTAAGTCGCTCTAGGTGGATCTAAAGCAGTGGTTCTCAGTCCTGGTCCTCAATTCTGACAGTCAGAAATGACAAAGCTCCTCAGATGAGAAGAGAAACGTCTTCAAGAAACCAAAGAAGTTCCGTTGCGTTCATTCAAACCCCTTTGGATTTTGGCACGTCTGTGAACTTTACCAAATCTGCTGGTCAGTGCCCAAACTCATGCACGGTTTGCTAAACCGAAGCAACCAATGTAACTGTATTACATCACCCAAACCCTGCCGAGTCAGAAGAACCTGAATGCGGCATCATTTAGACAATTCTTACGCTACTGTTCTCTTCCCTATTTGCCAAAGCACCATCTGACTCAGTGGCTGTGTTCAGTTCAGACCTTTAACACTTTAAACAAAGACATTAATGTTGTTCATAACCATCTTGTTTCAGAAGGTGACAGAAGAAGGCTCAGCGGGGTCCCTTCACCCATGTTTCATCTACCTGCTGACTTCTTCCACCCAGCTGCTGCAGCCCATTCAGAGAGCCACAGTGACAGGATGAGCCCAAGAGATGGAGGCTCCTTCAGGGAGGCCTCTCCAGCCTCTTGGGCCTCGCTCCGCTCACCTGGAGCCAACAGCAGGCCTCTGAGCCCTCAGGTACTACCACAGGGTCCGTGGGCTTATTCATGAATTCACTTCAGCTTTTAGTGGAAGACATGAAATACATGAAAAACATGAAAGTGATGTAAATTATTAGATTGAGTGGAGCTTCCATGAATCAAAGGGACGTGCGTGCCTGGATAAGGTCGTACGGATGTCTGACATTGTAGAATCCCCTCCTGTATGGCTGCACTAAGCCATAAAAGTCGGTTTTATTGGTTTTATTACAGCACCAATAACTAAAGTGCAACATATCTTTACAACAAACACCTTTGATTTTACAAGAAACAAACACACAAAGTGATTAGATGACAAACAACCTCTTGTCTTTGGGAGATGTCATCTACCACCTCCTGCTGATTCTTTACTCTAAAGAAGTTATTTGCTACCAGAATCTTCATTCATGCTAAAACTAGAACCTCTCTTTTTTGCTTGCTTCTGCATGCAAAAAAATAAATAAAAAACAAGATTCTTTTTTTAGTTCTTGTTCTTTTGCGTAACCATGGAAACAGGTTTTTTCTTTCCCCCGTACCTGCTGGTTTGTTTTGCTCGTGCCCGAGTGCCTCTGTGATCCTCAGCTGCTACAGTAATGCTCTGCGGCACTCAGCTAATTAGCCTAGCCAGCCCGGAGCCTGATACTGACGCTGTGCACACTGTTGTTCTTGGCTCGGGCTTCTTACGGTCTCTCTTGTTGCTTTTTCCTTTATCTCTCTCCCAGGTGAGGTGTCTCTCTGCAGTTGTCCTCTCAGTTCTTTTGTCTTCCAGCCTCTAATTTTCATTTTGATCCAAAAAGCTTGAAGTAAAACCATGTTTCCATGTGGGACATGCAACATGACATGCTTGGGTAATCTGGTAAATTGATAGCATTTACTTGTTTGGACGTCATTTATGCTGTATTTGCAGCTCTCAGCATCCTTCAGACATTCACTCAGAAGTGTTTTTTTATGACCAGGTCAAGTGGGGCACATAACATAATTGCCCATGCATTGCAACAGTCTTAAGACAAGTCTTCTTTTCTCCTTTTAGTCACATAATTTCTTAACCCTTTAATGCTCCATACATAAAAAAATAATCAGAGAATTTTTTTTTTACAGACGATTGATCTAGTTATAGGCTAATATCAATAAAATAGTTACTGGAAACAGTTTATTAGGTAATTATTGTTGTGCTTTGTGTGCTGGCTCGTCACTTCACGTATCAGCAGTGAAGCAACACCCCGACAGCTGGAAAATTTGTTCTGTTGTTGCAATACCATTTCTAAACACTAGATGTCACTATAGTGTTTGTGTTTCATATTCAACCTTTAATCCGAAGGCATATAAGCAATATCCTAATTCATGATCAGGTCACAGAAATAGGCCAAGAATGGAAACATACAGTTTTGTAGTTCATTCGTCACACTCACACATGTTGAAAAAAAAGTTACAACGACCTCCCGAATCCTGTCCCACCTACCATTAGCTCCCTTTCTTACAAACATATTGCATTGGTAGGCAGCGCGCAGCTACATAAACAACCTTGAGGACAAGTCTGCACACAGGGAGTCTACACTAGAACAATAAGCTACTTATGTCTGACATTGAAAATTTCCATCACAATATATTATATTACAACAGTGATAACAAAAGATAATTGGCACTCATGTCCTGCAGGACTTTGATTTTCTACAGTACTTGTGAAGGATTTAATGGAGCACACGGCTGAAGAATGTACTAATCCTATTAAAGAGACAGAGGCCTGAGAAACTTTGGAACATTTGTATAAAAGGGTTAATTAGATATCAGCCTATTTGGAATTTAACCAAATTTTATTTACAATGTGATGGCAAACTCCTCCCAAAGCTCTCACATTCTCACACTTTTCTGTGATGGAAACCCAGTTGAGAGGTATTCCAAACGGGATCCTGATGCCTGAAATGACTCTGACAACTGAACACAATGTTTAGAGATAAAAAAAAACTCCCTTATGACGGTCGTCTGCATTTTTTCCCCAACAGTTGCAGCCCAGTGAGCTACACTGGTTTTCTGCAGCCTACCATACTCCCATCATTTACAAGCACATCAACTGTGATTCATGCATTTTCTTAGTTTGAGATTGTTGTCATGTGTACAACAAAGCAGTGGTGGATTGAATCACTTAGAAATATCACTTATTCATTCTGCATGTTTAAATATGTTTTGTGTGCATGTTTTTGTGCAGACAGGTGTGTTTTGGGGAATAATTTTGGCTACACTAATGCAATTTATCAATTTTTTTTTCCACAGGATACGTATTTTTGGGGAGAATTACCAAAAATAATAAAAACATTTCCCTTACGCCATTTAATATAATGTTGACATCGTTTTATAGCTTTTCTGCTCCTTTGACTGCGCCATTGACTCTCATGTAAATAAGCCTAAATATTAAGATTTTTTAAAAATGATGATTATTATTATTATGTCTGGTTTCCCAGACCAGTCACAGAGTCAATGTTTCATTTTTATTGTTATATTGTTATATTGCGTATTTCCCCATAGCGGGGTAATGACTGACACTGCATTCAAATAAAAGAAAATACTTTAAAATATTTTTATGCCCATTTGTGTCACTCCAAGGCCATTAAAATTCACACCCTAAAACAAGTCCTCTGGACATAACATGCAAAAATGTTTTTATTTATTTTTTTTACGTTTTTTCACAGTTCTGGTTTTATTCATAAACCTGGCAATTAATGGATTAAATCTCATAAAGACACAAATATTTTATTTTATTTTGTTAGGGCTGAAGCCAAGGATGAAATTCATGTAAATATATATATTTCTAGAGGATGTTTTGTTTCAGCATTTTTTTGTGCACAAGGAGTAAAAACGCTACAACAGTTAAAGGACTATATGGGTTAAACTAGTTAGCTGAGCAACTGTTAATAGAGCCCCCTTATCTATTCACTTTTGGGTATTGGCCTGCATTTCCGTGGCATATTGAAATGTGATTATAAGACCTCCATGGCATCCTGGCAGTGCTAGAGGCCACACAGCTATACATTAATATTGCCAAATATATGGAAGGCACATTTGTAAAGTGAGACAATATTATTACATGTGAAGACATTTCTTTTTTTTTTCTGTCCAGCACACGTCCCACAGTGACCTGTCCCTGGCCGCAGGCAGTTCAGAGGGCAGCCTGGAGACCACTCTGGAAGAAGGACTTAGCTTTAGGGTTTCTCCACCTATGGATACCCCTGCTCCCCTCCTCTGTCCTGTCCCTACCCGTCCATCGCACCCACGGGGAACACCCAGACCAGTCCAGAGTCAGTCTTTGCTCAAGAGACGGAGTTCTGCTCTTACACTCCAAGCCACTAGGAGGCAGCAGAGAAGTGAGAGCAGCATCGAAGGTGGATGCACCAGGTCTGGCTGCCCCCAGCTGGACTCCAAGCACCTTTCAGATGAGGAGGTGGGCGTGAAGACGGGTTGGGACGTTTGCCACCTCAACAGCGAACACTTATCAGAAACATTAAACAGTCTCTCTCTGACATCACTCCTCACCTCTGGGTCCTTAGCACCCACTCCGATGAAGAAATGTAACAGCACAGGCTCTCTTAACCAGTCCAACCTCTCTGCCTGGAATAAAGAGGGCCGTCAATTCTACGGCGTTGACGCCCACGGCTTTTTGTCGAACCCCTGGGCCGAGGGAGGGGCAAGAGGTGCACAAGAAGACAGCAACGTGACCAGCGTCAGCATGAAAAGCACCAGTCGGCCCACAAACATAAGCTCCAGGAAAAAAAGATGAAACAGCTGCTGCTCCTTCATGGTGAAACTTTTAAGTCGTTTGCATTTCTGGACCTTGAACAGAACGGGGACATTTCCCAACACGTTTCCTATGAAATGATTCTTAGACTCTCTCTAATCTTTCAGTTGTCAGTTCTGTCATTTCTCCCCTCAGATTTGGCTGCTTGGCTGCATTTCTCAGAAGATTGTGGTTGCTTTAGAGTTTTGATCACCCTTCTTTTAACAGGACAAGTCTTTTAACATGTCTTAAGAGTGATTACAAGGGGATTGACCTTTTAGCACAACCAAGATTCAGCCTTGAAAGATGCATGGCTCTTGGGCCGTCCTGACAGAAGTCTTAAAGTTAGAGCTGAAGATTGCAGATTACTGAGGTGATGTTAAATTAGATTAAACAGAGCTTGCCTGACCTAATGTGCCCACAGCCTTTGTGCAAAAACAATACAGTCAAAACATGACTGATGGCAAACTGAACTTTTTTTTAGGAAGAAATGTGTACAGGTAGTTTTTTGTTTTTTTTTAAATACTCATTGGTAACTGTAGCATCTACCGTTTTCAACCTTTCATAGCAGGTTTGGTAGAAAAAAAGTTAAAAGGTTGTATATTTAATTTTTATTTTTGTGGACACATCTGTTTGTGCAAAAAGGAGAGCACAGATAATAGACTCTAGAGAAACAAAGAATACAGGATTGCTGCTGAGACATAAAAGTGAGCAGTTAGTGAAAGCATCCGCCACTTTGAGAGAAGTGTTTTACGTTCCATGTACACGTGAAGGGCTAAAGCGCAGACCTGGGCTAAATACTAGTGGTGCTTTTATTTCTTTAAAAAACTCAAATACAATTGTTACAATGCATCCCAAAACTGAATATCTACTTATGTAACTAAAAATATTTAAAATGATGTAATTATGATATTTGAGCTATTTAAAGAGACAGTGTGTAGTTTCCTGGCGATAGGGGGCAGTACGTACATTTCAGGGTAGTTTTACACCATATCGCCGTGACTGTCGCTAGTTTGCAAAAACATTACGGTAAATGTTGTTACCTGTTGAGCAGAAAGCATGCAACCTCGGACTTTGATAGTCCTTCAGTTAATTCCATCAAGCGAATGCAATACCGATGCTAGTTTACTGGCGGTGTAGGTTCCAGATCTGCTTGGGGTCCTGCGCCTACCGATGACGTCAAACTACGGCAACACCACTTGGCCAAATTATAGTGCATTGCTTTTTCAATTCTGTTCTTTCACATTGATTTTGGAAAGAGTTTAGTTATTAAATTCATGTTTCTTACCGCCTAAATGTTTTCGAACGTGGTAACGTAACTTCCGTAAGTCGTACGTCCAGCCAATCATCCAGTGTGACATCATCGGCAGGCCCGAAGCTGGCTCACGTAGAAGGGAACATGAGATTTAAACCCGCGCCTTAGACCTGATTTTTATGATTATATGTTACAAATCCGCCAATATTTTTCAATGACTGGACATCATTTTATTAATTTTCAACATGTCGATGGATATTTCAGAGATTAATGTTAAAAACGACACATTGGATTATCATCAAGACCTTATGCACAGTTTCTGCACAGTCAAACACACAAGAAACACAATTACTATTACCTTTAGTTACTGAAACATTGAAACACAAATTTCTTATCATAGGTAAAACAGTTTAACAGCTTTAGGCCCAATTGCAATGTTGTTAGCTTGCTGTGTTGTCAGAATGCCCTCACCCATTTATTTTTGCCAGAGTCAACAACAATATTGTTGAGTTTGAAAGGAAAAGAGTTTGAAGGTTAGAGCTGCATTAAACACTTTGCCGTGAGATTCTCTATCCGGTCTTTTTGTCAGATCAACAACTTCAACCACTTATCAGGAAAACGTGGATAAAGATGTGAACGGATTCTAATATTTATTATCTCACTTTGCTACGACTCCAAAGGCTTTAGAGGTTAACTGATTGTTGTTAGAAGGGTTGAAGGGTGTTCCTCTCCAGCAGTTCTTGGTTGGTCCCTGGACAGATCCCCAGTTTATCACAAGCCCCACATAGACGATTTATCTCATAGACACTCACAGTCATTTTGGAACCACCAAGTGATATAATCTAGATGTTCTTGATCTGTGGGAGGAAACCGGAGAACACAGCTCGGTGAGAAAAGATCATGGGTGCTAGCCAAGTGCCCACCACACGTGCATATTTTTTCTTTTCAAAATTGAAAGAAAAATAAAACATGAAATACCAATGTTTTGTAATTGATTCAGTATTCTAAACCCAGACAAATATTTGACCCAGGTCTGCTAGAGTGTAGCACGATACCATAAAACCAGTATGGGAAGCAATGTGTTCCAAACCAATGTGGTGTGTCACGTTGAGCACCTGTTGTTTTGACAAATAGTGATTCCTCATCGTATGATCCAGTTTTTGTCACAATCTTAAACGATTCAACCCTCAGGTGGACTTGTGCACTCACAGTGAACATCAATTATCACTAAAAGATCACACAGCCAAATAAACCAAGATGTCAAAACTCTGCAGGATTTTTTGGAGATCGTTTCAAGATGAAGCAGAACCTTGACTGACCTTTGCTGATTGATCTTCATTGCCCTTATTTAAATAAACCAGTCATATTACCTCCCGTCTATAATGGAGCTGGATTACTGAATGATCTATTGAGATATGCAATATGCTGCAGTATGATTATGTACAGTTAGATGTATGAGACTAGCATAGATAGGCAATACGGAGAGATTATATTTATGAAATTATATATCAGAATAAAACGTCACCGAGGTTCAGAGGTCACTGAAAGGACGATTGTGTATTCATGTATTCCAAATTGTGTGTTTTTGTGTTTTTCTTTTTCTTTTTTCTTCATTTAATCTGATTTTCTTTACCAAAAAATGCATGTCCTTTTTTTCTCTTTCATTTTTTTATGTCAATCTTGTGTCATAAAACTGAGATAGCTTTTCAACCACTTCTGACTCCTGGTGTTATTTAAAAATGTTGAGTGTTATAACTATATCTTGCTATTGGCCTTTATGGTTACATCAGAATTTTATTCTTAAGAAAAGGGGATGCTAAAAATGTAACTTTTCCTACTGTTGAACATTCAACGAATAGCTCTCCAAGTCATGAATGAGTTTAGAAAAGTACTTACACCCAAGGTTAAAGTTTCATTATTATTTTTATGAAGAAAGCTAAACCGGAAAAGATTTGCAGATGACTTCTTCAGTTCAAGGGAGGAAGCTATTCGTTTGGAGTGTTAATAACAGTTCTAGGAATTTTATGGTGGGAGATATTAAGACAACTGGTTCTAAGAGTTATTGAGGACACTAGAAAAAGGCAGGGTGATTTTCACAGCACTAGAAATGTGATTCATCCCTAGATTAAAAGGAATGCTATATAATCTGAAATGGATGGTTTACGCAGGTTTGTGATTTTGTAGCCTCCTTTAGCTCCCTCAAACTAGCGTAGGCCGCACCAACGTTCACTCTGGGTTTAGCTCTTTCTTTGCCTCCAAAGACATTACTCTCTTACTTTTACTTCCAGGTTTTGCCTTAAAACCAGCAAAAAAAAGTCTTCTTTTTTGTTTTTTTGTAATATATATTGACTGTTGGCGAACTGAAAAAGCTAACCGCTAGCCTAACGATAAAGAGCTACTGCCATGAAGTCGGTAGAGCGCTCCCCTTACTGCACCTACCCACGCCACAAGACTGTTAAAGTAGAACTCCAGATTATTATTTTAATCTAACGGCACCATCTAGTGGCTGACAAATGTATCGTACTACGCCGTGGTTTCCACTTCTGTGTTTATGGCTGAAAGCAACTCTTCTCGTTCATGAATGAGCTCCTCTACTCGGCAAACAGAGCTAAAACACATTGTTTTACAATCATTATGTTCATGTTATGTTGTGTTTTCATATATTTATATTTTGCTTGTCCATAAGAAAGGTTACCAACTCTGCATCAGCTGAGTCTCTAACTCAAAAACACAACATGGCAGCACCGATAAACAGGATATTTTCACTTCACCTTTGTGCAACACAAGTAAAAAGACCGATCACCCATCTTTATGGAGCTTTTTTAAATCTGTCTTTTTTGAGCAAAAGGTGGAGGAAATGCTGATAAGACTATTAATTGTTCTTAATAGAGTTCCGTTAGATACTGATGAACCTTCTATGTGTTATCTAAGGCAGGCAGTCAGCCCGTTATCAGTCTGAAGAATAAGAAAGAGAACTAATTAGTGAGTAAATCTTAATGATCACAGGAGCAAACGTTCACCTTCAAAAATAAAGGAGTCTGCTTGCTTTTATTCAAACCTACTAGGAAACATGAATGCTTTTTCAATCAAGGCAATGCACAACAACTCTGTGCAAATGATGAAAAATAAATAAAAAGTGAAAGCACAGCTCAGAATGAAAAAGAACTTCTAAAACAGCTCTGTGTGTCGTTATAGCAAGTTTTTGGCAGATTATCACAGAAAGAATTTAGGTTAAAAATGTGTGATATGTAAAGTAGGTCCAGGAACAAACAGTAACAGGTGGCACTTTGATTCATATCATAAAAATAAGGGCAAGAATTGTTGCTAAAGGCAATTTTAACAGATAAAATCTAAGAACCAGTTGGAATTAAATCACTGAACAATCTTATCGAACTTTTGTGTCACGAACAGCACAAACTTTGACATATACTCACTATTTATGTCCAAGCCAAGTCATCATGTGGCTCAGAATTAGTGCAGCACAGAATTGGCATGTATTTCACACACTCACACACCTGGGTAACTCATGCAAACGCTGTGCTCCATCAAAGGCAGTATGTAAACGAACAGCTGGCAGCAGGTAATCTAACCTGATTTAGCAGCCTCTGAGAGCTTGGTCAGCTGAGAAGGATGGAGCTTCGGTAAAGGAAGAGCTGGAATGGTGAGTTTGACACAGAAGATGCAAAAAAATACAAATACAGAAATTCACACAACATAAACTTTAAAAGACCTCTGAGCAATTATAAATGAGAACATTTGACAAATATTTTAACTGTATTAAAGGAGTCCTAGAGTTTAAAACCACATTTACCTTGTTGAATATGAGCAGTTTTGGGTTTCAGAATCAGAATCAGAAGGGTTTTATTGCCAGATGTGTGAGAAATCACAACATTAGGAAATTGCTGCGATACTTGGTGCAAAAAGAAAGATAAAAAATAAGAGATAAGCAAATATAGGAAGTAATAATTTACTCATGATAAAATAATTAATATAAAAAGTGGCAGTAATTAAAGAAGCAGCTACTATATACACATTGTAGGTACTAATCAGAGTGGATCAGCTTCGGGTACAAACAACACCGGGTCATGTGACTGGGACCAATCGACTGGAGTGGGCAGCCCTGGGATTGACATTCATGAGTCCAACAGCAGAGGGGGAGAATCTGTTCTTGTGATGAGAGGTTCTGGTCCAAATGGATCTGAACCTCCTGCCAGATGGGAGCGGGTCAAAGAGACAGTGTCCAGGGTGAGTCGGGTCAGCTGTGAGCCGACCTGCACGCCTCAATGTCCTGGAGGTGTACAGGTCCTGTATGGAGGGGAGTTTGCAGCCAACGACCTTCTCAGCAGAGCATATGTAGCCTACCAAAACGTCCATGCTGTCTCTGCTCCTGTCCTGTAAATTAGCAATGTTGCAAAGGCGACAGAGTAAAGGTTGAGAAAAGCTGGTTTAGCTTGTCATAAACCTCCTTAAATCTGCATGTCTCGACCCACTTCAGAGTCAGCAGTACGGTATCGCTAACTGCAGAACAATGCTAGGTCGAGCTACTGCTAAAAAGCCTGAGCTACTGCTAACGTCCCTATTGGACAAGAGAACAAAAAAACAGCTCAGTGGCCTAGTGGTAAGAATGTCCGCCCTGGGACTGGGAGATTGGGGTTTAAGTCATGGTCACATCATACCAAAGACTGAAAAAAATAGGACCCAATACCTCCTCGCTCGACACTCAGCATTAAGGGGTTGGATTGGGGGTTAAACCACGAAATAATTCTAAGCACGTCTGCAGCTCACCACTCCCCCAGGGGATGGGTCAAATGCAGACACATTTCACCACACATCAGTCAGTGCAGTTACATGTGCAGTAACAAGTCGGTCCAGGTTGATCTTATGGTTATAAGCTGGAAGCCGTTACCCTCGTTTACATGCACATTAGAAAACCAACCTCTCAAATGAAGTTCGTTCCACTCCGGTACAGTAGGTGGCGACATGCGCCCTTCATGTCAGCATTTTTCCGGTTAGCTTGTAGCAACACAAATAGTAAACAAACACTGGCAGGAGTGAAGCAGACGGAATCGAAATAGGATATGCACAATGACTGAAGGAATGGACAACAACAACGCTGCAGCACAGCTTATTTGGTACGTACTGCAGTGTTTGATGGAGTTACGCGTGTTACTTTGTGGCGATGATATAATCAGAAGATCGCTACTGCGGTCGCGTCACTTCCGGAACGCGAGCGTCCACTCGATTCAGTTTGGCTGACCCGTTTACACGCACGATAAATTCAGATTGCTAGCGCATTATCTGGCTGCTTCAGCCCGATTAAAACTAGTTCACCTTCAGCCAGACTAACGCGTTACGTGCATTTAAAAAACAACGTCTTTTTAGGGAAATACTTCGGTTTTCTGATGCACATGTAAATGCACTGAGTGTGTGTGTGTGACAAATCATGGGACTTTAATTTTTTAAGCTTTCATGAATATTGGAGCACCAATCACGTTCCAGGATGTACTGGGAATATCCAGGCTATGAATGAATGAGTCAGATCCACAGCTCGTGGGCTGCTTCTGTCCGGTTCTTGTCCTCTTCCTCATTCGTCCGCAAACCCTCTACAACCTTGGAACACTGACAATCCTGCACTCACCTGCGGACATCAACCAGCCCTACACTCACTTCTTTCTTTGTATCTATTAGTTAAACAAAATTAGATTGTTTGGATGCATTATAAAGATGCATGAAATGTATTTTATAGGTTTATTTTTACTAAAATATGTTTCTCAACTTGAGTTTGTTGCTCATTCCTAGAGTCCTAATTGTTGCTCTTCCTCCACTATGAAAGAAAACTCAATGCAGGAATAAACCCAGTCCTTTTGTTAGGATCATAAAGACAAGGACAACAACTGGCAATATAATTTTTATATATAATATGGTTTATATAATAATTTCAGAACCATCCATGGTGTGAGAGCTTTGGGCAGTTTTGATATTTCAATACTCAAAACAACAATCCCAGCAGAGCGGACAGAGATGAAGGCCGCCCAGCTCCAACACTCTGCCAAATGTGGACCATCTGTGAGACCTGCAGGGCTTCATCTTTCCTTTGTCTCTGTTCCACATCTGGCACCCCGGGTCTGTTAAAAGCAGTCTTCCTGTCTCCATCACTGACACATGAAAGCTTTGTAGCCGTCACTTCAGGAGGGACGACCTGGAGGGAGATTCGGTACCTCCTGTGTGGGAACTTTATTAAAAATGGTTTAATCAGCCCTCATTAAATATTAAATGTCACACTGACTCAGTAACAAGTGATATGAAACCAACCTAAATGTCAGTTTGGTGTGGCTCATTAACTTAAAGTCAAACTGCAACAACCTATAGAAGACTCCGGCTTTATTAGAGAGCCAATGACTTCAAACACCCTTTAAGAAAACAGGGCAACATGAGAGTAATCTAAATAATTCAATCAGCCACCTTTTCCTTCCCAATTAACAAGATACTCATCTGAAATTGTGTAGCTCTATCAGAGGATTGAAAGATATCAGAATCACCATTTTTATAAGGAGGAAAAAAAATCAATATTGATTTGAAGTAAAAGTCTGAGAAATAAGATTGGCTCGGTCAATTTTTTTTAGCAGAAACGTAAAAATAAAGTTAACTCAGACTGATGACCTTGACAAATTATCTGTGACCACTTAGTGGGATCTACAAAGGCCCTTAATTTAATTCCTGTTTCTATTAAGAAACGTACTCAAGCACAAACAGTGAGCTGGTTGGACCTGGATGGCTATTCAATCAGCAACGTGGCTTCACACGATACTTTGTCTGGAAAAGTGCTACAAAAATAAGAGTAACTTGGCGTGGGGGGGGGGGGGGGGGGGGGGTCTGCACAGTGTGATATAAAGCTAAAATTACCAAAATACTTAAACACTGAAGCTGCATTCTACACAGGAGCAAAAAGGAGACAATGGAAGGAGGTGCTTAAAAATACACTGTGTGCAGGTGCCAAACGTGGAGTCTGGAATGTCAGGGTTTTTTTTTCTGCAGCCAAAATGCAGCATGAGACAATAGATGATTGGTGGTCTTTGAGTTTCTGCTGGCAGAGACAGGTCCACATGCATGCATTTTAAGTAATTCTGCATTTAAAACATACAAACACAAGACTATCACACAAAACCTGTAGCTTTATTCTTCTATATGAAATGGTAAATATGTTACATCACTGATTATTGTTTGATGGATGCCCAAATTTACCCAACCTGAGTTCATGTGGACTTGGAATGAAGTGGTGCTATACCATTGTGGGATTGTGGGATCTCATATGTGGATGCAGAACGTGAAGAAAGAAAATTTGATGTCATGAGAAAAAGATGGATCTGCTTTCTAGGTGCTGGTCATAAAATAAGAATATCATGACAAAGTGGATTTATTTCAGTAATTCCATTAAAAAAGTGAAACTTGTAGATTATATTCATTCATTTATCACACACGGACTGATATATTTCAAATGTTTATTTCTATTATTTTGATGATTATAACTGACAACTAATGAAACTCCTAAATTCATTATCACCAAATACAAAAAAATTGTGAAAAGGTTCTATATTGAAGACACCTGGTGCCACACTCTAATCAGCTAATTAACTCAAAACACCTGCAAAAGCCTTTAAATGGTCTCTCAGTCTAGTTCTGGGAAGACTGCTGACTTGACAGTCGTCCAAAAGACGACCATTGGCACCTTGCACAAGGAGGGCAAGACACAAACGGTCATTGCTAAAGAGGCTGTCTGTTCACAGAGCTCTGTGTCCAAGCTCATTAATAGAGAGATGAAGGTGACAAGATGTGGTAGAAAAAAGTCTATGAGCAATAGAGATAACTGCACCCTTGAGAGGATTGTGAAACAAAACCCATTTAAACATGTGGGGGAGATTCACAAAGAGTGGACTGCAGCTTGAGTCAGTGCTTCAAGAACCACCACACACGGACGTATGCAAGACATGGTTTCAGCTGTCGCACTCCTTGTGTCAAGCCATTCTTGAACTAGAGACAGCGTCAGAAGCGTCTCGCTTGGGCTAAAGACAAAAAGGACTGGACTGCTGCTGAGTGGTCCAGAGTTATGTTCTCTGATGAAAGTAAATTTTGCATTTCCTTTGGAAATCAAGGTCCCAGAGTCTGGAGGAAGAGAGGAGATGCACAGAATTCACGTTGCTAGAGGTCCAGCGTAAAGTTTCCACAGTCAGTGATGTTTTGGGGTGCCATGTCATCTGCTGGTGTTGGTCCATTGTGTTTTCTGAAGTCAAAGGTCAACGCAGCCGTCTACCAGGAAGTTTTCGAGCTCTTCATGCTTCCTGCTGCTGACCAACTTTATGAGATGCAGATTTCATTTTTCAACAGGACTTGGCAACCTAACACAGTGCCAAAGCTACCAGTACCTGGTTTAAGGACCACGGTATCCCTGATGTTGATTGGCCAACAAACTTGCCTGACCTTACCCCTGCAGCTCTACAGCAATCAGCTGTGGCTGATTCAAAATCAATGTGGAGCCGAGTTTTAACCTGAAGATAGAGATAGAATTACAGTTTTGGAATGAAATGTTAAATTTTAAGTAAGATGCACTAAACTGCCAAAATAATGACTACAAATGTCTACAGCCCTATTAGACACTCATCTATACAGGTTATCAACAAAAAAGTTGATTTAGGTGATACTCGTTTTTTAAGTATCTGTTTAGTATCAGAACCAGATGATGCTCACCCATTTTAATCTGGAAAATAAAAACTCAAACCTTTAAGTGGGAGTTGATGATTGAGAAGCTGAGTCTAAGAATGTACAAACAATCTGAAATCCTAAAGCTCTAATGAAGACAGACATTTTCATGGCTAGGACTTTCTTTAAACCCCTCTAAAGGGCATTGACTCCATGGATCTGCAGTATTATCAGGTCACCTGTGGCTCCGACCCAAACTCTTTCAAGCTCCTCTGATTAAAGAGGGACAGGTCACAGATTAAACTGAAAGAGGGCTCTAAATGTGTGGCCCAGTAGCTGACCAAAACAATTTGCCCTGACCTTACTGTTATTGACAGCAAACCTACAGATCAATTCTCGTTGCACTGATCCGTGAAGTTCAACACCTAAAACCCTTTATACCAAGTGCAAGTGCAGACTTTGACAACATCAAAACCTGGCGCTCTACATGTGCCGTGTCGGCTTGTTAATTAGCGGAAAGCATCTGTCGGGTACAGAGAAGACTGGGTCTGCTGAGCTAGAGCCAAGGATGGAGGAAACAGACAGATGGGTCAGCCAAGCCTTCACTGAGATCTGCAAGACCTGAATGAGGTGAACAATACTGACAATATTCAGTGTTTTTGATAGAATGAGATATTTTTTAGATGTTTCCAGACTTTTTTAAACAAAATGAGCCCTTTTCTCTCCCACTGCCATGTGTCAACCATTGTTTGTGTGTTTTTGCTAGTACGTCATGTATGTGCACAGCCAAGACAGAATTAAACAGTTACAAATGCCTTATCCATCCATTCTTTGTCTATACCCGCTTATCCACACAGGGTTGCTGGGGGCTGGTGCCTATCTCCAGCAGTCTTCTGGCATGCAGGCGGGGTACACCAGTCCATCACAGGGCAACACAGAGACACACTGGACAAACAACCATGCACACACACACACCTAAGGACAATTTATGGCACTTGCACACTAGCATCAGCTCCGCACGGCCTAGTCACGGTAACTTGTGTTCACATCCGGGTAGCCCAGGAATTTCCCATGCCGAACCAGATGTATTTTCAGCCCTTATCCCAAGGCGGTCTGCCTCAGGCTGAAGCTGATCCAACACACCCACTGCTGACTGATTGGCCGGCTCAAATCCACGCCTACCATAGAGGGAGCCTCCGATTAGTGGATAGAATCAGCCAGCGGGGGCTTCCCACATGCATGCTTCATTATCATTCTGGATGCTGAGGAGTTAGCGAGCCTCTGACTCTTTTTTGTCTTAAAATTTGCAAAAATTGTCTGGCTTTTAGTATCACGACATATCGTATCGTCTACCCTGTACTGTGATATTTATCGTATCGCCAGATTCTTGCCAATAAACACCCCTAGTACATTTTAGGATCCATTTTGGTTTTCACACCTGAATCTATTGCTGTCTTGCTCACTGGTGCAGGAAAATGTTGCGTGAAAATGTTTCTACACAGAAACACTTCAGAAGAGTTGGAATGCCTCTTTTAGAGTGGACTGCAGTGAAAGAAAGAGAAAGGAAACTTCTAAATCACTGAGCCATAGTCTCTGCAGACCGGTCAACACAGTTCTGTAAAATGAGAGTGGACAGTCACTTTCTCTGAATCAGTCAGATCATTGAACCATGACCAACCTGCTCCCATTATCACCCCATTTTTCTGTAAACCAGCAGCTTATTCACTCAGAGACCTCAGGTCACCTCTCTCTTTTGCAGCTTGCAGACTGAATATGTTATTATCAGTTTTATGCTGTGTTTCTTTGCAGTTTACATCACTTTTGTGGGTGGGTGGCTGCGTGTGAGAGAGGGTCTGGTTTAAGAGAATAGATGCATTATCTAAGCTGTTGGGATTTTTTTTATTTGCATAAAGGAAAAAGAAATTTCTTCTCTTGCTCAGATATTGCCAACACTTGCTGGTATTCATTGATAGTATTTCTTTGTCCTCATTTCTCTTTTCTTCATATATTCATTGCAACACCTGTGTTTGTGTCACACTTCTCATTGCAGAGAAGAGCAGCATCCACCTTTAAAGCGGCATCACAATAAAAAGCTGTCAAACTCTCCTACTTGTGGTGTTGACAACCACCACATTTCAAATGATGTTCGGATGGTGAATGAGATTATCAGCTTGTCAGGCTGACAGAGGCTGAACTTGTCTACTGTCAGTGGCTGCCAGCAGCCAATCAGATTTTGTCAGTTTCTTTCTTTCAGAACACTTGTCATCTCATAGTCCTGCGTGGCGAGTCGAAACAGATGAAAAGGGGGTTGTTTGCAACCGTTCTAAAATAGCTCCCTCTACTGAAAAACAGAAACAATGTTGGGTTTCTTTTGTGCTTCGAGTCATTCCTTCTATAGGAACCGTAGCAATGTGTAGAAAATAAAGTTCATAGCACGCCAATCAGGGATGTAAGAAAATGTTGATACGATGAAATATTGTGATATTTTTGTTTTATGAAACTGAATCAATATTAAAAACAGTGTACTGACTATTTTATTTAGGGAGAATTTATATGCAAACATTTACTGTGGGTGTTTCTCAATCTCAAGGAACCTTGCCTTGATGCCTTGGTCCCGCCCCGGTTGCCTAGGAGATACGTCATCAGGAACCGCCAAGGCGTGTTCCAATCGGTTCCAATGTTCATGTGCTTCCAAGGCATCTGTCCTCCGTTTGTTAGCCGTTTAGCTAATTGACCAAGGATACATGAGAGGTGCCTTGGTGCCTTCTCTTGTTCAAAAATTTCCCAGAATGCAGCATGGTATTTTCAAACAGATCTGATCAGCAGCTACTTCAAGGGCAAATTTCCACTTTAAATGTAAGTCAACCAATTGTAGCTATTGGGCTTATATGTAAAATGTTTATTTACATCCAAAGCAGTTATCTATGGTTGGTTAGTTGTTTAGTAGTTGCAGCTTCGGTGGCTAGCATGTACTAACTCACACATTTGATTTAACCAATATATACACAATTAAAAAAGTAAAAGGCTCGATATTTAAACTTAACATTATTATGATGGGAGGGACATCAACAGTGCGCATAGCAGGGGGCGGGCTCTGGCCGGCCGCGGTCACGTGGGACAAGTCTGTTTCATTTAACCATTTTCTTTGACCAAGGAAGGACAGTGTCCTCGGAAGCAAGGCGTCTGGCCTGGCAAGGCAAGGCGAGGTTCCTTGAGATTGAGAAACACCCTGTTTCTTTTGTGTGGTGTAATTCAAACTCCGACTGCAGTTTTTACAGCCTTCAATCTGATGGAACGAGACCTCGTGGATGTGTTTTGGATGCATCTGGCCTTGAGTTTTCCAATTAAGTTCAGCTGCAAAAATGTCAAATATCATCTGACTTTTAGTATCGCAACATATCGTATCGTCTCCTCAGTTTTGTGATACATGTCGTATCGCCAGATTCTTACCAATATGTACCCCTAACATCAACACTAGTTTACAATGTAATAAAGGCTACCAACTAGGGGTGTAACAATATCCAAATCTCACGATATGATATTTATTGCGATATTGTGGCTATGCTCACAATAATAAGACTCACAACATAAAATACTTTGGTATCCACCATGCTGCGTTCACCACTGCAGCCTCTATCCTCCAGGTTTGTTTATCTTTGCTGTGTGGGCTGCACGCACACCCATTGACAAACTGGCCGATGACACAGAAGCAAAGGATCATGGTCTATGTAGTTTACTTTGCTATGCTCTGGTGGAGCAAACTGAAAAGTGTTATTTTTACCTCAAGACGTACAGTACGATATTGCCAATATTGTTACAGCCCTACTACCAACAACTTAAATGCACTCAGTGTGACTTCACAATATATTCAGATTCGCTGAATTGTGATGTACAGCACTTTAGAAATATCATCTGACACTATTTCCTGTGTCCGCCTCTCTTTTTCACTGGCTGATGGCACCACCTGTCTTCAGCTGGGTTCACACTAAAGTCACACAAACCCAAGCTGAAATTTCAAGATGCCATAAAGATTTCAGAACCCAGAGATCATTTCATTTGATGTCACATGACTCCACTGTGGCTTACTACTAACTCAGTCTAGTCAGAACCAATCTCTGTTTCTCCAAATGGTCAAAGAGCTACCTACAAGAGGTTTATTACCTACCAAACTGACCAATAGTATGAACTTTAAAACTGTATGAGTCCCTACAGCTCTTCTTAATAACCCAACAGGCGGTCAGAATGATCCTTACATAGCCTGAAGTGGACCCAAAATCTTCCTTATATAAGTTAAAACTCTCAGAACTCAGTGGATATTATGAACTTACTCCCTCTGAGCTGCTGCATGTCTTCTGGTAGCAGCTAAGAAGGTGTAGGTTTTAATTATCTCCTCATCCTCAGTAAAATTATTGCTACGGATTTCCTCTGACAGTCAGACTGACAAATCCTGCATGTAAGTCTGGAGCTGAAATAAAGTACTGACTTTTTCCTACTTTTTTTATATTTCTTATTTGCGTTTCCTTTAGTGTGTATTCTTTTATTTAAAAGGCATGTGTGTCTGCTACTGTGTGGCTCTATTCCAGCCACATGATTGGTTCGATAGGGAGCAACACTTATTATGATTGGCTATTTCTCTGCTTTTAATATCAAAGGTTTATATCAATCTGTTTTAAATCTATTTAGGTAAAGTTACTTATTGCTATTATTTTATTGCCCAGCTCTAAACTAAATACAGTAAGAATAAAACACAATCCTTAAATAAACCTTTAACTGTCCCTGTTTACCAGCTCAATTAACATTTTTTGTTGTTTTTGTATTTTGTTGTACTTGAATAAATTGAAATGCATGTAGAAGTCATTTAAAAGGCCTTTCACTCACACACACAGCAAATCCTATACATATTCATATTCCAGTCTTTGCAGTCAACATGTCAACTAGCGCTTAAGCTCAAACCAGTGTTCACATTCAGCGTTGCTCTTCATTTCTGCAAATAAAAGCTCGTGGCTGGACTAACTCCTTCAGTCACACTGATCTACAATCATTATGTAACTCAGATAAACCTCTTAAAAATTCTACGCCTCTCAGCGTGAACGTTGCTAATCTGCATGGATGCCTTCTTAGCTGACGTTAGCTGGTCTAATTTTCAATAACAGTTAGCATGTTGAAGATTTTCTCAGCTGTGCACGCTTGTACCCACGCTGCATTCATAATGCAGTTCGCCCGGCCGCCCTTGACTTCCACGGCTGACGCGCTGCGGTAGCTGCCATCTTAGCAAACTTCAAAAGCGGTTAGGCTGAGTGTGCTGGTGACAGTTTATGTAGATGAAGAAGACAGTGTCATGTTGGCAAGTCAAACCTAATCATCACTAAAACTAGTCTTTTCATCTTTTCTCTAGAGCTTTTGTTTTCCAGTGTTCATTTTCTTTGATAAAAATCTGCTTTTTCCTCCTTTATACCTTATTTTTCTTCTCATTCTACAGATTTGATGCGGTTGTCTCTTGCCATTAATATTACATTAGAGCAATGTTGCAGGAATGTATGGAGGAGTAGGATTAAAACGGTGCACACATATTTTCACAGCCGTGCACAAAGCCACAGAAGAAAATGGATCAATTTACTATAATGATCGTTGCATCTATTATCAGCTATTTTCTCAACAGTTTAAATCCAGTTTTTTCTTTATTGTGTCCTCTAGAAGCAACGGTCACTGCCTCTCTTTAACTAGCATATGCACACTTCACTAAAAATAGATGGATGGTTGATGGTTTCACTTGCGGTGGTGGTCCTTTCTGTCTTCACTAATAAACGTCATTGTTGCTGCAGCGAAGGCACGTCAGCAAGAAGGGAGAAGGAGGAAAGTAAAGTCACGGTGATGATAAATACTCCAGGCAGGGGTAAAGTAATTATTTAGCTGCTGTGAAGTAACATTACAGCATCTCCCACTGCATCATGGTAATCGTATTATCTAAGGGATGAGGGGCAGAGCTAGAAGGGGACATGGAGAGAAGGTGGGAATTTGGAGACCAGAAAAAGTCTCAACAGTTAAGCAACTATGGAACTATGTTGATATAGTTCTGTAACTTTATAGAACAACAAAATAATGATTCTCAGCACATTATGACGTCTTAATTCCATATTGAGCTCAATTGTTGCCATTTTCTTCTAAACTAACGTGATGTAGAAGAAGAAGAGACAATCTTTTATACACAGCGCCTCTCAAGATAAAAATCACGAGAACAAAATGAAAAAAAAGAAAAATGTTTTTAAAATATCATAATAAAATATGGGGGAAAAATGACAAAAAATGTGAAGGAAAAAAAGTGAAAAAGAAAAAGGTAACCGTGGGATCCCAAAAAAGACAGAATTGTTAGAAACAGCAGCATGAAAAGAAGCCAGTGAGGAAGAAGAGGATGATGGGTGGTGGGTAATGAGGAGGCGGATGCTGCAGCAAAGGAGGCGTTGAGGAGTCCGGAAGTGGCCATGAGGGTGGGGGTGGGTCAGCTGGAGTGTCGCTCCGAGATAAGTCGGGTGGCTCAGGACCTATGGCAGGCCTGGATGCGCGGGTTAGTGGGAGGGGTTATTTTGGGCTGCAACGTCGAGTGGGGGTCCGCAGGTCTGCCCTTGTTTGTGGGAGGCGGGACTCCGTGGTCTTGACGCGCTTGAGGCTGGGCCATAGTTGCCTCAGGGGAGGGCTGTTCTTGGCTGGTCGTCACCAGGATGGCTCGTGTGATTGTGGGGAGCAGGAGACGGTGAGTCATGTTCTTCTACACTGTCGTCTGTATGCAGTCGAACGGCGGGCCCAAGCGTGTGACTGTTTAGTCTGCGGACCTTGAAGGATGTGGGTGATCGGCGGAGGGTGGAGGCGCTTTTGGGCTTTCTTAGGAAGATCGGTGTGTACGGGAGGCTGTGACTAGCCTCGGCCACTGTGACTGGGTTGCTGTGGCAGCAATACACTGTATGAGCGTCCAGCCTGCCGTACCTACTGAAGAAGAAGAGGATGAAGAGGAGTTCATACCAAAGCCAGTCTGAACAGGTGAGTTTTCAGCTGCTCAGGCTCAGGGGGAGAGAGTTCCAGGATCTGGAGGCCACTGATGATCTGTCACCTCTGGTCTTTAGCCTGGTGCACTGCACAACCAGTAGGCTTTCATCACGAGACCTGCTGGGGGTGTAGGGACTGAGAAGGTTACCAATGTATGACAGTGTCACCTGTGGGCTTCCAGGGGAGCCCATCACCCTTTTAGGGGAGCCGGGCTCCCCCTAGCTCCCTGATTAAAACCACTAAATGAAATGGGGTCTGTTTTTTTGAAAATGTGATATTCTGCTGACATCCATGTTGCACCGGGAAAACAAAATCTCTCAACAGCGGTAGTAAAACCCCTATACCTCACTGGATTTCAACTTTTCAACTATAAAGAAATGTAGTTGGTGTTGTCACATAAGTGGCAAACCTTTCCATTTCAGTTAGGCCAGTTGTGCTGAAGAAACAAAATGTCTCAAACCCCTAGACCTCGGATTTATCATATTGTGACATTTTGAGCGAGAGGAGAAGTAGCTGATGGATAACATCTGCATGGGATGTAAAGTTGTGTCGTAAAAGAGTAAAAATTTTGTTTTCTGGCATTCATGGTCTGGATTATTTTCTTTTGAATAGTTTTGTTTGACTCGTTGCACCGTGTCTATCACACCTGCTGATCATCCCGTTAATCAGTCCTCCTGCTTTTCTGCCCAGCTGCATCCACTCTGTAATCAACCTCCCAGCATTAAATAGTCCTTTGGTTCAGCAGCGTTGTCATGTTGTTCTGTTACTTTGTAAGCGGCTAATGTGACAAAACCTGTGTGCCCCTTGCAGTGATCCCTTTTCCTGCTGTGCTCCATATTTATCCTTCATTTTTAAGGAATTCTTCCAGAGTTTGATAATTCTGTTGACTTATTCCCTGCCTTTGAATCTGTACATTGAGTTATGACCATGGACATCTTCCCATCAATGTGGTTTTAAGCATTTTTCTTTTAATTGTGCTTTTCATATTACGTGAATACATAAAAATCCAGGAAAAGCACATCTTCTTTTTTTTTTTTTGCACAAATTATATTTTTCTTCTCGTTCAATATGTACAAATTTGGCCCCACAAATATAAACACCCAAGCATGCATAACACAGACACGCCTTCCTGAACTCGTAACTTCAGGCTATCCAGTAAAAGGGATGTCTAATAGCCTGAAAAATTAATATAACAGCGTGGGATATTACATTTGTGCCACTACACACGTGTGCTTGGTTTCTATTTGGGGTGTTTATTAGTGGAAAAAAAATAAATTATTTTAAGAAATCATTAAATAATTTTTTGCATATAAATGAATTTTTGCAGCTATCTTTTTAGTCAACATTTCATAAGCCTGGTCAATGTTTGCAAAAAGATTGGCATTTTGCAGTCACTAAAATGAATGGAAGTCAATAATGGGTCCCCACAAGTGTAGCACTCCAAGTGTGTGTGTGTGTGTGTGTTTAGATTAATTTCACTTCATGTCCTTCCTATAGGTTCCTCTCAGGTCTCTCTCCAGTGTATTTCCTGTTTGTTAGCAAAAAGTGCCCGGATGCAAAGAGCATGAATAAACTGATGGAAGAAAACATCCCAACAACTCTAAAAACTAGAATATCGTACAAGTCCTTTTATTTCAGTAATTTGAGAGACCACTTAAAGCTACAATGGCAAATCTGCTAAACAAGCTAGCTTAAAACTTTTTTCATGCTTCTTAATAACGTTCTAGAGATACAAAAATGAAAAAAAGAACAAAAAATTGGTTCTCTCACATTTGTCTAAAAATCTCAGCCAATAACACGGCTCGGTCCGAAACCAATTTGTTTATCTGTCTCATTGTTACTACCTCACTCCAGCATTTACCTGGGTCCTCCCCTCATTACGTACTCAATACGCATTTAGCAACAGGACACTAGTGATGGTAAAAATGAAGCGAAACTTCGAGGCTTGTATCGAACCGGAAGGGGGCGTGTCCATGAAGCCCCGCTTCGAGGCTTGCTTCATTTCGCAGAAAACCACGTGACCGATCACAAACGAATCCTTGTTTTTCCCTGAATCACATCGTTTTCGGTGTCACTTTCAAAATAAAAGCTGCGGAACCTCACAGAGTGTATTATTGAGAGTTCATTTGAGAGTTCTTCATGGCAAGTGTTCCTGGCACAAGCGAGAGGAACGCTTCTGACGTTTTTTATTTCATTGTAATATGACCGAGAACCACTAGATGGCGCCACGGCTATGTGTTCGAGGCCTCAAATCATGTATCGGCACATTGGAGACTGTTTCGAAGCGCTTCATGAGGCTTCATTGGCACATCACTACAGGACACCATGGTGTGAGAGGTTCTCTGCTCAATACAGCCGAAACAGCCGGCTGCTACCACTTCAACTTTACGACAAACTGCCAAAGTCCCAAAAAGAAAACCACTTAAAGCCGCGGGAAACAAAAGGTGTTTAGCGCGCTCTTGTTCATCATGGCAATGTGTGTTCCCATATCAGGGGGGCGTAGCATCGAGATGATGGCTGACGGTAGGGGTGAGTTCTGTGACTGTGTTTGTGTTTATAAGCTAGCTTGTTCTGCAGATTTTCCATTGCAGCGTTAAAGGCTCAGGAACCCCTTACAGGTGTTTTGGATTAATCAGCTAATTATTAGTGTGTGACACTTTAACACTAGAATATTGAACCTTTTCACAATATTCTAATCATCTGAGATTTTGAATGTGGGGTTTTTATAAGCTGTAAGCCATAATCATCACAATTATAACAAATAAAGGCTTGAAAACATCTCACTTTGCATGTAATGAGTCTATCTCATTAGTTTCACCTTCTGCACGATGTTATAATTTATGGAATTTCACCAGCATTCTACAGATCTCTCAGTTTACCCCGTCACCAGTTAACCTTGACTTTTCCTGTGCGCTGCAGGAGCTCAGTGTAAATCATGTATCATCACCTCAACACAGCGAGATACTCGTTAGGTTCATTAATCATTTTAAATTAAAACTGCATGACAGATTCTTCATTTTGTCTGAAAACTCATTCAAAGAACTTGTCCCCAGAGTCACTGTTACCTTTGCTAATGCTTTGGTAAATAAGCTACGCATTAATTCAAGATCTATGGTTTAGACTTGAAATGTTTTCTCATGTCCTTCTGCACCAACTCCATCGACAATAAACCGTAAAGAAAGTGAGGAGTTTCACCTGCATGGATGGATAAGAATAAGCAGAATGGTTTCAACTGATAAATAAATCTGTTTTACAAAAATGTATTTTGCTTTTACTCGTTCCGTTATCACTGGGTGAGTGAAATGAGAAATTATAAACCGATAATGCAAATGTGTTTTCCAACATGTGGGTGAAAAAAAGCTGTTAGTGATGAAGATGGTTTGGTTTCTGTATTCTACGATGAGCATGGCCAAACATTCTGTTACGGCAGCCTCAGCATCACTCTGTAGATTTATTCTTAGATAAAGGAAACATGATGGTTTCCCCAGAGTTGGAGGTTTAGGTAGGACCCAGCTGGGTGCAGAGTTATGAACACGTCAGAATGAGTGGCACCAGCGAGTGCAGGTCCCTGAGATCTGGATACGGAGTGCCACAAACGATATTCTTGCCAACAGATTTTTAATTTTTATGTGTGAGAAACTCTTTTTGTTGCAACTCTTTTAATTTTATTTTTTTCTGAGACTTTTCAAGTTTTTCCTGTGTGAATCTGAATAAAATCCTGAGACCTGTCAACTTTCTGAGTCTTCTTTTTCCCCATTTTTGGAGTATTTGATGTGCAAAAAGCCTCTTCACAAATGTCAAAAGTGTAAAGCTTTTAGATGGAAGAAAAGACCATCTGACCCCTGACCTTCCCCTTAATGTCCCTGGCAGGTAATCTGTCTACTGCTCGATATTGGCTTTTTTACCAATATACCGATGTTGTCTTACTCTACTTTCCGATACTAATATATGCAGGGTCCCCCTAAAAAGAAAAACTCAAACATTTTAGGTTACTAACATCACATATCTTCTATCATGCTTTCATTTCAAATATTTTCTGTTCAAAATGACAAGTACTTCAGTTTAAGTTAGTAACAGGAAACGTACCATATTTATCTAGTCTCCAACCGCAGCTGAATCTCATTCTCCCTAAGCTAAGATGTGTGTATTAGTCAGTAATGTATTTTTTCTTCTTCTGTATATTGCAGCTATGGTGATGAAACATTATTAAGATCTTCAGAGAAGAAAAACAAACCTTGGGTGAAGATTCTTGTTCGGGTCGTTTGTTAGCTGGCTAGCTACACATAGCTACGTGCTGTGAGGACCACGTACGTTCACCACACGGGGCAAATTTCTACTTCACAAGTTGTGCCAAATAAACTAAAATATGTCAGACTCTTTACCTCAGATCTGTCATATTTTGACATTTTGAGAGAGAGGAGAAGTAGCTGAAGAGTTTGATGTATAATATGCGTATGTATGTAAAGGTTGGGTCATTAAAAGACTGAAAACCAATACCGATATTTCCCGATATTATATTTTAATGCCGATATCGGCTGATGTTAACTCATTCACTGCCCGCGTTTTCTGATCAGAAAGCCCCTGACTGCCAGCATTTTTGAGCGTTTTTACTGTTTTTTGAAGAGTCACAGAACATTGTGCTCTATGATCATGTAAACGCCAAAACTACCAAAAGAAAGAGTAGACTCACTTCTAACATAAGGAAGAATCGCCGTATTTCTAGCGTTATTCGTTCGTTCACAATCTGGTGCCCAAGCGCCGCTGCAGACGCATTTCCGGTTTGGCGCATCGTTTTTTTCACAGCAGCGTCCCAAAACAAACTTGTAATCCATTGATTTTCCGCTTCCTGATCACGTGATGTGTGACATACACGGATGAAGATCCGCTTTAGAAACGTGATGTTTGTTCTCACGGTGCGGGGGCTCGTTCCAACGCCCGCCCCATAAAAAAATGTAAATGACGACAATAGTCGTCAATGGCAGCCAGCGGTTGGATGTGAAAAGACGACTTTAGTCGTCAATGGCAGTGAATGAGGTAATTTTAGACCGATAATATTGGACGTCCCTACTGTCTACTCCCACTGTAGAGGAACACCGTCACTAAAGGACTGCAAAGACAAACATGAGAGACTGGATACATTCTTTTTATGATCCTGGCTTATAAGAAGAAGAGGTGAAACACTCGTTCATCCTTTATTCGTCCGTTTTCCACCACTTATCCGAGGTCTGGTTGCAGAGATCCAGACATTGCTCTCCTTAAGCCTGCCGCACACAAGAGCCAACAGCTGAGCTAATGGTCATTCGAGGCCGTTAGCTCAGCAGATTCCTCGCTGTGTACGCCTAATTTTCACTGAGTTTTCTGGCTCACAAGACGCTGAGGTGAAAATCAAACCGGTTTGATACTTTCCGCCCCACGGGGGGCAGAAACTCGCCGTGTGCGCACTACGTGAGCAGTCGGCTGAGCTGAAATCTTCCAAGTGACCAATCAGCGTGTTCTCCCCTCACGTGATTCCAAGGTAACAGCCTCCTGTCTGCATGACGAAAAAATAAACGAAACGGAGACGGAGCTGGATATGAAGGAAATGCTTTGACTTGTTTTGCTGATGAGGCGTCGCCGCCACCGTCATAAACTCCTTGCCTGGCTCTTCTTTTCAGCCATGACCATACCCATACTTTCCTAACTTTCAAACGACGGTGGCGGCGACGCCTCATCAGCAAAACAAGTATAAGCATTTCCTCCATATCCAGCTCCGTATCCATTTTATTTATTTTTCCGACGTGCAGACAGGAGGCTGCCACCTTGGAATCAGGTGAGGGGAGAACGCGCTGTGATTGGTCACTTGGAAGATTTCAGCTCAGCCGACAGCTTACGTAGTGTGCACACGGTGAGTTTCTGCCCCCGTGGGGCGGAAAGTATCAAACCGGTTTGATTTTCACCTCAGCGTCTCGTGAGCCAGAAAACTCAGTGAAAATTAAACGCACACAGCGAGTAATCAGCTGAGCAAATGGCCTCGAATGACCGTTAGCTCAGCTGTTGGCTCTCATGTGCGGCAGGCTTTAGAAATACTCTACTGCTCACCTTATGAGGCTTCCCAAGGCATTCCAACACCAGATGAAGAATTCCACCTTTTGAGGGGAGTTTTTTTTACTTGTGTTTATCTTTTAACTAATCAAAATCAGATTGGCTGAGAGGCAAAGTTAACCCTCACCTGCATGGTTTTGAAACTTTGATCAAACCCAAAAGAACAAGACTTTTCCAAAACAAGCATGAGATTTGTTAAAATGATGCAGATTTGCACCAAAAGTGCAACTTCATCCAACAATTCCTCCTTCAGTTTATTTGCACTGTTTTGCTAAAATGCACTTTGCAGTAAGCAGACCTCCATGTGTGGTAGGACTGAGTAAATAATTGTTTTTCTGGTGTAAACTTTATCCAACTGGGAAAACTTTGATTCTCTTCTTCTTCCTTTGCTCTTGGCCATCGTCTCTGAATGCAAAACACAAGAAAACAAATGAAATGGAAAATAAACCCATCTAATTTTAGGAAAGTTTAGCTCTTATAGCTCCAGCTAGCGAGTTCAGCATGCAAATGTGTTGTTACATAAAATATTGATGCACATTTAAACAAAAGCAGAGAGACGGGCACCGGGCTCTTGCTGACAAGTCATCTTGTGAAGAAAAGAAGATGTGGCCTCTGAAGGAGCAGAACTGGGAGTTAATGATCTTTCTGTATGCAAAGACCATGGTTCAAAAGACTCTGAGGCAATAGGAAGTGGCAAAAGCCCATTATCTCCATGACAGAGTCTGTCACGAGGAGTATGCTTTGTTCTCTTTTACTTACGTCTCTTTTTATTTCCTGGTCGTGTTTTCTCATCCCAGTCGTCTCCCGTTCTGTCTCACACCTTTCTCATGTTGCTGTTTCAGACTTTAGATCCATCGTGGTGTCATTTTGTTCTCACTGACATTTTTCTGCATCCCACGTTTTCATTCTTTCATCTCCCTTTCCATAAATTAGATTTTATTGGCTTCTTTGCTGTCTGCCCCGGAACTAATTATGTCTCAATTTAATTTATCTTTCTCAAATATATATATATATATATTTTTTAAACTTTAATTTATTTCTCTGCCTATCATCCTGATCTTCTTTTCTTAAATAGAGATTTTCTTTTTGTGCTCATTTGGTTTTATGCATCATCTTCAGATTGATTTGCTCTGCAGGTTCTGGCAGCTTAAAGTCAAACACCTGAATATGTGGTTAAATCTAGCTAAAGGCTCTGGTTTTATTTAGTCTTTGGTTTTCTGTGTACTCAGTGAGATTTTTTTCCTGGTGGACTTGAGGATATTGCTTTTGCTATTTACCCAGCTTTAGACGCCCATATCCCAGTTGAATGTCCACTGTTTGCACCCACTTCTGTTTTCTGACATGCATTTCTTTTGCTGCCATTTTCATTTACTTGCCAACTATTGTTGCCTGTTTACAGCAGAAAAGTAAGATGAAACAGGAGTCACAGTAGCCTGGTTTATGAACATTACTGTAACATTAAAAAACAAGTAATGAAATAAAAATCATGTGCAGTAGATCTGGAGTCCTCAAATGTAGCTCAAGAATCACAGCTGATAAATAAACTTGTTTTTTGAGTCAGTCTGAAAATCCGTAAACACATTCATGTGAGTTTGTTTGTTTTTTTGACAGTAAAATAAATAATTGCACTAAACATATTGTAAAAATGAATATTTGAACATGCAGCTGCAAGGTAAGAACTACCTAAAACAACAGAAGACAACATCTGGTGGAAAAAAAAAGTTTTTAGGCAGTAAAATGTCCCCTTTGTTGACCTAAAAACGGTGGGACTTGAAGCTTATACCACAGCTAGCCACTAGGGGGGTTGTTTTGGCTTCACATTCTGTCTACAGTAGTTATAGAATAACTTAATAGAAGAAACTCTGGTAAATACAGCTCATAAGAAAATGGTCGTATTAGATGCACATTGCTGCCATTTGAAACAATGTTATATTACTTGTATCATGGTTCTTTTTTAGCACAGAGAAGAGCTGCATTACCTTCTTTTTCTGCATCAGATGCTTATTTTGACTAAAAACTGTGTTGGAACATGTGCTGTATGAAACAAGTCAATAAGTAAATGCATAATTGTCTGTGTAAGCATCCAAAACCTACCATTTATTAGAACATGTGATATTTTTTAAAAGTGCATGATGTAACAATGACGTACTGCAGTGCATGTTTCAAAACAGCATATGTGTGATTCAGGGCGTAAGGCAAAGCAGACAAGAAAATATGTTTTATAACCACATTGACTTACATTCTTTTTTTTTTGTTCAAAGGACCCATGAGTTGACCAGAAGGGGAGGAGTAAGCCTTTTCCAACGGCACTACTCAGTGTGACTCGGGTTGGTGCAGTTCAGTCTGGCCACGTTTTCCAACAGCACGGTTTGGTATTTTCCCACTACTTTACTTTTCAGCTCCGTTGTGGTTCCAAGCGATGAGTCGGCCGGCATCGCAACTGTCAGCCGCTGATTGGCTAGGGGGCGGAGTCACTGGTTGCTCCGGAGCTCTCTGGCTGCTTCCTCGCTGCCTGCAGCCATTTCCTGGTTCAGAATCTGACAAAAAGCCATAAAATTGAGCAGAATGTTCAACATCACCACTTTTGTGCTGAGGTGTGTTTCTGTGTAGCATACTGATCACCTCCTGCTATTTTTGTCTCAAGTAAAGACTGCACACGTTTGGATTTTCTTTGAGACATGAGAAGATAGATTTAGAAGATAGTATTTAAGTCCTTTATTTTGAAAACGGATGTATTTGCTTCTTTGACAGTATATGACGGACTGACCCGTTGACTTACGCCTGTAGCAGTGGGTGTCATGTTGCTCCTTGCTCTGATTGGTCCTACCGCTGCCCAAATGCGTGCAGAGACAATTTGAAAGACAATCGTAGACTCCGCCCCTATAATTTTTCCCCCAATGGGTGAGCTGTTTCATCCTATAGAATGGCTTTCCATGCAACCTTTTAAGTTTGAGTCGTTGTTGAAAGTTGGACTTTATTATAAAAGGCCCATCTTCACTCCCACATGGGAAATTCCTTTTGCATCTCCTAATAAACTAAATTCCTGTTGCTATCTGCTGCAAGTCAGATACTCCGAGGTACTCCCCAAAAACCCACTTCAATTTTTTTAAAACTATCCATTCATGAATCAAGGTCTAAGCCACAAACTCCTGTCTTCAGTGTTTATAGGCCACCAGATTTATTTAAATTTGGTTGGAAAAAATCTTGTTGCTTCATTTACAAAGATTTATCACCTCGTGGAAAAACAGCCCAGCCTCAAAGGCAGGGTCGAAGCGGGGCATGACGTGTCAGAGACACCCAGCAAGACACATAATGATGGCCTGGACTCGCTGCCATTTAGTCCCTGTCATACCCGTCGAGCTTCAAAATGCCACCAACAGCGTGAATATGAATCATCTGAGGAAAAACAACAGAAACAAAATACCCAGAGCATTTTGAGCTCCGAGTATTTACAAATGAAGGGAAGAAACCAGCAAGCTAAACCAATCTTTGGATAGATATTAGGATGCAATGACTGATTCTTTTTGTCCAGTTTAGAATCCAACTGGGTCAATAAATCTGATAAATGATAAACTGATTTAATCCACCAAAAGAGTTAAAAATAAAACGACATTAACTAGTTTAGATTAAAAAAATCTGATTTAATCTTGTGCATTTGCAAAGTTATTTTTCACTGATGCTAGGGGAAAAAGGAGATGACGTATTCTCATCCCACACACACACACACACACATACAAATAACTTGAACCTTAATCAATTAAGGATTGCCAGCCCAATGCCTGACAGTATTGAGCTTCCATCTTCAAACTTGACAGAGAAAAAGAGGAGATTTAAGGAGTGGGATGATCCCCGTTCTCCAGAATGCTTCAGACAAATGAGCCCTGTACCAGGGCATTAGGCTTTAGCGGTCCCTGACTTTGTTTTGCAAAGTGATCTCAAACCCTCCCCGATGATCAGATTGTCCTATCCGTCTTACTCAAGTGATAAAAACGATAAGCTGATGGAATGCACGTCACAAACGGAGTCATTTTGCTTCTCACTTTTAATTTGTTCCTCGGGATCATCTCTGTTAGATTTTCTCTGAGCATTTTTCATGGTTTTACTGTTTTCATGGTTCTGAAAAAAGATTTCACTCACTCTACAACAGCAGTTGTTTTAGACAAAGTAGTGCACTGTCGCCATCTACTGACCAAACATGGTGCAACTGCAATGCAAAGTGGGAATTTTTAAATGAATGTTTTATTTTACTTTCTTTATGTTTTGCATTTTCTCATTGGTGACCCATAACCTTTTAATTATAAACATATTTTATATGCTTGCAAAAAGAATAATAATCCCGCTGCAGATGAACTGCTTGCACAGGATTAAAGGGTGTTGCAACATTACAAAATATTTCTGTCATCTGAGGCAATTATGAAAGTGCATGAATCCAATATGATTTTAATGTTTTAGATGAAAAATGGAGGGATAAAACAGAACAACCCATAATCCTGACAACACTGTTGTTGTTGAGAAGTGTGCAATATCAGAAACCCACAGATGTGACGTCTCAATTCTTTCCTGGATGGAAATAATCTGCAGAGGAAAAATAAAATCTCATGAATAAAAAACACATGAGGACAGTTTTTTTAAAATTCCCAAATCAAAACTGAAGAAGCCTTTTAGACGAGAGGACATTATAACGAACCATTGAGGGTTTTATATGAATATGTGTTAAAATATCTGGATTTCTTCCTGAGAAACGAGCAGAAATTCACCTGGTGTTTAGAAATGCAGCGCAATTAATAACCACGTGACGTCCTTATTTATTACACAGCTAAATAATTTAGCGTCATTGTAAAAGTGCGTCTGGGTGTTGCCTCTATTTGCATACTGCTGAGTGATATGCGATCTAACCTCATATTATGCGGAAAAGCGAGTTAGAACCATTTCACTTCCTTCCAGCTCCGAACATGAACTCCGCGCAGGCTGTGGCTGTAGAAACTCTCCCGGTGGAATAACTGGACTCTGAATCGTTTGATCAGCTGAACTTGAGAAGAGAAGACTTGGATTTGATCGGATCTGTCTTCTGGGGAATCGAGTCGCGCGCGCTGATCTGCGGGGCCTACCTGTGCGGACTTGTCCGCAACTCCCAGGTGGGGGAGTGAAAACCCACGTAGGCACACCTTTTTTCTCTCTCTCCTCTCGGAAAGGCGGATGAGCGGCAGATCTAGACGGTGGAATAATGTCTGCAAATGAACGAACGATCCGAACTTTTAAAGAGCTTCTGCTGCGGACTGGAAATGATGTGTGCGCAGACTGCGGCGCGCCGGGTAGGTGGATGAGATGCGTTTAGATGTTCCCAGAAGAGTTCAATAGTTTATAGTAGTGAGATCTGGTGGGTTGCATTCAGGACTCTGCGTTAAAGTGTTTGACTTATTTCTATTCTAATCAACATAAAAACAAAAGTTCATTTCCTTCTCATTTGAACTGAATATGGAAAAGAATAAAGATCTGAGGAGGAGGAGGAGGAGCTTTACTTTGCTGCTCAGGTGAGGCTGTTCTGGATGCATCTAGAAGAAAAGCAAAGTTCAGCAAGTCCGGACGTGACTGAGTGTTACAGTGTTAACTTGCTCGGCTCATATGCAGCAGACCTCCAGACATCTGGGCTCCTTTAGGTCTGCTTCAAGTTATGCAGGAAACATCTCTGGAATGTCAAAGTTCGGATCAAGGAAAATTATTAGGATTTGCAAGTTTTTTCCATATTTTGACCTATAATGTCTTACTGAGCTGAAATACTGTAAATATGATAAGAAATGTAAATAATAGGATGTGGAAGAATGAAGAAACTTATTGTGTGTGTGTGTGTGCGTGTGTGTGTGCGTGTGTGTGTGCGTGTGTGCGTGTGTGTGTGTGTGTGTGTGTGTGTCAGTTTTATCTTTTATTCTGTGTGAAATCTTAAGTGTTGTGAAACTTGAGGATGCCACTTACTGGTGTTTGATCTAAGTGCTTTAAAATGCTTGGATAGAGTTTTGGTGTAAGAAGCCTGACTTAGACACCAAAAACATTAAGAATAAGTTGGTTTGATGTCGGTACCCAAACTTCAGTAGGTTAGGGTTTTTTCAGCTAATGACCAACAAAGTCACATTTTAATCTAATTTTTTTTCTTTTTACCAAATGTAGCCTTTTGCACTGTTTGTTTATTTATTTATTTATTTATTTATTATTATTTTAGTAAAAGCATTGATGCAAAGTCATATCTAAAATGAAGAGTCCATAAATCTCTGCACCGAGGATGTTCAGCACACACACACACACACACACACACACACACACACATACACACACTCACGTTAGTATATTTATACTCGTGAAGACTCTTCATTGACTTCCATTCATTTTTGTGACTTATGCCTAACCATCCAATGTTGCTGTATTCCTAACCCTATCCTCAACTAAAAGTTAATACACACCATACCACTATTATTTGTTTTTTTTCACTGTGAAGACCCAAATGTCCTCACAATTTCAAAATGTCCCCATGTTAGAGGGTAAAAAGTCAAAAATGTGTGTTCACATCACAGCAGATGTAAGACACACATGCACGCACCTCTTTGTGTTTCTGTTATAAACATGTCTTGAGAAGCTGGATGGGTGTTGGCTGAATTGAAGCTTTGCTGAAATTAACTTCTAGAGTCAGCCATCATGTCTGGTCACATGTTAGTTTCTGTCCTTTCTAAAAGAAACTGATAATCTTTGGTAACTTGTTTATGAAACATTTTAATTTCATCCTGCTGATCATTGTGGGATCCTGGTGGGAACAGCATCACGTCTGAATGTTTATCAGCCTTTTTACAATGGGAGAAAAATGTCCCGCCTGCTCAGAAACTGATCATTTTCACTGATAAGATGATTTTACACATAAGCTGAGTTTACCGACAAACGGTCAGAAAAAGGGTCGCTGGGAAGATAAGATAGATGCGGTCAGAACAAAGCACACTGGTTCTCTGTTTTTCTCTCGATAAGATAAGATGTAACTTAACAAGTCCATACTTACTGAAACATTGTTTCAGGTCAAGCCGGACTAAAGCACCAAGAATATAGTTTTCTGTGAGGTTACTGAAGTCTGAGACTGTTACTTTAATTATAAATCTACATCATCAACATCCAATCACATCATTTCTTTATTATTACTATTTTGAGCGTGTTGCTAAAGCCTCCTTCCAGTTTTGGTTAATAATCCAAAACATATCAGATGCATTAAATAGGTTTTATTTCAGTTCAGAACATAGATGTTTAACTTAAGAATGCACATTTCAATACCCAGACTTTCACAAATATATTTTTGCTTGTGTCTATTTTATTTTTTGAGTAAGTCACAGGACAGTTTTGAATGAAGCTTTCATTAATGTACATCTACTGCCTGTTTCAGGAGGTTTATCACAGTTGCTGAAGAAAAACACACAAGTGGCTGTAACTCTGCTACCATCACACCTCAATACCTGTAAAACTGACATATAGGCCTTCCACACTAGCATCCGCTCTACGCCGCCTATAGCGAGTGTCCACATCAGCATAGCCAGGATTTTTTCTGTGTGCAACCGGTCATTTTTTTCAGTCTCCAAAAGCAACACTGCTCAGGCTGCCTTTGTCGAGACACCTCGGACTTCTCCGCGTTCTTTTTCCCTGCCCACTTGCTTGGAGATGCGCTCATGACATCACTGATAGTGTTCGCGCCAATTTGGAGACCGCCCATGTGCTCAATCACGTCCACATTCCTAAAGATGTGTGGAAGGAACCCTGCTAGGCTGGGGCGAGCAGCGTGGAGTGAAGTGGAGCCGATGCTAGTGTGGAAGAGCCATAAGAGTTGTCACCATATCACACTATGTGCTTAAAACTTCGCTGTTAAAGGTACAATAAGCGAGAATTTTACTGTGAAATAACCACAAACCACAGGGGTGTTTGTGTGTTGGCAAAAGAAGTCCAATTTGCAAACAAACTAACATAATTATGGTGGCTGGTTTATTACTCCATCCTGTTTTCCATTGGCCCACCCCAGTCCATTCTGGTTTTATACCTTCCAGCATATGTCCAGAATATATCCCAAGAGCTTTAACTTTCAAGTAAACAAATATAATCCAAGATAAGTATTTCATAAATTCTAATTATTAAAAAAAATCTGCAAAGATGAATAAGTTTTACAAAGAGGAGTTAAGTGGACGCCCCGCAATCGGAAGGTCGCGGGTTCGCGTCCCACTCGGTCTGTCACCGTCGTTGTGTCCTTGGGCAAGACACTTAACCCGAATTGCCTCTGTTGGTGGTGGTCAGAGGGGCCGATGGCGCAACAATGCAGCCTCGCTTCTGTCAGACCACCCCAGGGCGGCTGTGGCTACTCAGTAGCTTACCATCATCAGCAGTGTGTGAATGTGAGAGTGCATGCAGCGTCTTTGAGTGTCCTAACAAAGCGCTATATAAATTCGATGAATTATTATTATTATTATTATTAAAGATAAATGCCACAACAAATCAGTTTAAGGCAATAACACAGGTCCATTTCACAGATAATGATTTCAAATCCAACGTGGTAATAGCTGACAGATGATCTCATGTGAGATGTTGCAATATTGCATGAGATCATGATGATTTTTGGAACATTTTACCAAAATGGCTAGAACGAGGGCAGATGAAATGCATTTTTTAAAAGAACAGCAGGCTTTCAGTTACATCTGATCTTTGTTTTCATCCAAACCACTTCTCTTGTCTCTGAGTCTCAACATCGTTTGTATTTTCAGGTCCAACTTGGGGCTCTTGCTCCATGGGAGTGTTCATCTGTCTGGATTGCTCTGGGATCCACCGAAATGTCCCAGAAATCAGCAAAGTCAAGTCCCTGAGACTGTCTCACTGGGAAGACCATGAAATACAGGTGAGAGTCCTGAGACACCTCTGAGTTTCACTGATATGTCTTTATCTTAAGGGTTTGTGAATGTTGAGTTAATAAAAACAGCTCTTTATGTACAAATAACCTGTTACTAAATAGCCTCAAAGGCAGATACGTGTGATGTAAAATACTGATCTGAAACTGTATTTTCTCCTGTTAAAGAAAAGTTGGTGTGTTAAAATCTTTAAATGGAATTTAAAGGGGCTAGATCATGCTATTTTAAACCTTTGAGAGCAAAAGTAGACACAATATATGATCAAATATTACCAATGGCACTACTGAGACGTCCTTTTAGCTTAAATATGAGGTTTATTTGTCAGGAAATAACAATATCACATGGTAAAAAGCTCCAAAAAGTACATTTTGCATGATATAGCCCCTTTAAATTCAAATTGATTGAAAGCATTATTTTGTGATTTCTCTTTTATATCGATGTTTGAAAGAGTCTTCTAACAAATGAGAACAGCGCTGTTATTTCTCCTTGACTGAAGCATTGCATAGAGAAGTTTATTCTGATTGTGTGTGTGTGTGTGTGTGTGTGTGTGTGTGTGTGTGTGTGTGTGTGTGTGTGTGTGTGTGTGTGTGTGTGTGTGTGTGTTAGTTCATGGCAGAGAATGGTAATGAGCTGGTGAAGCAGAAATATGAGGCTGCTGTTCCTATCTACTACTACAAACCAACGTTCAAGGACTGCCAGTGAGTAACAACAACAAATACTGTAAATTTCATCTTACAGCACAATGTTTTGTTCTTTTTTTCAGTGCTTTTTGCTTTTCATACTGAGCTTCAGCATGTTTTGAATAGTATTTATAGGCTAAGACATGGTACAGTTTAAAGGAACATTCTCAGAAAGGCTAGATTACAGATGGCTGTAATTTTTGGAGGCTCCAACTCAACTATTGTTTTGCAAGTTGGCACAAGTAGAGACAGATTTTTAAAATCCAATTGAAACAATTCTAAATCAATCTGCTGTGTGCAGAACTGATTTTGTTCCACAGTGCTTCGTGTTGAATTGGCAAGGTAGTAAGATATTCTGACAACTTTTCTTTCAGGAATTTCGGTCTTCCGGCTTTGTGTATTTACTCAAGCTTGGTCGAGTTGTAGAAGGTGTGCCTGAAAAGTTCCGGTCATTCTTTACAATAATGGTCCCAAAATGGGCTTACCTACTGAGTAACTAATGATGAACAAATCAGGATCTAATGATTAATTAATGATTACCTAAGCTTCACAACCACTCCATAGTGAATTTATTAGCTAGTAATTCTTTAACAATGAGATAATGATTAGTTAGTCATTATGAGTATTAACTTTAATCCTGCAGAGCGATTATTGGACAAGATACGTTTAAGCAAATAGGAAACGGGTTGTTTTACCAAAATGTTACCACTGTCCAGCCGGCTGATCAGACCCCATCACTGGAAAATATTAACAATACTCATCATTAAGGAATAAATGATGAATCATCAGCAGGTCAATCATTGATGAGTCAGTTCCTGATTTGGTTTTAATGACAGACCAAACATTAAGTTATAATTCAGCTAATAAATTTGGTTTGGGGCTGGGTGTAAAGCTTAGGTATTGAATCATTAGTGGCTGATTCGTTTTAAGCATTACCAACCATTAAGTGAGCATTTAGGAATCATTCGCTAATAAATCCACTATGGAGTGGTTGTGAAGCTAGGTAATCAGTAATTAATCATTAGATCCTGATTCATTCATCATTAGTTACTCAGTAGGTAAGCCGGTTTTGGGACCATTATTGTAAAGTGTTACTGAATTCATTGCTACTAAACTAATTTGAGCAGAGAAGCTCTGGTATTAGGGGTGGGAACATCAGGCTTCATCAGGCTGCAGTCGGGTTATATGATGACTATCAACCTCTCTATTTAACTACTTGGTAAACTTCACAGCCCAAAGTCCTGGGACGCCTCACCAGATCAATGCATTGAGGTTTCCCGGATGAGCAAGTTTAACGATGATGAACACATTTGGGATGAATTGGAGCGGAGGCTGAGAGCCAAGCTTTCTCTTCTAAAATCAGTTCCTAAATTCACAAATGCACATTGTGAGGATAAAAGGATAAAACAGACCAAAATTCCCAAAAGCACACTGCTAAATTTTGTGGAAAGCCTTCCCAAAAGAGTTGAAGGTGTTCGCTGCAAAGGGTGAACTAACACCTTAATAAACCCTACTGATTAATAATGGGATGCCATCAAATGTGTATAAAGGCAGGTGTGCCCTACTTTTAACTTTATAGGATATAACCCAAAGTGAATATTTATAAAACTAGACTTTTCACTTCCACAACAGAAATACTCTGAATAAAATAAAACTACAAATGCATTCATAAGTATATTAAGTCTTTAATAGAGGCAAGAGAAATCATTTCAAGGCAGAAATTCACCTGCAGTCTAAAGAAAAGAGTCTTAATATCATTTTTATTAAAATTAATAATCATTTTTTAAACAGAGTTGAGCTACAATATAGTTCCAAGGATAGAGTTGCATGGCGGTGCAATTGGTTGCACTGTTGCAGCAGGAAGGTTGCAGGTATAAATCCCAGCTGTGGTCTTTCTGCATGGAATTTGCATGTTCTCCCTATGCAAAATTTAATAAAGTGTTCATATTTCCTCCCACAATCCAAAAACATGCATATTAGGTTAATTCACTGCATTGGTATCTCAAAACTTGTAAGTCGCTTTAGGCATGAGTGTATGCTGCTATATAAACTTAAATACATAAACATAATAAAGGCTAGTACATGCAGACAGCCCAAACTTTGTTCATACTGCTAAAAGGCCATACAGTGTTGTTGATGGGTCAACATTATTACTTTTACCCAGGGTCCTGAAGGAGCAGTGGATTAGAGCAAAGTATGAGAGGAAAGAATTTTTCGAGTCTTGGAAAAGCTTAACCTATGAAGCAGGTGAGTGGGCTGATGCAAACACACCTGTTTTCCATAAAACACAATAACACAATTGACCCTGTGTGTGTGTGTGTATGTGTGTGTGTCTGCTTCCTTTAGGAGTCAGAGACGGCATGTTGATGAAAAGGGGGCGGGACAATGGACAGTTCCTAAACAGACGATTTGTCCTTTCAGAGAGAGACGGATCGCTGAAATACTTCACCAAATATGATGTAAGCAGCTGTTAATTAGAATCCATGCAGATGGAAAATTGTCATAAAAACATGCAATTCCAATCCCAATTCAATTACACACATGCATTCTGCTTTTATGACTATGAAGCTAAATGCGTCTGGTCACTGTTGTATATAAGCACTCTCAGACAAGTTTATTTAGTGGTCTTTCTGCACCTTTTGTCAGTCTGGCTGAGTTACTAAACCTGAACTGAACTCTACAAAATGGCACAAACTAATGAGACCCAGAAAAATGGCAGTACTTTATCTGTCACTGGAACGCAGAAAAGGGATGTGGGAAACATTCTAAATCAATTTATGTAAAAACAGAATAAAAAACATACAGTTGTTTTTTTTTTTACATTTTTCAGTGACTGTTTTGGCAGTGAATTTGTTTTTGGGGCAACACTTTACAATAAGGGTCTCTTTATTAACAGGGCTGTAACAATATTGGCAATATCGCGATATCGTCGTAGTAAAATGACCACAATATCATCGTGGTCTTTTCACGATATCGTACAGTACATCTAGAGGTAAAAATAACACTTTTCAGTCTGCTCCACCGGAGCATAGCAAAGTAAACTACATAGACCATGATCCTTTGCTTCCGCGTCATTGGCCAGTTCGCCAATGGGAGTGCATGCAGCCCACACAGCAAAGATAAACAAACATGGAGTATGGAGGCTACAGCGGTGAACGCAGCACGGAGGATACCAGTCAAAGTATTTTATGTTGTCTTATTATCGTGAGCCTCCACACAATATCGCAATAAATATCGTGAGGTTCATATCGTGACAATATCGTATTGTGAGATTTGGATATTGTTACACCCCTATTTATTAATGTTACTTAGTGCATTATTAAGCATTAATAAACTATTAAATAAAGTATTAACAACTGATTAACCATATTATGTAATGGGCCCCTTGTCCTAACATTAAGGACACTTAATAGTTAACAATAACAGTAATGTTAATAAAAGGACCTTTTGTTTATTAATGCTTAATTATGCACTAAGTAAAGTTAATAAAGGGACCTTTATTGTAAAGTGTTATCGTTTTTGGTCACTATAAAGCCAACAATCAGCCAGATGATTAATAAACACATTTTTGCCACATTCTGTACAATCAGTTGGAAAACCCTCCATCCAATCATTGTGCATGTCCCGTTCTAAATGATTGGATCATAACCCATCCATCAAACTGCACCTCTGAACGTCTCTCACCCTGCTGCACATAACACTCTCTGTTAACGAATCATGTGTTCTCGGCTTGGAGCAGCTGATCAGGAAGCTAGCTGCGCTGTCTATTGTCACAGACGGAATGTTTAGGTGAAAGAGTTGTTGTCTGGTAACGCAGCTACGTTTCAACTCTGTTGGCTGGCAAAACAGTTGTGCAAGTGTGTGTGTGTGTGTGTGTGTGTGTGTGTGTGTGTGTGTGTGTGTGTGTGTGTGTGTGTGTGTGCTGCCATTAGCATACAGAAAGGACAGAGTTTGGTTCAGGTTCTTGAAGTTTCTACTCGTTAGTGGTGGGGTTCTCCCAGAATGTTGGTGGCACTGAGCTGCTGTTATTTTGAAATTAAGAATAAATCAAGAAAGCTACAAACGGCTTAATTTTTCACCATAAAGACACCAGGTGCTATATTAGCAAGGGTGCTAAATTAGAGAGAGGGGGGAAGTGAGAAGTTTGGTCTGAACTGCTAGCCAGCCCTGTCAGCAGAGCTGTGTGTGTGTACAAGCTGGTGTTGTACCATTTTCTGCAACCATCAGATTCTGAGACTCTTGACTTGCTTGAATCCATTTTCCAAGATTTTCACTGCACTTTTAAATTATTATTATTAATCATCATCATTGTGATCTTTATTATTAAATTATTCATAATTGCAGTTCAGCCATATGACTTCATTATTCTCCTGTTGTTGGATGTTTTCTGTTCAGGCTAAGGAGCCCAAATTAGTGATTAAAGTGGACACCGTCAATGCAACATTCCAGCCAGAGAAGATTGGAAACCCCAACGGCCTGCAGATCACCTTCCTCAAGGATTATAGCACCCGGAATATCTTTGTGTTTCACGAGAGTGGCAAGGTGCGTGTGTGTGTGTGTGTGTGTGTGGACACAAGCCTGACTTAACAATGTTAAGTATTGTTCACATTTAGTATATTATGCATCTGTCTTCTATGTTATTAAAGTTCCAAATGAGATATAACTCACTTTAGTGGTGGGAGAGTCTCCAAACCTTTAGCAGAGCATTTATTTTATCTTCTGTTTCCTGGTGGAACCCATTACCGGATGGCATTTAAGCATCGCATCCATCACATTTTGTCATTCACAAACACAGTCATTCATTTTGGTTTTCTCATCAGCTCTGATATCTGACTCTTCTGCAGCAGAAACACATCAGAGTCACAAAATTACTGCAGATTTTTGGAGTAATTAGTTGTGATTTTTTTGCATTAGGAAGCTGGGGCACACACTAGGTGCACTTCTTTTAGTCTTTGGTTATATTGCTGAAAAGATGAAGCACCGGAAATTTGGTGCAAGTATTAAAATGTTTGGATTTGTAGGATTTAAGAAACTAACAAACATACAGATTTCTCCTCTGCTTTTCCTTTTTCATGTTTCTGATGATGTTTGAGCGAGGAAGTTCTGATGTTCGGCTAGTTATGGTGGATCTTTAGTTTTGTTTAACCCTTCTCGTGAAACCTGTGGCCATTTATTCTGAACAAAGTCTTCCAGTAGTAGCATCTGTTGCCAGAATCAGCAAATGTTAAACTGTCCTGCAAAAGTGACTAAAAATAACAGTTTAAAATGCAAAAAAAGCTGTTTTTGCCCTTTTTGGTCATTGGCAGTAAAATCTAAAAGTTTTTTTATGTCAGTAGATGATCACTTTCCTTCATAATTTGTAATTTGCTTCCTCTTCTGCTTCTTCTTAAAAAATACATTAAAAGATGCAGTTTGATCAGGAACAGTGTGCTATGACCTTTCTTAGCAGTACATTATGTGGTGTAGACAGTATTTACTACTTTCACAACAGCAAGAATTTAGGATAGGCTTTTGTCAAAGTAAGAAGTCCCTGTCCCTCACAGGTCTTAGACTTAAAGTAGATACATCAGGGTTGAAAGAGTCAGCTTTATGTGACTGAACTGGTATTGTCCTTTTTGTAGTGGTTTATGCAGATTTAAGAGTTTAGGTTTTATGATTTGGGAGACTATGGCCCAATCTCATATTCGCACTGCACCCTATGGTCTTCTGTGAAGTGCACTTCGAGTGCGTAGTACACAAGTGTGGAAATAATTGCCGAATTAGGACAGTGAGCGTTGCGTGACCGACCGCGACGCATGTTGGAATGTCAGTCGCTGTTTGTGCTACTTTATTAAGAACTTTCAAACAAACATTTTATTTTTTTAAATTAAATTTACAGTCATTGCTGTCCACATTAAATCTTAGTCTAAAACATTCAGAGCATGAATAAATATCATTAAACGTCTTAAAATGAACGTCTTTCATTTGAAAATACATATTTTCAGAAAAGGCACTTGAGCCATTGCTCTGCCTTCAAAATTTCCACGCAACAATGGATTGTGGGTAATACCCTTTGCCAAAGTCTGCATCAATGTGGACTTGGGCGAAGTGCGGATCAAGTGTGAATAAGGGGCATGGTCAACTTCCGCACTTGAGAATCGGGACACCCTACGCACTCGCTGCCCTGGCCGGGAACGCGCAATTGAAGGGTGGAAGTGCGAGTATTGGGACTGGGCCTTTGTTCTCTATGCTTCTTACAGAGTTCATTTACCAAACAAGTGTTTTAACATTGTTTGGATATTCAGAAATCCTTTTTGTCTGAAAGATCTAAGGAGTACTTTGTGTTCACTGCTCTTAACTTTGCTCCTTTTAGGAAATCGTAGACTGGTTTAACTCAATCCGGGCTGTCCAGCTTCACTACCTAAAGGTGGCCTTCCCTGGTGCCACTGATGCAGAGGTAAACACAAACAGACACCAAAAAAAACTTTGCTTAGATTCTCTACCAGGGTTTTGACGTGCAGCTGGAAACTATGCAATACTGCTGAGTCATTGACTTCTTGTGATTTGTGCTTCCAGCTGATTCCCAAACTCACTCGGAACTTTCTCAAAGAAGGTTTCATGGAAAAAACCGGTCCCAGGGTGAGTGGATCTGCAGACTAAGATGATCAGTGTTCATGTTTGGGACCTTATGGTTTTCAGGATCTTGATTTTCATTTTTTCTTTATAATTTAGGCAAAGGCAATAAAAAAAATTATTAAAACTGAATAAATTTCAAAACACGTCTGAAACTCATATCATCATCTTTAATTTCAGTTCACCCTCTTTTATTTTAAAAGAACAGGGTTGAAAGAGTTTTTCTTTAAGCAGCTTTTCATCGTTCTGACAGCCTGACTGACACACCTGTGTACTTTCTGTTCCCGACATGTCTGCCTCCATGAGCTTCCTACAGGCGGTCGGAATAAATGCAACGCTGACTTGACTTTGAAGTCGTACTGTGTTACAGTGAAACAAAGAATAATAATCAGCCTTTCATGGGAAGTCCTTTAACACTCTTCAGATGTAACTTTAATCAACCTGAGGCTGTGTAACACGCCCTGTTCAGCTGCCAGAATTAAATTGCCATCAAACTAACACATGAAGGAGTTCACTAACCTGCTCTGCTGGGTCGTTTTTGGGAAACGAGTGCCATAATAGCATTCCTTCTCAAAACTGAAAGGTATTTTTGGAAAAGGTCAAGTTGCAGAACAAGTACAGGTTCAGCTGATCATGATACGAGGCTGTCTATGCTAACAACTAATTATGTTGTTCAGTAACTTACAAAAAAATAATTAAAACTGTGATTTCATTGTACAAAAAAGTGATGCAGTTCTGCCTTTTTGCTAACCTCTATAGTTTAATTTGTTTAGATGACTCTGAACAAACTCAGTTTAGAGAAATAGAGGTTAGCTCTAACCAGACAAGGGAGCTAATGGCTAATCACAACAGGGCTGGTCATAAAGAAAATCATTGTTGTTGAATCCAGTTTCAAAAATATCACAGAAGTTCATAGATCAGATGAGAGGTATTAAAGATTTAACTAGAAGTGTTACAGTAAGCTAGCTCCACTGCTAATTTCTATTTCACATGGCAGTAAATTAAAAAAATTAATGCAAAATTAGCTAATTAATAGCTCTTCCAAGAACCACTATGGCATTTTTGAGATTAATTAATTTTAGTTGTCCGAAATCCACTTGTTGTTGACCTCACTATGACTAGCTGTTAGCTCTTCAATCCAATCAGAACTAAATGAAACAAATGACAGGGGAGTAGAGAGGATGTTAAAATAAAACCAAAGTTAAGCATCAACCTGGAAATGAACACGGAAACTTGAAACCTGATTTGTTGGTCGATGTTTTTGTCACACAGCAAACTGAGGGATACAAGAAGCGCTGGTTCACGCTGGACCACAGACGACTCATGTACTTCAAAGACCCACTGGTATACCATCTCTACACACACACACACACACACACACACACACACATACACACACACACACACACACACACACACACACACACACACACACACATTAGCACCTCTATATGTCATCAATTTTGAGTGTTAAGTATTTACATTTAAGGTTCTTTTAAATTACTGAGTAGAGAATATCGATATGATGGCAAAAGTTTGAAATGTGAGAAATGCAGGAAGATGGAAAGCTAGATACAGGATGTACGTAACGATGGTAAAGTAAAATCTACACTGAGTGTTGAGGAATATTTCGACTTTGAATCCTTAAAGCCATACTATGCAACTTTTTCATATTTCTAAATCATGTTCTTGAGCCAGTTTGTGCTAAAATGACTCTTTACAGGGTTAATGAAATGTCACTCAGACCCCCACCGCCCTCTATAGCCAGAATACCACACTTGCAACTTCAGAGTGCCGGTCCGCCTCGTTGGACTTAGTAAAGTGGAGCTGATATACCTGGTGCTGCAGTCTGCTTCCAGCATGTTTCCTGCATGTTTTAGATCATGAACACAGCCGATTTGTTTGATTTAGTGATGAACCGCTCCTGTAGACACTAATGAAGGCTGAGGAGACATTTCAGCAGTTAGATTAAGGTGTTAAAAAGACGAACGCACAGCGAGGAGATAAGTTTCACTTTTGGTTCTACTAAACAGACACTAGGGGGTGCTAAAAGCAAGGCAAAACTGCATAGTTTCCCTTTAAAGCAGGTAGGCAGTTACTGAATATGTTGACACGTTAGCTTCCAAATCAAACATTTGAAATGTTTTCTCTTAATCTGCTTTTTTGTTTTGTTTTCCTGATTGAAGGACGCCTTTGCTAAAGGGGAAGTTTTCCTGGGGAACAAGGACCACGGTTACAGTGCATCTCCTGGCTTTCCCCCCGGCACCAGCTGCAACAGCTCTTGGCAATACGGCATCACGATAACAACACCTGAACGCAACTTCCTGTTTACCTGTGAGACTGAGGCTGACCAGCACGACTGGCTGAAACAGTTCAACAATGTCATGAGTGCTCCGATGTCCCCTCAGGAGTACACCAGTAAGAACGTATCCTCATGCAGACATTTCATTGGTCACAGATTTATTGCTATATGGCACTAAAACTCTTAAAAATAACGAAACACAGCTAAATTCTTCTCTGGTTCTATTTAAATGTTTTTATTTCATTTATATTATGATGTTATATCATTCTGTCAACATTTCTCTTCCAGTGGAGGCCACATTCAGGCACAGGCACTGATGGATCAAACCCAACTGGACCGTCTTTCCCCTCTCTGCCTGTGATAGAGACTTTCATCTGTTCTGACCTGAAATCTCATCCTCATCACTGCTGAAGTCACACTGGTGCTTAAAGTGATGTTTGTCAAGTTCAAAATGAGAACAGGATCACCAAATCATAATCAGTTACACGACAGTTTATAAGAAAAGGTTTTGTTTTTGTTTGCACATTGCAGTTTTGATTTTTATCAAGATTCTTTCAAAAACTCTTGAAGTTTTTTTTCTATTTCACTATATCTGCCATTCACTATTTCCTATGTGCAAAGGGACTTTTTTAATAGAAAATCAATACATAATATTCTTGCTTTTTTCCTTTATTAGAGTTTTTTAAAAACACATTTTTACATAGATCTTACTTTTCTCATGCCACGCTTCACTGTAAAGATTAAAATGGCATCTTTCTAGATGCAATAATGTCTTAAGACCACAAGCTGCGTATATAATTCACTTTACATTAAGATTTTTTGTATCTTCTATGAAAACACCAACTGATGTGTTTTAATGTACCTTTAAATACAATATTGTAGTTTTTTAAGTTACCTTAAAATGTGTTGAAATAAAAAACCTCTAAACTCTAGTAGCTGTTTGATGGTTCGATAGCACCTCCATGTGGTGCAGATTATTTTATTTGAAGAGGAATTCAGTTTATTTTTATGTTTTACTTTGAAATTATTACCTGTTTTACAATGAGTGACTGACAAATAATTCTAAACAACTGACAACCACAAATAAAGTTTTTGGTTTTTTTTTTCCACATGTTGTCAAGGGTTCTATGTTGTATGTTCTATGTGTGCCAGGGTGAGAGAGAGAGAGAGAGAGAGAGAGAGACAGAGAGAGAATAAATAAGCTGCATAATAAACACTGAAGGAGAACATGTTGAGCTACTCTTTACAATGTTGAAATTATGACAGGACATCATTATTTCATTATTATTACTTCCTTTTCAACAAGTGCTTCACATTGTCAGATCACCTAAAAGGTCCCGATGCACTTCACATGTGTTTGCTCGCTCTGTCAGCCGTTTGGTGGTAACTGAAACTTCACCTCAGTGTTTGGAGACTGTTTAAAGCCTGCGAGCATCACCACATAAATCCATAGACCCATGCCAGTTTTACACCCTGGTGAGAAAGAGGGAGGACAGATGTGAAGAGAAAAGGGGGGGGGGGGGGGGGGGGGGGGGGGGGGTCTGTAAAAAATCTTCAAAGAGCTCTGCCTCATCAGAGCTGGAGTGGAGGAGAAACTTATGGTTCATCTGCCACCATGTGAAACCAAAGATATGCAGGAACAGCTGCCAGAAGTCGTTAAGGATGATTTGGACAAAATGGATTTTACCTTGATGCCTCAGAAACATTGTGAGAAATTGAGAAGAAAACAGGATAAGTTACAAGCTGGATGCTTCGCGTTGTGCCTTGAGGACAAGATGATTTCACGTGGGAGTTTCTCAAAACAAAATGTAATGTAGAAAGGATTTTTTCTTTCATATTCCAAAAATGTCTCCAACTAACTTTGTCAGCTTTCAAGACATGTTTGTTTTCGAGCGGTTTTACTCAAAGAAGTTTTCATAAATGATCATCCGACTGTGTTTGAAACCTTTTTGGGAGCCAGCTGTTTAAGATCTGAAGCACCTGGCCTCTGATCCATCAACCTGCAATGAACTCTACTGCTAACGCTACCATCACCTCCCAGCTGGGACGCGGCCTAAGCCCAGGTGCTGATGCTGGAGCTCCCCAAAGTGGCGGCAGTGGTTCTGGTGGTGGCGGAGGTCTTTGGGTGACATCCCTGCTCGGCGCCACACTTCTGGTCATGTGCACCTTGGGGGTGGCAGGAAACCTTTACACACTCGTCATCACTCGCTCGGCTGCTCTGTGCAGGACTGGTTCCATGTATGTCTACATCGTCAACTTGGCTCTGGCTGACCTGCTCTACCTCTCCACCATCCCCTTTGTCGTCTGCACCTACTTCGCCCATGACTGGTTGTTCGGGGAGGCAGGTTGCCGCATCTTACTGAGCCTGGATCTCCTCACCATGCATGCCAGTGTCTTCATCTTGGTTGCCATGAGCTTGGAGCGTTACCGTGCCGTTGCCAACCCCTTCAGCGCTCACAGATCCTCAACCCAGAACCGAAGACTTGCAGCTGGATTTATTTGGGGCTTGGCTTTCTTCCTGACTCTTCCGATGATGGTGATGATCCGGCTCAGGGAGGGAAAGCCTACCATGGCTGGGTTGGTCAAAAGAATCTGCTTCCCTACCTGGACGCCAGAGGCCTTCAAGGCTTATATCACCGTGTTGTTTCTCACAAGCGTTTTAGTCCCTGGATTGATAATTGTTGGATTATATGCTGGACTAGCCAGGCGTTACTGGACAGTGCAGGCCAGCTTAGGAGGCAGCAGCCGCTCGGCCCGGAGAAGAGGACTCAAACAAAAGGTTTTATCGATGATCTTAAGCATTGTAGTAGCGTACTGGGCTTGTTTCTTACCTTTTTGGGGATGGCAGCTCACTAAACTGTTCTCTCCCGACTCCATCAGAGCTTTGTCTCCAGCTGCTCATAATTATGTGAATTTCTTTGTCACCTGTCTGACCTACGGGAACAGCTGCATCAACCCATTTCTTTATACTCTGCTTACCCGGAACTATAAAGATTACCTAGCCCAGAAAGGTCAGTCTGTGGGGTCCAGCAGGGCCGATCCTGGGTCAGTTGTATCAACTCCATTACAGGAGATTTAAAGGCTGCTGTCCCAAATACGTCTAATTATTTTATTTTTATTACCGTTTTGCACAAACACACTCCAGCAGGTTACTTCCTGTTGTTCCTGGGAATGTGGTTGCATCGTGTCACATTCCTCAGCATTGGTACAGAGCTCTTTGGAGTCCTGCTGCAAATTGCCTCCTCTTCTTCTCACATCTGCTGAATTTTGTTCCTTTTTTCACATCATCCTGTTTTACACTCAGCTGTGTGCTCAGAGCTACTGATGACACGATTCTTTATCCTAATATTTCTCTTTTTATGTATCCTTTGATCAGTTGCACGATTTTAAAAATCCTTGAGACATTCTTTAAGGTTTCCAATGACTTTATAAGCATCGTGCATATGAAAGAAATCAAAGTACAGAAGAAACATAGAGCCACACTTGTCTTTACTTCAGCTTTTATTAAGGCGCCCAGTTACAAACAAGCTGCAAGGCAAAAGGCAATGATGTAACATGTACTTTGGCTCCATCTTAAGGCCTTTATCTCTTATTACAACCAGAGTACTATATTAGTTTATGACATGATGACCAATCAAACCAGGGCTCAGCAACGACGTAAACAAGAACAGATTGTTCTGTTCAAGGGTCAGAGATGGGCATGGCCTCTATTTGATCTTCATCCCGACGATCCTGGCATCCCCGCTGACATCGAAGTACTTGTACTTGACATCTCCCAGGCGGTTGGGGAAGCTGATCATGTTGCCGTCAGGAAGTCTGATGTAAAAATGATCACTGCTCAAGGTGATGTAAAACTGAAGTAGAGAGAAGAGAGGAACCACATTTATCAGTCAGGTTGTTTCTTACTGCAACTGTTGAGATTTATGATCCCATGTTCTGCATCTTTCCCAGCCAGCACACATAGGTGGGCCCCATATGGGATCTTTATGGGCAAGCTGTATGGGTCCCAGCAGGTTTTGTCCGTTGTTTCCTCTGAAAACCCATGCAGGGCCTATGTGGGCTATCTGGGCAAACCCCCATGGGGTCACAGTGGAAACTGCGAACAAACCCTGTTGGGACCCATATGGCTTCTCCATATAGATCCCATATGGGGCCCACCTATGTGTGCTGGCTGGGTTTACCATCCATTAACCAAACAGTAAATCCCACCAACAATAAGAGAAAAATTTAACTTCATTGGAAATTAGCTTAAAAGTTGCCCCTAGAATGAAATATGTGTAATTTTCGTACGCTACAGTTTGACATAATTTATTTACACGTCTACGGGTTGAAATACTGCACATTTTTGATCAAATTGAAGCTTTAGGATTTTAAAATTTGCCGATACCCAAACACACCTTGCTTTCTTCTCCACGTGAAAAAGGCAAGAATCCCTCTCGGTGCTCTTCACCCCAGCTTCCTCCAGATAAGTGGTTGCAGACAATGGAGTTGGAGTCGAAGCGAGGGTTGAAGTGCAGCGCTATGTTTTGGGGGTCGTGTCCAATATTGATTGCAAAGCTGCATCGACGGCCAAAGCAGAGGTCAGAAGGGTGTAAAAAAGGGAAAAGGTTATTGAGGCAAGTTACTTTCTCTTGATTAAAGGTAAAAATAAATCTGCAGGTTTATGCGCACCTGTTGCAACCACTATTGGGCTTGACGCGGACCTTGAACTCCTGCCCCTCCTTGAATGCCATGCTGTTGACTTGCTGTGGAGAAAATCCGACAGAGACGAAAATAAGATTTCATGGATAAAATGTATTATAATCATTTTTTTCATTTACATCATCCTCAAAAACTAAGCAAAATATGTGGTTTCATGATCAGTTTCTTATCAGCTTCAGTCAGGCGATATCAGTTTGGAACATATCAGAAGGAGAATTTGTGAGTCACTTCTGTAAACTGAGGCTTTGTAACGATGGATGATGGGTCCTGGACTTATCTCAGATGTTGATGATCAACCAGAATAAAACAACGAACAACGATTGTAAAATTGCCCGAAACAGGAAGTTGCTGTATTTGTTCGTTGACATGTGACCATCATATAAATGTAGTAAAAACATAAAAAGAAGCCCACGCATGATGTTTCATCATTAACTTATAATGTATAAGAATACCAAATGATATTTAATGCAAACATTTGTACTTGATCTCATCTTAACAAGGATTTCCCTTGAATTCTGTGAAACTGTTCCCCAAGTCAATAAAGCAATAAACCCCCTTACACATCTGTTCCTGTTTTATCTGGTATCACCTTCAAACATGAACTTCAGCGTTCTGGGGCCCATATCTGCACCACACCTATAGTTACCTGAGTTTTTACAACCCCCCTATGTGAGATTATGTCTTGTTAATCATTGACTTTACAGAGATAGAGCAAAATACTAATTAGCATGTTATATTTTATTAATCCTAGCAGGGATCTGTCATTCATTTATTATAGGAGTCTCGTGCAAAGTAACATCATCTGATCTTTGGTTCCTGGCCACTAATTGGATCATATTATTAAAGCAATGCAAGAACCAGAGGATTTTAAACTGCACAGTGATGAATTAGCACTTCATTTACTTTTATTTATACTTAGTCTGACATGATTTATGCCTACACATGTTCTCTAAATGGAAGGTATTCAAATATTCTTAGTTAATTGGAAAATGCTAATAAGAAATGACATAAATTATACAAAAAGCACAAAACAAATGTTTATGAAATCAGATTTTTTTTCCTCTTCCTTTTTAGATCTATGAGCCATTGCCATCTGTAGAAAAGGTCAGAGTTCACCACGTGCCTGTTCTGTCTCAGTAAACCTTTACAAAATAATGTTGAACATGCAAATATTTCCTCTTTTTTTAAATCACCAAATCAAACTTCTATAAAGAAACTTATTTTTTTTATGATAAACATTTTACAAGGTAGAATGAAGAGAAACCTTGTTAGAATTATAATATTCAATAGTTTGAGCGATAAAACTTAACTGTAGATATGGATTTATGAGATAAAAGACATTATATCATTGAAAGTGTTTTACACAACTTACCATCTTGGCTGTCTTCGTTGGGTCGTGCCTCAAGTGAAAAAGATCTGCATGCAGGTGAGGGCTTTTATACCACCTGTGGTGATGTGAGGAGACAGAGGCAGGAAGTCACCAGTAGGGAAGTCGTCATGTACGGAACTTTTTATTACTAGTAAGTGAAACTACTTCAGTACAATTCTGCGTTAAAGTTTTGATGTTTTGCAGATTTATACACATAAATACACCTTTTCTTGGTTTATCTGGCAGATGTTCATCAGTAAGAGAGAGAAACGTAAATTTACACAAATACCTATAAATACACAACAAATAGAAAAATATAAGGTACTTGTGTGGTTATTTCTAGTAGATACTGTTTATTTTGAAAACAGAGCTTTGGAAGCCAACCAATTTGAGCTTTTTAGACAATCAGATAATTGGTTTTTCACTTTCACAAAGAGAATTTTTGGGTTTAAATACTTTGATTGTGGCAATTTTCTTTTATTCATAAATGTTTCCTAAAATTTCTCATTAACTTTTCAAGCCTCTCAGAATAACTTATTTAAAAGTGAATCAACTGAATCAATGATAGCGAAGCTCATTAAGTTACTGGAGCATGTGAGTCAGCTTCTCATTTAATGACTTTGTGATAATGGTTCATTTTATTGTTTTGCCCTGATGAGTGGACAGTCTACGTGTCAGTAAGTTTTAGTGAATTCTGTCATCGTGGTTTCAGAGCGTCATCCTGTGGAGTGGGCGTGACTAAGTCGTGTGCTGCATTCACTAAATGTGGGATTTTTGTGCTCAACAAACACATTTGGCTATGTTTTCATTATTAAACAAGGTAATTAAGCAATTAGCAAACAAACGTATCTAACTTAAGAACTACAAAGCATAATAAGTGTAGATGAAAGATGGGATAGACATATACAACAACATGCCCCAGTGCAACCTTTTTGTATGTCAATGACTCCACCATATTGGGGAGGGAGTATAATAATAATAATAATAATAATAATAATAATAATAATAATAATAATAATAATAATAATAATAATAATAATAATGATGATGATGATGATGATGATGGATTAGATTTATATAGCGCTTTTCAAATCGCTTTCCGTTATTCATTCACTCACACGTTCACACACTGACAGTGATGGTAAGCTACTGCTTAGCCACAGCTGCCCTGGGGCAGTCTGACTGAAAGTCAACCTTGTCATAAAATTGCTTGGAAAAATACAAGCTTTTCATCTCAACAAGGTGGAGCCACATAAGCTAACTTAGCACAATATTAGATGTATAATCATGAATTAAATGCATAACACATATTGAGCAAGTTTGACTGTTGTGCTAATAACACAGTGACAAAGAAACCTAAGTAAACAACGACACCTAAGTAAACCAATTGGGAACAACTTATTATAACTCAAACCTGCTTCAAATGCAAAATTATTATAAAATTATTGTTTCTGAGGGACTTTTTATATAAATAAGACTGTATTAGATAATAGGAAATCAACAAAGTTATAAAACAAGCCCAAAATGAACATTTGTTCACTTCAAATTACACAGAATCAAAGTCTGAAGGCAGGATAAAGTTTCGGTTTTTCGGGGTGTCTCAAACGCATCATGACCCCGGTAGCCAATCCCGTGTCTCTATTTTGGTAGTGGGCGTGGTATGGAGTGATATCCTAGAAATCGAAGCCTAACAGAATAAACAACTAAGTTAGCTTGCCAGGTAGCAACCAACTTCTTGTATACATTGATTTAACAAGAAATGTGACTCTTTTTGTATTATTTGCAACCTAAAAGTAAAAAATATGTACACTCCGATACAATTTTGACATATATAAGTTACTGTTACTTCGATATTTGTTCATTTAAATGTAGATATTTCAAAACAAACTCGTTTGGTATTAGCATTAGCTAGCTAGCTTTAATAGTCAACACAACTTTTCTGTTTTCTAGTAAGTATTGTTGTATAAAGAAGTAAAGCAGATGAGGTCTGTTAAGTTTTTTTATTTGTGTTTTGTTTTTATCTGCACTGTTTGTGTTTTTAGAGATGGCGTCACCTACGGCGGCAGAGCCAGCGGTATGCCCAGGCTCGTTACCAGTAGCAGAGTCCATAGTGCCTGCATGTATGTTTGCACCGGACCAGGGATGTTCCGAAGATCCATCCGGTGGAGAAACCTTTGAGAACAGCGACGGGACAAATGGAGAGGCCCTGGGTCATTTAGACATGAGCAACAAGGTAGGCCCCACTGTGTGAATGTTGTTTACAAAAAAAGTTTAGATTCATTAAGCGAATGTAGTTGAGGGTGTTATAAAAATAATCTCTGCAGCATTTAAACCGGTGTAGTTTGTGCTGGGTTAGCAAAACACAAGATTTGTGTCAATGCAACAAACACAGGAGATGTTACATCTACTGACTGATTCAGGAAGCAGAAGAGTAGAAAATAGGCTGACTTTTAAGTACACTCCAACTCAACAAGTTCTGTTCAGTGATGATTTCCTGTTTGTTTTCTCATCTCTTTTTCAGCTGGTTCTTGTGAGCCCAACAGGAGAACAGTATGATTCACTACTACGACATCTAAGGGAGCGGATAGATGAGGGCTGTGGAGAGACGATATATGTGGTTGGGATGGGCTCAGGTATGAGTGACAGACCTCAAAACAGAACTAATCATGTTGTTGAAACCAATCACAGTGACGAATAATATGTAACAGAAGCTTCAGCTGTAAAGTTAGAAGTGTGACCAAAGTTTTGCTTTCAATCCAGGGTTTCCATATGCACTGTTTTGCATTTAGAGAGAACAGACGGTCGCTGCATGTTGGAGTAGGAAGCTATAGATCTGTTATCTGCTCTGATTGCCAAGTTCCTATACCATTTTCCAATTACCATAAATTATAAAAAAAAAACAGGGAGTTATCACACTAAGACTACCGTGGGAGGATTTATGTTATTGAACACTAGGTCTCATCTGCTCTGATCACTTGGATGAACAAATGAAGTTTATTTTTTTGGTCATTTTATAAGTTGAGAGAGAAAAATCTCACACACCAAAAGAGAAATGGATATAACACAGAAATAGATGACAAAACACCTTGATTGCATGTTAATAACAGCAACTTCATAACAAAGTGGTTTCTTTTATCATTATATTCTCAAAGGAAATTGATATAAAGGCAAATTTCTCAAGAGGCAAGCTTACACGCTATGACATATTTTATTTTTTAACAATATAAATTGAGATTGAAAAGTGCTTTTCTTGCCAATTGACGAAAACACCAACAGCTCTGAAGTGCCGGTGTCATCACTTCTGTCCTCTGTGCCTCCCAGGCAGCTCATCCTGTTTGTTTGCTGTTTGGTTTTCATTCTGCTTCACACACAAACACAAGGGGGGGTTTGTTGGCAGCCACACTTGTGCTTTTTTGTGCCTGTTGCAGCAGCAGCGTGCCTGACCCATGTGGCATGCTGGAGGGAGGTGAGGGGGGGTGCACATGTGAACTGGTGTCATTTATCAGTGCTCTGCAGCGGGGCTCGTTCTGCGATGCATCCGTTAGTATTCATGGTTCCGTCTGTCTGGTGGGACTAACAGCTGCCCCGACTCAGCATTTCGGATTCTCGTGGCGAGTTCTGTTTGCATGAAGAAGTTGGAAAAATAAACTGGAAGAAATCCTGACCTCAAATCCAATATGGCTGCCTCACACATGGAAATTTGAGATAGCTGCAGAAATTTTTTTTTTTATGTAGTTTATGTAAATTAAATTTACATTTCATACATGAAGCTACATCTCTACCAATTTTTTGGTTTAATGTGAGGATGATGACATCACTTTTGATGTGTTAGTGATTTTCTTAAACATAGTTTGTAATAATTCAAGTTATTTCAGGACATTTATGGTCACAGTAATTGAGGTTCTCACTCTCCCACTGGCTTTATTTCTGTACACCACCATGCTGCTGGTTGGGTTTTCATACGGTGTGATTACAGTGGGATGCTACAAACTCCCACTGCACGTTGCACATAATAAATGGCTTTTATGGCGAATGTTCTTCCCTGTCTTTTCTGTGTAGATGGAGATGATTATGGGCTGGATGAGAAGGACATGGAGGCATCGGTAGCCACGGTGCAGTCGCTGTGTGAACAGATTGAAGCTGACCTAATCCTGCTGAGAGAGAGGGCCGACAGTGGCGGAAAGATTCGGGACTACCTCATCCGTCGGCGTGTGGGGGAGCAGGACTTCCTGGAAGTCAGGTGCAAGTGATGAGAAGAGGAAAATGAATGATTCAGATTTGTGAGAAATGTATCTGCAGCTGTCTGTAAAGTGAGTTTTGAGGCTGAAACAGGTTGAGTAATGACTGTTGGAGCAGCTTTTTCTGTTTTCACTTTTATCTTATGAAGCAAAAACATCCAAACTCCCCAGCTTGTGTTTATTCCTACAAAAGCTGCTTGAAATGACTTCATACTAGATCTGATTTGTAGAAGCACACAGAATAAATGGTTATGTTTGAAAAAGGCAGAAAGAGACAAGTCCAGTCCAAGGCTTCTCAGGCAGAAAGAGGTCTGATATGATCTAAAATCTAGAGGTTGAACAATGGATCTGCTGATTTTCTCACTCTGAATGTGCTTTTGTCTGCAGAGTGGCGGTTGTTGGGAATGTGGATGCTGGAAAGAGCACCCTGCTTGGTGTGTTGACCCACGGCGAGCTGGACAATGGCAGAGGCTTTGCTCGCCAGAAGCTCTTCAGACACAAACATGAGATGGAGAGTGGCCGGACCAGCAGCGTGGGAAATGACATCCTGGGCTTTGACCAGGAGGGACAGGTGAGGCGTGGCGTCTGCTCAATCCAGTCCAAATCCCTCCAACCTAATTATTATTTTTTTTGAATCACCTCAGCATCTCACCATATCCTTTTATCTGTGTATATCTTCTTTCTGTAGGTGGTAAACAAACCAGACAGCCACGGTGGGGGGTTAGACTGGACCACGATCTGTGAGAAATCCTCAAAGGTCATCACCTTTATCGACCTGGCTGGCCACGAGAAGTACCTGAAGACCACCGTGTTTGGCATGACGGGACACCTGCCTGATTTCTGCATGCTCATGGTGAGTGAGTGAGAACAATTATTCATGAATGTAAAAATAAAGTAAATCATATTTTCAGTGCTTCTTCATTGTTGTTCCATTTCTGCTCTTAGGTCGGAAGTAACGCCGGTATAGTCGGGATGACCAAAGAGCATCTGGGTCTGGCTCTAGCTCTGAATGTACCAGTATTCGTTGTGGTGACTAAGATAGACATGTGTCCAGCAAACATCCTGCAAGGTGAGGGAACCCACTTCCCCTGGAATGCATTAATAACAGAGTAATGCTTTTAAGGTAGGGTTTATGACGCTCAGCTGTTACTGAAATTAAATATTGTCTAGTAAAACTAGTTGAACAAGAAAGAACTAACTCTAAACAATAAGAGATGGGTTGGGTTTGCATCAGCAGCAAACCAGTAGAGGGAGAAAGTAAAAGATAATGGAAGTGGTGGAGTCATGAAGTTATAAACTCTAAATGTGCTTCAGTAAAAGCAGAAGTTGAAACAAGCTAAGGTTCGGCGATACCTAAACACATTTTCCAAGTAATTTTCATCAGTCCAAAAAAAAAAGTCATGATTGGCGATTTATTTTGTGCAGGTGATGTTTAGATGTTTTGTGGGGCTGACACACACTGCATGCAACGATCCACCAATCACAATCGTTCTTACTTTGTTGGTAGAAGCAGACCACGATGGGTCCTCCTGTTTAAGATGGTTGTTTTCTGAATTTCATCGGCTATTTGATGCGTCAATCAACAACATACTTGGGCAGCTACACGTGAGAATAGGGGCGGTTCTTCTGACATATCAGCCAATAGTTGAAGCTTTTGCCTCAGCAGAAGAGACGTAATCCCTCAACTGTTGGTTCAGGTGAGATGTCGGTTAAAAGTTTGACGCTACTATGAGCATGCTAACGGAGGTTATGGTGAGAAAGATTCATCTGAGGGAAAATTTAAAGGTTTTCAGGGATAAAATATGTTGGAGTGTGGACATAAGTCTTGTGGAAAAACTTTTATTGGAACCTTGTGGATGTAAAAAGACAGTTTTTGTTTGAGATGACTATTCTTTCAATCATGAGGCTTTGAACAGTGAGTTAGACATTATTATGAATTTATGAGTGGTTTGACATAGAGGTCGAGTGATATTGGTTTTTCTATTGCTGATACCGATGCCAATATGTAGGAGACATGATCAGCTGATGGCCAGTATGTACTGCCAGTTTTCATGGTTTCCCACCTAATTTTTATGCTAAAGTGTCACTAATAACATCAGTTGATGCACAAAACATCTGAAGCTGAATCAGTGTATAAACTCTGAGTTTAACTGTTAAATCTCAACATTGTGCACTTCTCAGTGTTGGTCAGATACCCAAATAAAGCTACTTTGGAGTATTTATTATGCAGATGTTATTAGTGAACGTAAATACATTTAAATTAAATTCTGCAACATCACTGTGCTGCCCAGAGATGTGCCTGACTTTGAAATCAGCTTTACTAAGGACAAATATTGGCCGATGCTGATGTATAAAGTACAGTTAATTTCAGCCTGATATATCGGCCTACTCCTGGTTTGACATAAGTTTGTGTCTACAGTTATGTCCCAGTTGCCATTTATCATTAGAACCCTAGCTTTCTAATGATGTATAATGTGTGTATGTACATAGAGTGCTGCAACAGACACTTGTTTGATGTTTTGTAATGTCCCATCAGTGAGACTAAATCATGTGGCATAAACATTATTATGGCTTGTAAGAAAAACAAGCGGCGAAAGGCTCAGACTATCGCCGCTGGTCGATTCATTCACCCAACCTGAAAACGAGCCGTTGAGCAGAACAATGAAATCACTTCTCATGGATTTTTGTGTCTTTCCACAGAGACACTAAAGTTATTACAGAGGTTATTAAAGTCACCAGGCTGCAGGAAAATCCCAGTTCTGGTCCAGAACAAGGACGATGTCGTGGTTACAGCTTCCAACTTCAGCTCTGAGCGGTAAGGACAAAGATGTGCAGCCTTTTTGTTTAGATAAAAAGTTGCCTGAGATTGAAAAGTTTTGGTTTTTCTCATGATTCCATCAAATCCACTTGCTATTAATGACTTTTCTGTTCTGATGCTCCCACGTTTTAGGGTGTGTCCAATTTTCCAGATTTCTAACGTGACGGGGGAGAACATGGACCTACTGAAGATGTTTTTGAACCTTCTATCTCCCAGAACCACTTTTAACAACGACGAGCCTGCCGAGTTTCAGATCGATGACACATACTCCGTACCGGTGAGATGTACTGTCCACGTTGTTCCTGTTTACTCTAAAGTGGTTTCCAAGAGCAGCTGGATTAAAGGGGATGAGTAAAGCTGGTGTTAAAGCTAAGCCTGTTCTTGTACTGGAACCAACCACCAGTGGGCGCTTGTCCTGTTCCTGCTTCATCTTCTCATGTCCAGTTTCTATCAGCACCGATGCCTAATATCTGGTCTTGTTTCTTCTCTTGGCAGGGTGTGGGCACAGTCGTTTCAGGGACTACGTTACGCGGATTGATAAGACTAAACGACACGCTGCTCTTAGGCCCGGATCCACTTGGTGTCTTCGTCCCCATCGCTGTGAAGTCCATCCACCGCAAGAGGATGCCCGTCAAAGAGGTTCATGGTGGACAGACGGCTTCCTTTGCCTTAAAAAAGGTCCATACGGGAACATTTTCAGCTATAAAATGCTTTTTAAACTAAAAATTACAATTATTTTCAAACTTTGGTAAAAGAAAAAATTGGCTTTCCGCGTGATTCTGGAAGTTCACACGCTTCTTAACGCGCAGCTTCGCAACCAGTGGAAACACACCCATTGACTTTAACGGCGTGCTTTTAGCAGATGTTATTCCTCATCTAAACTTTATTTAGTATTTAAGCTCCTATGTTTTGTTCCTCTACTTTTTTTCAGATCAAAAGAGCATCGATACGGAAAGGAATGGTGATGATTTCTCCAAAGTTACAGCCTCAAGCCACCTGGGAGTTTGAGGCGGAGATCTTGGTGCTGCACCATCCAACCACGATATCGCCCAGATACCAGGCCATGGGTCAGTCAGATTGGTTGGGTGCTAGTTTTTCGTTTTCTTTTCCTGTGATAACGGAGTCGTTCCTCTTTTAGTTCACTGCGGCAGCATTCGACAAACCGCCACCATCCTGTCGATGAACAAAGACTGCCTCAGGACAGGGGACAAGGCCACTGTTCACTTCCGCTTCATTAAGACGCCGGAGTACCTGCACTGTGATCAGAAGCTTGTGTTCAGGGAGGGTCGCACCAAAGCTGTCGGGACCATCACTAAGGTAGCGTTTTTAGGTTTTGAGCTGGATGTGATGTTAATGTCGTGTGTAACGATCTCTAACTGGTGTCCTATGTGCAGCTTCTCCAGTCCGTGAGCACCCAGGCTGCCAAAGCCCAGCAGTCCAAGTCTCAGGCTGGTAAAAAGACCTTCAGAGAGGGCGCAGCAGCCACCGAGGACGCCACCGGATCAGCAGGATGGCCGCACAGCCCGACCGCCACACAGGCGTCTGTGAGTCCTAAATGTTGTTTTTAAATTGCTCCTCCGTTTGCATTCTTGGCAAAAACGTCCTCCTTTATCTCCTCTGGATTTTCTGCTGTTTGCTTTCTGTGCTTCGCTTGTAACGCTTCACTTTCCTGCTGTTATCTCCCTCCCTCCCTCCCTCCCTCCCTCCCTCCCTCCCTGTCTCGACATGCTGCGTTAGACAGTGGCAGAGGAGGAGGAGGCTCAATGTAAAGATGACAAGGAGAACAAGGTAAAAGAGCGTCTACAGGAGTCGTGACGGTGACTCCTGCGGCTCGGACGCCGTTCTGCTGCTCATATTTGTTTAATTACACAATTGAGAAACTATTTCATCTTTATGAAAGCAAAAATATTAAAACTTCTCTCCGTTGTCTTACAAAATAATAGTTTTTCCAGCAGGTTTGTCATTTAAAAATATCCTGGTGGTTTTAGAGCTTTCTAACATCATGTGTTCTAAAATGAACTAAAAGCTTAAACATCCATTAAAAAAATGTAACATTTTTTTCCCGTTGTGACGTTTTAAAGCAGCAATCCGGAGTTTTCCCCTTTCAGGAATTATGTAGGATTTTTCAGAAATCCGTAAAAGTGATTGTCTTATCATGTAGTGTGATATAATGTAAGCAATGCGTTTTTATTTATTGTAAAATCCGTGCAATAGTAAACCGAGCACCGACCAGAACTAACCAATAGCGTTAGACTACCGCTTACATGCTTCAAATTTAAGGAAGCACCTCGGCTGATGCAGCGTTGATGAACTTTTCATGGACAAGTAAGTCTTTAAAATATAAATATATGAAAACACAACATGACATGAGAATAATACTTGTAAAACAACGTGTTTTAGCTCTGTTTGTCGGCTACAGAAACACATCCATAAACAAGAAACGTGCAGTCGCCGTCTTAATTTAGCAGGTCGACCCAACTATCGGTGCGATATGCCTGTCAGCCTCTAGATGGTGCCATCAGATAAAAGAAATACTCCGGAGAGCTACTTTAAATGTTTTTACCTTTATAACCATTTTAGTTAAAAGCCCAACTTTACAGAAATGCAGAGTAACATGTAAGGAACCAACCAGCTAACCCTCACCCTGTCTGCAGCTGAAGTCAGGAAGTGGAGGACGCCGGCGAGGTGGCCAGAGACACCGAGGGAAAAGCCTGAATCCTGCAACGATGGCTTCAGCCGTGTCTGCAGGAGCAGCGGGCACATCCTAAAGGTCCAGTCTTCTCTGTCTCCGCGACCCAGCAGCAGCAGCATCTGCCGGTCGATACGTGACTGTCGTTGCTCAACCTCCATCATGCAACATGTTTCTTTTGTCTTTGATGTTGTTCTCCACTTGATCCTAACGTCCTTTTTGGGTTGAACCAACGTTTGCATCCATCAGATCAAATTTCAGAAGCACGTTGTCCTCAGATGTTCTGTTAAACAGTTTTTTGCTGCAGAAAGTTGCAGGATAAAATTTTTATTTGAACTTGAACCCTCCCAACTCTGAAGTTTGTTCATCCTACCAGGTTCAGAACTGAAATACGGAAACACTGTGACCATTTAAAAGAAACATTCTAGTGAAAGGTGCATTTATTATTATTTTATATAAACATCTGTTTTTACAAAATCCTCTCTGTTTGAACTCAAATATCCAAGTTTGATAGTACAATAGACCACTTTTACTAATTTCACGTGCAACTGATTTTGTGTAAAGATTCTTGTTTTAAAACTCTTGCAGTTATAAAAGATTGTATTCTCCCTCTTTTGTACAATTTTGTAATATTTTTTTATTTCGAGACTTTTAAGCAAATTTAGTTCAAAGTTCTAAGGTTAAAAAATGTGCATTTAACCATTATGGTCGATCATGTTAAAGAATATTGGAGTGAAATTTGGTTGCATGTGATCTTTTTGTTATCCACAAATGAGAAAAGTGGCTACAAAACAAACTTTAGTTCCTCAGGGATGAACTTTAAGGGTCAGCAGCTATGGTCTATAAGGCATCTATGTAATTCACCAGCTTGGTTATATAGACTAAATCTATTTTTGGTTAATAATACAGGTAATTACCAGTTAATAATGTAAGTTACAAATAATAATGGCATTTATAACAACATAAATAATAAGGCAGGTCACAGAATGTTAGAATATTTTCCAGTTTCCTTCCTCCAGGCATCAAATGACTCATAAAAGTGCAAATTGCCACAATATTTATTGTCTCTTCCCCGTTCTGACTCTATGAAGCACAAATTGACTTCTTTCAAGAGACGTGTTTTTGGGTCTATTTATGTATGAAAATGCAAGGAAAAAACAAATGAAGTGGAGCCAGTTTTATGTTGTATATTCTTTTAAATAAAGATGTTAAAAAATCTAAACTTTGTGAGTTTTAAATCAAACTGTTTCAAGTTTTTATTTATTGTTTGGAATAATTAGTTCAGATGAGGACTGGTATAAATTAAGCTCTTCATGATGTCATTAGATGTTTGTCACATCAAATTTAAACTGTAGAGGCGTAATTAAGATTTGATCTCAAGGTCAAAACTGACAGCAAATAAAATTTTTTATCTGTAATTACCTCAGTCATCAGAAATGTGGTTAAAGGGACAAACGGTGTTCTAATTCAAGAGTGAATCTGGATTTGTAATTAAAAATGCAAATTTACTCTTGTTAGGACTGGATCTCACCATTCCTGTTTTCAGTCAGTTTTTCTCTGAAAACCCTTAATTATATATTTACATAATTTATAAAACCTTTAATGCCAAATTTATCTTAATGGCCTATTTATGGGATTCTAAGCTCGACCTCTTTCTGGATTAGTACTTTGCTTAAACTAATCCCATCATATAGATGTCTTTTATCTGGTGGAAATTCTACAAGGGCACATTTAATTTGTTTTTGCACAATAAAATACAACATGATTATTATATAATTGTTTTATTAACACAATATGTAGCCCATCAAACTTGGCTGATACCACATGCAGTACATAGATCATCCACCAGAGGGCAGACGTCTAGAGATGACTGTGGCAGAGGCGTTAAGTGCCCGCCCGTTAATCAGAGGGTTGCAGGTTTGAGTCCCGTCTGTCGCAGTCCTTGGGCAAGACACTTACCCCTCCCTGCCTGCTGCTGGTGGTTGGAGGGTCCGGTGGTGCCCCAGAGCTGCTGTGGCTACATTGTAACTCATCACCACCTGTGTGTGTGAATGGGTGAATGACTGGTTGTGTTGTAAAGCACCCTGGGGGGTTGTAGGACCCAGTAGAGGTCTTAGAAATAAGAATATCAAATATGAATTATGTATTACAGTAAACATTTAAATAGTACGACAATAATATTTTTTATATTAAGAACAACGTGATAAAATTTTATGTACATGACAAAATTATTCATACTTAAAGTTATGTTTTAATAAACTGAGTCTCCATATTATTTTTCACATTACATTTTTTGCCAAACATCTTTTATAAATGTAAATGCTTAACTGTGTGAAGGACACATTTTTCCCACTATAACAAAAAGATGATAAAAAAACATCCATAAATCATGAATCTATGGCCTCTGTTGTAAAATGACAAGAGCCTCAAAGGAATGTGGGGCATGTCAGTCAAGACTGTCACACTTCTAAATGTCTCTCTCTGTGAAGTTTGACATCTGCTTAATTATTGAATCGATTTTAGAAGCAGCATGCAGATCAAATGGAGTCAGTTATTGATATCTAAATAAAAAATCGACAAGGTATTTCAGAAACTTTATGCTTTTCAACAGTTTGTTTGAGCCAGATGTTTAGAAAGTTGCTATCTTGATTCCAGTCTCTGCTTTTGTCAACTTTTAAGATGAGCCTCACACTTCAGAGACACCAGTCACCAACATGACTTGCTTCAAGGTCATTCAATGAATCTGCAGCAGGCGTAAGTCTCCGGTTCTGACGCTGTATTTATAGACAGCATGTGGCCATCAATTAAATCAAATGACAGATTACAAGTAATTTAATAAAATTGATTTAGACAAAAAAAACTAACAGTAAGTAAGAAGTCCATTTCTATTCCGATACTGGTTATTTTCAGTGCATTTTATTTTATTTGAGTAGTTTAAACATTCATTATGAAATCAAAATACATTCATGTTGTTCTTATTTAAAATGAAAATGTGTAAGTTTTTAAAAACCTTTTTCAATGTCCATGTATGTTTATTACTGTAATTTCTTATTTGTCTTGAACTAATAATTAATAGTTTTATATTTGACACGTTTAATTAGAAATCACAAACCGTTGCTGGTGAGATATTGTACATAAATATTTCTATTTTAGATTACACCACATTTCCGCCAGAGGGCATGTGACCTGATATGTTTGTTGTACTGTAGCTAGCTGCTGTTAGCTACGGAAGCATAGAGCTGCCACCCACTCAAAATAAAATTGGAGTGATGTCACAATAAAACATCTTAACTTTATTGTTCTAACAATATAATTTTTACGTTCGTATATGTTATCACGTTTGTAAAATGTAATATTTATATTGTCAGACCGTGAAAGTTACATTGTAAGAACAATAAAGTTATGATGTTTTAATTTTAATTTGCAGCTCTAAGCTTCCGTAGTTAGCTCATTGATTTAATTTAGTTAAAAATTGATAATTAAAATCAATTTGTTGAGATTTTGGAGGGAAGTAGTTACTCGAAGTAAAGACGTTCTGGCTTTTTCCGTTATTTAGACGGACTACGTTGTAATGGGCTCTATGCACGCTCCAACCTCCGCATTCCACATAAGACCGCACTCCTATTTCTGGTTGTCATAAGTCGTTGGTGAAGCTGTGACATGGCTGAGAGTTTGGAGTTCACCCGGTGCTTACTGGAGTTACCAAAAGTTACAATCAGTGATGTAAGGCAAATTTTCTCTTTGTTTAGATGAAAGAAAAGAAAAAAGTGGTTCTCTCAATTTTTTTTTAAAAAACCTACGAATAACACGTCCGACCAAAAAGCCTTAAGCAACTAACCTCCAGTAAGCACCGGGTGAACTCCAAACTCTCAGCCATGTCACAGCTTCGCTGACCACTATGGCAACCGGACATAGGAGTGCGGTCTTATGTGGAATGCAGAAGTTGGAGCGTGCATAGAGCCCATATAAAAGCCGTAGTAGATTTTAAAATGTCAAGTTTTATTTTGAAGGATTTTACGGGAAATAGGTGTAGTAAACCCTGCTGCTCAGCCTGCAAAGGCTCCATTTCAGGGGAAAAAACAGGATTTCCATTGAAATTTGATTAATCACTAAGAAGCATTGTTAACATGAAATAGACACATTTTTCTTACTTTTTGTTCTAGGTTCACGTTAGGGTGTCTAAGCTGACTTTTCTGTCCCTTCTGGACATCCATGAGCACAAACTCTCACTCACTCTGACAGTCATTATTGATCAGTACTGTGGGCTTTTTTGACAATCACTATGTTATCTGTTTGGGTAGCTTCAACAAAAAATCCTGGAACAACAGTTTTAGCACCTAGAAATGGACATTTTTACCTTTTTTCTTGCTTTTTAATCCACACTACGTCATTATGATCAATATATTAGCTTTTTTTCCATAAGACATTGTTATTTGTCTCAGAAAGCATCTGCTTATTTATATTAATGGATGCTTAATTCAGCCAGTGGAAATCTTTTCTGGCTCCTGTGAAAAACCGCTTTATAGAGACTGTTTGCATGACAAACACAACAATCTGCCAGAGACCAGCAACGGGGACGGAGTGTGGGTAAACCGACTGTGGTTCATGTTGTGCAGAGAGGAAGCACAAACAGACTGATAGACAGATGGCGAGAAACCGGCTGGCAACAAAATGGGCCGAAGAAAAAGTGTATTGATTCAAAAAGTGTGTGGGAGGAGGGAGAGACAATGAGACGGTGAATTAGTTAGAAAGAAAACTAAAAAAGAAGCCTGCAGAAAACACAAATCGCCAAAGGAAGTGTTATACAGTATGTTAGCGTAAGGTCAAGGAAAGTATTTATAGTGACTGAAGAGATTATCAACCTAGCATGGTGATGCTAACCACTGAACAAGAGTGAGTCAATCAGAAATAAAATTTGTAACAAAAATAAAACACACACAGGATGTTCCATGTTTGGTTGATACCAGCAGACTAAAATTTCTACAAAGATACATGATAATAGATCAATAGGGACCCATTACTGAGAATAGTCAATAAATCTGCTTTAGCATGTTTGCTGGCTTTGTGTACATTTCCCTCATTTTTTCCTCTGGGATGTTGTTTTATGTAAATTAGTAGTCCTTTGTTCAGATCACAAAAAGTATCAAAAAGTATATATATATATATATATATATATATATATATATATATATATATATATATATATATGTTAGGGATGTGTATTGGTAAAATTGGCAATACGATATATATCACGATATATTGCGATACATTCAGTCAGACGATATTAGTGATTTTTTTAGACTGAATTTATTGTAGGGAAATTCAATAAACAGTCCAAACTGATACGTTACATGTTTAACATGAGGTATCTGAACTATAATAGAGGGATTTACATTATGGTGGAAACAAAACCCATTGCACACTGCTGCCAACTAGCGGTCGGCGTTTGAATTGCACCAAAAGAAAAGGAAATACACAAATGTTTGCATGTAAATTTTTCCAAAAATTCGATACATGGCTTTTGAATATCGATTTAATATCACAGGAAAAAATATCACGATAAATTGCCATATTGATATTTTCTTACATCCCTAATATATATATATATATATATATATATATATATATATATATATATATATATAACGTGTCATTCACACATATATATATATATATATATATATATATATATATATATATATATATATATATGTGTGAATGACACGTTACATGGGTGGTACAAAAAAAAATCACCTTTGCTTTTAACCAAATAAAAAGTTGGACACTAAGATTCTGGGGGTAGGGTGCTGGTGGTGCAGTTGGTAGCACTGTTACCTCACAGCAAAACTATTGCAGGTTTGAGTCCCAGCTGGCTTTCTGCACAGTTTGCATCTTTTTCCCATGCATCCGTCGGTTTTCTCCCACAGACCAAAAACATGCAACTTCAGATTAATTGTAGACTCTGAATTATTCCTATGGTGTGAGTAAGAGTGTGCATCCTGGCCTTGTGATTGACCAGCAAACTGTTCAGTTTGTCGAAGATAGGCCCCAGCTCTACACAACCCTACTGAGGAAAAGGTGGTATATAGGATTAGTAAGTGAGATTCTGGGGGGCGTGGCTTCTAGTATCTGAGACATGTTCCCTGTGAAGCTGAATTTGCTGATTTTGGAGGAAAACTCTGAAAAAAGATAAAAGCTGGTGAAACCAACCAACCACTCAGCATAAAAACAGTCAGTCACATTCACATGGCCAAGGACAGAAACGTAGAGTTTATAACATTTTATTTACTTAAACCTTTTTGGTTTTAAGTTTCTAAGCTCTGGATAATTGGTAATCCATGGTGACCTGGTGTGTTTTGTCATTAGGGTCGGATTTGGCCAGCAGATGTCACTGCTGTGTAAGTGATTGTTCAAATTCCTCCTCTTCAGAGTGCAGCTACATACCCATGGAGGTTTGATCCATTTGGATCAGTTTGGCTGTCTCTCTACACAGAATACTATCCACATTACAGCTGATACTGTAAAGGCTTAAATATAGATGTTTGTGTCTGTTATTCATTTCAAGCTGAAAACATAAAAAACAAATTAAAGCTACAAGCAGAGATTTAAGGCCCTCACAGCTTAGCAGACTGAACCATCCCTGCTTTGCCAAGCTTGAGTGAATGAGATCAGCAGCTTGTTATTATTGATCAAATATGGTAGATAAAACGTGTCATCCCTTGGCAGATTAAACAAACATCATTGTGCCAAAAGCTGCTGAACAAAGGAAAATCTAATGTTAGAGTTAGAAACTTGTAAAAATGGTGAGGTTAGATCAGTCTTGCATACTTTTTTGCAACAGTTGAGTAAGTTTTGGTCTTGGTGTTAAGATTGAGTTAATGATAGAAACAGGAAAACTTAATTCAGTTCAGTTTATTTATCTAGCACCAATCATGACAAGAGTCGTCTCAAGGCACTTCACAAAGTAAACATTCCAATTGAGTTTAATTAATTAAGCCAATTAGTTAAAGGTTTCCTAAGTAAGGAAACCCAGCAGATTGCATTGAGTCACTGACTTGTGTCAGAGACTTTACAGTAATATATATATCAAGCAAGGGCATCCATATGTGTTTGAGATTTAGTGCATGAGTAATGATGCGGTTTGCAGCCGAGTGTGATATGGCTGGGGTGAGAATCAGCTCCTCTAAATGGTCTTTAATCGGAAAAGGGTAGAATGCCTTCTCCAGGTCAGGGACGAGGTCCTGCCCCAAGTGGAGTATTTCAGGGTCTTGTTCGTGAGTGAGGGAAAGATGGATCGGGAGATCGATAGGCGGATTGGTGCTGCGTCTGCAGTGATGCAGGCATTGTATCATGGTGAAGAGAGAGCTGAGCCGGAAGGCGAAGTTCGCGATTTACCAGTCGATCTACGTTCCTACCCTCATCTATGGTCACGAGCTTTGGGTAGTGACCAAAAGAAGGAGATCACGGACACAAGCGGCCGAAATGAGTTTTCTGTGCAGGGTGTCTGGGCTCTCCCTTAGAGATAGGGTGAGATGCTCGGTCATCCGGGAGGGGCTCGGAGTAGACCCACTGCTCCTCCACATCGAGAGGAGCCAGTTGAGGTGGCTCGGGAATCTGGTTAGGACGCCTCCTTGGTGAGGTTTTCTGGGCAAGTTCCAACCGGGAGGAGACCCAAAGGAAGACCCAGGGCACACCGGAGAGACTATGTCTCTTGACTGGCCAGGGAACACCTTGGGATTCCCCTGGAGGAGCTGGCCCAAGTGGCTGGGGAGAGGGAGGTCTGGGCCTCTGGGTCTGCTTAGGCTGCTGCCCCCGCGACCTGACTCCAGATAAGTGGATGATAATGGATGCATGGATGGATGATCATGGTGCACATGTTATGTTGTTTAAAAATGCATATTGTTTTTAATAGTTTAGATAATAGATTTGGAAAACTCAAAACAACTCATAGGAAGCAGTTTCCTTTATTTTGAAAACACCATCACAGTCTCAAATATCGGATAGATTGCAAGTGGGTTCATTTCATGTAAAGTGGTTTATCTTGACTCCACACCAACACTGAATGCAACGTGTGTGGTATTTGCAGGGTTAACTCCATTGTGTTGCAAATGTTAAAGGTTTGGTTTAAAAGTTCATGTTCAAAAACGCACAGGTGAAAGTAGAGGACTTAAAAACGTGTCTGGTATGTAGTAGACCATAGCTACAGTTGGGTGGTGCTGCTTCATCCACAAACTTCCTCCAAATTCTGCTCTTTGTTGGTCTTCATCAGGTGGGAGGTCAAAACGACTGGTCTGTAGTGCTCTGGTTCCCTGGGATGTGATGTTTTGGGAACTGGAACCACACAGGAGGTCTTCCACAGGATGGGGACCTGCTCCAGACGAAGGCTCAGGTTGAACATGTGTGTGACCACTTCACAAAGCTGGTCAGTGCAGTCTCTGAGCAGCCTGGGGCTGATCCCGTCAGGACCTGCAGCTTACCTGCTCTTAAGCCGCCTCAGTTCTCTCCTCACCTGGTGAGAGGGGGGAGCAAGGGAGGGTGTGGTTATGGGAGGGGTTGATAGTGGGGGGAGAAGGTGTGGAGTGATGTGAGTTAAAGGAATAGGGTGGTGGTGCCTGTTTAAGTCATGGTTTATCAAAGTTGTTCAATGGCTTTGACACAATTGTAAATAGCAGCCAAACCTAAAAACGTAACTGTGTTATTTTTATCTTCATTTTATCCACATAGCTTAGTTTTGACCTGTCAGCTTCTCAAGTTGATTATTCTGTGTTTTTGAGCCATGCAGGAGTCAGTGTCTAAGTGTTGAAGGTCCCAGGGAGCTTCTTGCCTTCCTGACGGTAAATGCTGACTGTGAGAGTAGCGAGCATCTTCTGCCCCGAAGGCTCTCAGGAGTAAGTCCAAGACAGATGAGCAGTAGCTGGAGACACACCTGACCTTGGCAAAAAACTTTGACACACGTGTGTCAACAATGCCCCCGAGGGCCCTAATGGCATAAAACTCAGGTAAAATCTGCATCACCTCAAGTGCATAAAATATTTATCTAGTTGCTTTTCTCCTTTTCATTTTCTGGGTGGGTGTAAAGGATCTACTTGCTGGGGGGAAAAAGAAAAAAGAATAGCCCGAGGCTAAAGCGCAAACAAAATGAAAATTTGAGCTTGTGTAATGAGATGATCTGGATAAATACCCCTCAGCTCGTGGAAAGCAAAACAGAAAGTGCCTGGAGACTGGCAAGAGTCGCAGTTCAGTTCTCAAGCATTCGCTCCCAATCAGATGAGTGAGTTTTCTTCCGGAACTCTCTTTTTATAACACCTTCAAACATATTTTGGTTGGAGCATGTGACACTAAACACTTCATGCGTTTAGAAAACGTGTCACTGTGAAAGAAATCATGACTGAGTTTTTCAGTCTTTGAAAAATTTGTACTCCTGCTGAATTCTGTTGGTTTTGACCACGCTACGCTAGTGAACGTGGGCTTCACATAATGAAAGCATCAGTGATGAACCAGTACTACCTCACCACAGACCTTTTCTGCACGCTCTAAACAATCTTTTACAACTAACTGGGAGCTCATTGTGCTCTTAATACACACCTGAGGACTTCTTCAAGAGCCTGCAAGGACCATTCATGCTCTGGTTAATTTCTCACACCATAGTGAGGTTTTAATTCCGTGTGAAGGCTTTGTTGAGTTTAAACTGTTTGCTTAGAGAAAATCATTTCAGATTTAACTGACTAAATAACATGAGAATAACTTCAGTGAAATGAATGATCAGATCTGGGTTAGTTGTCCATTTCACTGCCTCCCAGGAGAAAATGTGCTCAGCTGAAGCTTCCTGAAACATTTTCCCTAATTTGGCGGTTTTATTCAGTGAGCTTTTGCAGGGATCTGTCTTTTCTTTTTTTCCTCAAGGACATTTTAACAAGATCCTTTGTATTTGGTTTTGTGCTCATTAGCTCCTTTACAGGATCAAAGCTGTGGCCTGATCGTTATGGCTCAACCGGCCCTTCGTGCACTTCACACCCGTCGGTTCATATTTGTTTAGCGTGTGGGTTCATGTAGTGATAGCCACGCCCTTTATCTAAGAGGAAAACATTTAAAAATACGATTCTTTAAAAAACAAGTTGCACCTCGTTCGTTTAAAGTGCTCCGTGCTCATAAAGCTTTATAGCAATCAGTGTGAACATTTAAACCTTCAAATTCATCATGCTCTCTTTGTATACATTGAGGTAAAATGCTCAGCAAACTGAATAACATCAACCAATCTCTGCTGGAATACAAGGAAATTTTTGTTTATATGTTAAAAACCAAGTTCTCTTGTTTTTTTTCCAACACATTTGCAGTGATCTCTAGTATAATTGAGTGCCTTTTGAGTTGATTTCTGTAAGGAAAAAAGCTCTGGAGCACGTTTCAGGAAGTAGAAGTTAGCCATAGGTTGGAAGAGCATAACATCTCACCTCTGATTGGCTAACAGCAACGCGTCTCTACCACTGACTCAATTTGTTCTGCAACGTTGATGTTTTATCTCCCAAATAACACAAGCCTGGAGGAGTTCTGCCATGTGGTGGAGTTGCTAATGCTAACAGTTAGCTTCTACTAGCATAGACGTGCTCTTCTGTTTCCTGGAAGCTAAATCAACAACAGCCTTCCCCGTCGCGAGCCAAGATGGATGAATCCATGAATGCAAATGTACAGTGTGACGTAGATCTGTGTGGCTTTTTCTGACCTGAGCGTTTCCTCGTCTATTTTCTATCAGCAGCTAATGCAGGAAATAGGGGTAGAAGACTATGTCACATTCAGCCTGCTTGTAAGAGTGATCGAGTATTTAAGTAAAAAATGGTTTCTCAGCGAACTTGCTCTTTAACACTCAACATTTCGAGTGCCAACAGTGACCACAAATAAATTATAAAATAAAAAATAGTAAGATTTTCATTTCAAACTTGTAGCTTACAAAATAAAAAAAGAACTCATTGAACTAATGATGCATTTATAATGCAGTTTTCTTTTCCGATGTGGACGTCAGATTTTAGCAGGATCCCTGTGAAGGAGCATTAAATCCAGCATAAATCTGCTGTAGCATGTTCTGTTCACAGCTAGAGTTGTCTCATCATTCAGGTTCCAGCACCATGTAAAATGTCTCCTCCTGACAATTAATTCAGTCTTTTCAGGATGTGTGTCAACATCCTGAGAAGAAAAAGGCTGTTAATGTGTTCAGTGCTTGTTCCTTGAAACTTTCACAGCATAGTGATTGAAGTGTTTTTTCATTGCATCACACAGTTCTGATTTCACTGTCAGCTCCTTGCAGCAGGGAAAAAATAGAAAATCTTTTTTATTGGTGTAAATTTAAGATTTGGCAGTGACTCTGACCTCAGCTTTCATTAGAAATTGGTGATGAGCGTTGTTTGTGTACCTGACACCCCATTCCATGTTTTGTTTTTAAGTTTTGCTCTGCATAAAAAGGCGCTGCTACTTTTAACATATATTTGAACATAAACCCATCCATTCAGATGTTTAATGATCAGACTCATGGTCAGTCTGAATCACACTGTTGCCTGTGGAGCTCGAGCTGATGGTTGTTTTTTTTTTTTAAATGTTATTTATTGAACCATGGATAACAAACAACCCCATCAAGTGGTAGAATTGCGCTCCTCCAACTAGCTGCATCCTGACTGGTGCTACGACAGAGAGTCACATCAGAACTGGGCTCGGGGGAATGATGCAAAAAGCCTAAATCATGGCACACATTCTGACTTGCAAGAGCAATAAAAGCACAGGTGTATTAACAAGAACCTCATCATGCAGTTTCTCAGTTTGGGTTAATATATCAACGCAATTCAAAATGTCTACTAAATACAATACATTGTGAGCACACCTGGTAGGATCTTTGTGGAAACTTCCTGTTAGCCTGTGGACATTTATAGCATGGTGTCGGGACAGGAGAACATCCAAGGTACAAGGAAAATATCAGGGGAACATCTGGCAAGTACTAAAGATCATATCAAGGTCTTAATTTAATGTAAATAGGGTCTAAGGCATGTTTAATCATTTTTACCCACAGGAAAACAAAAAAAAAATGTTCTCATCTCCTTCTTCCTACACTCACTTCATTATTTAAATTAATTTCTCTTACAAAATAAACCCAAAGCAACATGGCATCATACTAATAACTCCCCAAACAGCCTGATGCATGAATGAACTGAATCTGTGGGAAAAAATCAATAATGACTAAAGAGTGAAATCCAAATCTACAAACTGCTTTTTAAACACTCCCACAACTCTGGTGAATTTATAAATAAACATTGATACAATATCCAGCTGCATGTTTTTTTTCTTTATTATGACAGTTTATTACATCACTTGCAGATAAATTATGCAATTAAACATTAATATTTCCCTTTTCATTTACATGAGGATTGTAATTTTAACACAAGCTTAATATTTTTAGAGCCGGCTATTTGCTTCTAATTCACCGTTAGCATTGTTAGCGTAACGTTAGCCTCTAGCCTGCTTCAGCCGATATTAAAGTCAATGTCAATTTTATTTACAGTGCATCCAGAAAGTATTCACAGCGCTCCACTTTTTCCACTTTTTTGTTTATGTTACAGCCTCATTCCAAAATGTATTAAATTCATTGTGACCATAAAATTTAACACACAACATCCCATAATGATAATGTGAAAAAAGTGTCTTTGAAGTTGTTGCAAATGTATTAAAAATAAAAAACTTGAGAAATCACATGTACATAAGTATTCACAGCCTTTGACGTGAAGCTCAGAATTGAGCTGAGGTGCGTTCTGTTTCCACTGATCATCCTTGAGGTGTTTCAGCAGATTAATTGGAGTCCACCTCTGGAAAATGAAGTTGAATGGACATGATTTGGAAAGGCACACACCTGTCGATATAAGGCCCCTGGGTTGACAGTGCATGTCAAAGCACAAACCAAGCATGAAGACAAAAGAATTGAGTGTAGACCTCTGAGACAGGATTGTCTTGAGGCACAAGGCTGGGGAAGGTTGCAGAAACATTTCTGCTGCTTTAAAGGTTCCTATGAGCACAGTGGCCTCCATCATCCATAAGTGGAAGAAGTTTGGAACCACCAAGACTCTTCCTAGAGCTGGCCGGCCTTCTAAGCTGAGTGAACGGGGGAGAAGGGCCTTGGTCAGGGAGGTGACCAATAACCCGATGGTCACTTTGTCAGCAGTCCTCTGTGAATACTTTCTGGATGCACTGTATAGCACATTTACAGCAGCACATAGCTGTAGCCAAAGTGCTTAGCATAAACAAAAAACAAGTAAAAATACAATTCTGAAAACTACAAACAGAATAAGATAATAGCATGATTAAAAACCAAACATAAAAAAACACAATAATAAATTGACAATCACTAAAAGCAAGTGAATAAAAATAAGCCTTAAGCCTAGACTTAAACAGGACAGTTGATGGAGACTCCTTAATAAGTTGTGGTAAAGAGTTCCACAGACGAGGGGCTGCAACCGCAAAAGCCCTGTCTCCTCTGGTTTTACATCTCGTGCTGGGAACAGACAAGGTCATGTGACCAGAGGACCTTAGCACTCTGGAAGGGTAATAGGGAACACACAGGTCAGATAAGTAGGTAGGCGCCTTTCCATGCAAAGCTTTAAAAACCAGCAATACATTTTTAAACTCAGTTCTAAAGTTGACTGGCAGCCAGTGCAGAGAAGCTAAAATTGGAGACACTGAGTCATATTTCCTTGCTCCTGCTATGAATCTGGCTGCTGCATTCTGGACCAACTGCACCCTAAAACAAAAAGATTTAGTGGCTTCTTAGGAATATAAGAAACAACTTCTGGGTCGCTCCTGTTTACTGGCTTTGGAACCTTTGCCGGACGGTGTCGATGCTGCAGCTGTAGCTCAGTGCAGACTCAGCAACCTCATGGGCTAAGTGATTGTAAACCCTCTTTAGTTTCTTCTGAAAGGAGGAAATTTTACAACCCACTAGCTGACTGAGAAGGAAACCTGTTTCAATTGCACCTTTAAATTTTGGTCTTTGTTTCTATTCCAGATTCAGTCACAAAGACTTTGACACCTTTTTACCAAACTGGACACAAATCCACAAACTAAACCTGTCCCAGGCATCTGCTCAATGTCACTGGATTCACCATTTCTACGTCAGTTACAGGATATTACTTTTTTAGTTGAGCCCATAAATAAATGGAAATACTCAACTCCCTTTGGGTAAATTCTTTTCATTTCCTCCTAATATGACACTAATGTATCTGCAGCCTGAGGCACTGGTAGGGCTCATTAAGGGCCGCTGATGCCTCAGCCATGTGAAAGTGGACCAAACTGTAAAAACTTATGTGTGTTTAAAAGCCAAATGTGTGTAAATTGGCTACAAAGTAAATTGAGGAAATGTATTTCTGCTTATGTGTATCCAACACCAATTAATTCTTAACAGGGTTAAAAACGTAGAAACCAGAGGAAGACTTTATGAAAACATCACTTTCGGTCCTCTATCACTGTTTCCACGACACCGCAGAAAAAAAAGTTAATCTTCTTGCTTCTTTTCTGTGCCTGCCGAGCAGGTGGTGTGTTTTAAAGCCCTCATTAAATGCTGCGGTCTTCTATCATCCTAAATCAAAACTGCATTTAGTGGCTGGTGAGAGGCTCAGAAGTTCCTCTTTGATTTAAAGCAACATGCTGTTTCTTTATGCATGTCCCCTTTGTGTTTTAATGGAACTCCTTATGGTTTAAAATGAGTCATTCCTACGGCCTGTCGTGCTTTTTATTTTTTGTTTAAGCTTTGTTCTGCCCTGTGCATGTCTTCATTTAACCCCAGGAACACTCTGAAACTGAGATTAGTGTCTAAAATATGTATTTTATTCTAGATCACCCACTTTCTCTACTGTAAGGTTTTTGTGCATTGGGATGTTGTGAAACACTTTGCTTTCAGTGATAAAAAACATCCGAGTGGCTGGTTTTTGACCTGACGGAAAGCATGGTAATTATGATAGTGACGTACCATACAATCTGGAGTTGCACTTTACGTTCTTCTACTTTTAAATGCTGCAATTAAGGGATACTACAACATGGTAATGGGTAGCTCCTTTCAAAAAACACTTCAAGCTGGGTCTGAGATGTCTTCTGGCCAGCTTTGTGCAATTTCTGAAAGGCTGTTACACCTCTGAGCTGCCAAGCAATGTCTTAACAGTGCCACAGCAATCGATACATTCAATGTTAAGCTGGCTTTGAAGATCACTTGTGCTGTAGTGATGACAGACAATCTATGCAACCAGCCAACCAAGGGGTTTAAAGTGGTAAATGTCCAAAAGACATTTTAATACATCTTGCTATATGTTAACGATTCTGAGTTCCTCAGCACACCACCTTTAATTAATGAAAGCTCACATCTTTATGGGGTATGTCTGGCTCAGTTGGTGATTGGTGACTCTGGATGACCAGAGGCAGCTTAAAGAAAGGCTTGTCTTTGCTGCCTCATTGCAAAAGTGTTTCATGATTGGGGCAGCAGTTAGGACAAGTTTAAACTTTATGTGCATGGCTTCAAAGTTAGATTTAGGCTAGAAAATACACAGCATGGCTAAGCAAATAGGTACGAGCGTCCTATTGGACAATTACTGCATGGGCGATTATCTTTCAGCTGGCAACAAGTTATTTAACTTCCACTGGTGCAATGAGTTGCTTCTCATTTCTTAAAGCCACATTCCTGAACTTTGCGGATATATGCTCTCTGTCGCCCTCTCAAGGCTTGCTGCGTAACGTCACTGTCGTAAAATCAAATCTCTCTCGGGCATAAGAGGCATGTTTACATTCCTAATGTCAGGCAAAACAACGAAAACAAACTTTTCCACCTCCATACATTGAATAAATAGTTTTATCAGGACTGTATAACAACTTTATGCCTGACCAAACACAATAACCCTGGTGAAATCATTTATTACCAACCTAGCCATTAGCAGCACGACTAGGTTAGAGTCCGTAGTACATGCCATTCTTGTCCGCGTTATGTCCGCCAAACCGCGCATCTTGAACGTGTGTTTTGACGCCAAAAAGGGCAAAGAGACGCACGTTCTAAAATTGCCAATTCTAAACACGCATTATGTCCAACAAAACGCGCATTTTTTTCTACAGTCATTGGTTTTGGCGGACATAATGCGTGTTTAGAACGTGTGCTTTTTTTACCCCTTTGGCTTGCCATATATTGCCTTAACGCAACACACAGTCAGTACTTCCGGCGGCGGGTCGCAAGTCAACAACTGTATAGTGCTGTAAACAGACGTGGGAACCCCTAACACCATAAAAGTTCAGAAAATGAACACAATAGATGATAGTATGACACCAAAACTTTACAGAAAACATTATTTTAAGGTGTAAAAGTTGCGGAATGTGGCTTTAAACAACCATGTCGACACATCTCATGGTCGTGGGAAAAATGTTATTGTGTTTGAGAATATATATATATATATATATATATATATATATATATATATATATATATATATATATATATATGTATATTGTGGCGGCCCTGTCCGCTGCTAGGCAGGGATAGCGGCCGCAAGGCACTGTGGGGGTGAGTTCGGGGTTGTTTTATTCTGTTTTTGTGGGGTTCTGTGGGGTTCTGTTGTTCTGGGTTGTGTTGGGGTTATTTTACTTTTAGTTAGCGTTCATTTTGTGTCCTTTTTAGTTGGTGTCGTTTCGCACCGTAATTCATTGTTTGTTGTCGGGAGGTGAAGGGCTGCTCGGCAGCGAATAAAGTGTTGTTGACTTGCTGCTGGTGTGTCTCCTTGGCTACCGCTGCATCTACTCCCCGCTAGGTGGCGACAGAGGCCGTCACTATATATATATATATATATATATATATATATATATATAAATATATAAACAAACCCAGAAAGCAAACATTGCAAAAAAGCTTTCTTCAAATGACTATCATTTTCAAAAAGACTACATCATATATAATGTGCTTTTTTCCCTTTGAGAATATGTTGTTTTGATAAATATCATTAAAAAAAATAGTAGTATGCTAAATAAAAAATATGTGTAAGAAAGGCATGGACAGTTAAAAAAAGAAGTACAGCAGAAGAGCAACCTGCAGTTTTCAGGAATCAAACTCCTTCATGGGTGACTGCACGGTAAATGGGAAGCAGAGGACGTGGCAGATTTAAACAGAGGAGACAATATTAATGTGATGCTTCTTTCACCTAACAACAGTACATTAGCAAGGCTGTATAAATCAGAGATGGTTGAGTTCTGCTGCCACCGCCCACTTGGTGGAGGGGAAAAAGATTAGTAAAGCATGTAAAGAAGCACAGTCAAATACACGCTTCACGAGTACTTGTCAGTTGAATAGCTTTTAATCAAAAATCTTCTCTCTAACTTGTTTTCTAAAAAGGAAAGACTGGCCAAACCTGAATAAAAGTAAAATTTAGGGAGTTTAAAACAAAATGCTGTATCGATATTCTATGATTAGCATGTGTTTCCTTTGCACACCATTTTAGAAATACCACTTGCATGGGGCTGGTAATTGTTAGTATTGAGTGCTAGTTGGTTGTCTTGCAGTTATTATGTTTTTTTAAAGTTGAGGGATGAGGGAAATAAAGTTTTGCTTTCTCTGCTGTTGCTTCATCTTTAGCCCTACATCTCTGTGGCAAAATGATAAAGAAATGTTTTCTTATTGTTTAAGATGATGTGCACTACCAAGACACAATTTCACAAATAATTATAGCAAGACAACTTTTTTCTAAACAGTGAAAACATTGACTGAAAAAGTACAATAATACCCAAATTATGCTGTACAACAGCTGAAATAATCATCATAAATAATAAAAAAAACATTAAATGGTAAAATAGATGCAGCATATGGAACTGAAAAAAGAGCAGAAGTTATGCTTATACAGACAAATAATGGAGCTGATGTTCAGATACAGTGTATGGTGTGATATTTTTTATTTGCTCATGTTTAAACCAAAGTAGTAAACAGCTTTTGATCTGACAATTTAGTCCAGACATAAAAAAGAAACATAACTCCAAGTATTTTAAAGGTGTAGTAGAAGGAGGAAGTGAATGTCGGGGCGGCCGTTGGTGGGTGCAGGAGTGTAGAGGAACAAGGGACAAAGTGAGTGTGCGGCAATGTTTGATGAGTTGTGGAGTGAGGGTTTGCAGACAAACAAGGAAGAGGACAAGAATCGAGCCACTAGCTGGGGATCTATCTGGCATTCATTCCCAGAACATCAATGTTTCTATAGCCTACTGACGATGTTGAAGTGGGTTGGGACATTAAGATTCAAGGTGGCTTATTTAAAGTAACAACGACGAGTTTCCTGCTACTGGTTGAAAGTGGAATTACAATTACTGTAAAAACAACCCTGCTGCAGCCTGCTATTAGCCTAGTGAACTAGACCAAATTCTTGCTTTGCAGAGTTTGGTCTAGGCACGCTTCATTGGGACCCTCGCAGCCTGTGGCTGTCCAATCACAGCTTGCTATAGTTTTGGTTGGGCCAATCACAGCGCTCTATATTGTGGGCCAATCACAGAGCGGGAGAAGCCGATGAAGTCAGCGCTGCGGCCGCGAACACAGACAACATGGCGGCAGCACAGGAATCACGTTCGTTTGAAACGGCTTTGTCATCAACATTGGACGATTTAGACTCCAACGTGTGTAAGTCTGTCAGATATACTTAGCGGCTTCTTATTTTTATCAAAGTAGTGCAATGTCCCAGTACACCTGATATTTGCATGTTTTTTTTATACAAAAACGACAGAAATCATTGATGTTAGGCGCCATTGTTACCTCTTTTCCGTCGCTGTGATTACGTCACGTTGTTCGTTACTCTGATTGGTCCTAGCGCTATCCAATTGTGTGCAGGCAGTTTGAAAGACAACCGTAGATCCCGCCTCACGACTGAGAGCCGTCAATGGGTCGTGGCCAGACTATATATACACATATATAGGATGGCTTGCCAGGCTAGCCTGCTATAGCTTGCACTAACAACGAGCTAACACTAACATGAGCCAAATAATACTAAAATCTTTAGTAAAAGTAAAAAGTAGAAGTAGAAGTATAAAGATCCACACTGTTAGACAAACTATATTATTACTTACGAGTCCAGTAGCAACAAAGCCAGGTCACCATCAGTCTGTGATTTTGTAGCCTCCTTTAGCTCCCTCAAACTAGTGTAGGCCGCACCGATGTTCACTCCAGTTTTAGCTCTTTGCTTCGCCTCCAAAGACATTACTCTTTTACATACTTCCAGGCTCCGCCATGATGCCAACAGAAAAAGCAAACTTCTTTTTCTTCTTCTTGTGCTTTTTACTGATGATCAGCGAACTGAAAATGCTAACCGCTAGCATTACAGCTAGCAGCCGTAAAGCAGGTATAAAAGCGCCCCCTAGATCACCTACCCGCTCCACAAAACTAGTGCAGTTTTTGGTCAGCAGAGGGCTGCAGAGTGGCATCAAATATGAAACTGGTCAAGTTTCTAACCCAACAATCATTGAGATCAATGTTAAAGCTCTAGCTTAAAGTAAAAAAACTATCTATTGTTACTTTAAGCTTATGATGTGTTAAAGCTTTTTTCCATGGCTATTAAAACATTGATGGCGTAGACTTTTTGGTATGCTAAATTAGACACCCAAAGCTGCCTATATTAAACAACAACAAGGTAAATGTTGATTAAACTCTAGAGTTTATCATATTTACATACATACACCAAATCTAAAAGAATGGGAAATAAATAAAGTGTGGAGAGTTTAGAACCTGAATTTTAGGTGAGGAGACACATGAACAAGAAGAAAACAAATACAATTTAATATAGGAAATAAAATATTTCACTCGATGTGTAACAAATCATTATGAGTTTCACTTTCTGAGATGAGCCAAAAATACTGAACTTTTTTACAGTCTACAAATGTCCATAGATGTACCTGTAGGCTTTGAAGTACAAATAGTAAGACACACATCCACAGTGGAACAGACCCATCACATAAACCAAAAACTAATGTCTTCCCACTTGCATACCCCAGTCTGTACTAAGTGCATTTCAAACATTGATTCATCTCTCTTTCCATTATTTCCGGGCCCCTGGATCTCTCTCTCTCAGACCTCTGCAATCAGTCTTGGTCTTTCTCTCCTGCTCATGTTTAATCAGTCCACCCAGAGCTCGTCTCTGCAGGGAACTGTGAATTATTGATGCTCCAGCCATAAAGAAACAGGTAGGGTGGGGGGAACAGCAGGAAGAATAAAGGGAAGAATGAGGTAAAAGGGAAAGACAGAACATTTACCTAAAATGGCTGATGAAGATTAACGGATTAGGAGATGAGCAAATGGAAAAAACAGAGATAAACGGAAAAAGAGACAGGAGAAGGAGAAGGCATATCAGATATGCTATTACAATAATCAACACGAGTTCGGCTCTAGTTTAAAACTAATGACCAGAAACCAGGAGCCACACAGTGAATGATGAACTTCACTAATGACGCCGAACTCCCAGCGACACAAAGAAGTCAACCTCGACATCTCTACTCACCTTTTATTCGTTTTATAGAAGAGTGAAAATTTCATGGCTCATTTTAATAAAAAAAATAAAGCATAGCCTGATTCTGAGCCTCATCATTTACATTCATTGGAAAAGTTAAACTAATATGTGACTGTGTTGGTACAAATATGCAAAATGTAAATTGGAATCATACGAATTTTAATTAATCATTTTTCAAAACTGCAAAAAAATTATAAAAATTGAGGAAAATCTTATATTGCAATTAATTTACAAATACCTATGTATTTATATATATATATATATATATATATATATATATATATATATATATATATATATATATATATATATTAGTTATACTGTCCATCATATGGGCTATCTGCCTTTGCACATGTGCATCATTTTTCCATTCTCAGGCTTTGAATATGTAGTTGAGCCACCCTTTGCCACTATAACAGTGCATTTGTCAAAGATGTTAGATAAGAAACCCGGGCTTTCTGTCTCCTTGTTAAATCATTCCAAAGATCTTCCACTGGGTCAAGGTCAAGACTCTTTGCTATCCAGTAATGTTCCTCCACACGAAACCTGCTCATCCATGTCTTTATTAGAACACCTGAAAGCACCGCCTCAGGTTGATTAGTCTATAGGGATTTTTTTTCTCTAAGAAACAATGTCTACAATCTAAAATTTAAAAACATAAATTATGGATTAGGATTTCTAGAATTATTTTATCCTATTTTAGGTCCTGTTTATGACATCAACGTAAAGGTAGACAATGTCTTTGCCATGTTGTTCTACACTAGGAATTGTCTATTCCGCTTAGGATGTGCCCATTTTTCTCAGAAGTTGACCTTTCTAGTTAGACTTGGTCACAATCCAGTCCACAAACTTCAGCTGCAATCCCAGTGTGTCTTTGACCTCTTCCTGATCCCCGTACAAACACACCTCATCTTGATCTGCCTCTGCATCACAATGGTCTGATACCTTGTTGGTGTCAGTTGGACCATCTTCATTATCAGTATGAGCATAAATGAGCCTAAACAGGCTTACATAATCTTTACTTCCTCAATTTTATGACCCTTTATGGAAAAAAGTATGAAAATATGTAAAACAAGTGAACAAAATGTCACAAAGTAGCTTGCAGGTTAATAAAAGCTTTGAAAGTGAAGTTGTGGAGCTCAATGTGAATGTTGGATTAGCTTTAATCGAGAAAACGATTTTTCCACACTAACATAGTCGTGTGTTTGGATATTTTTAAAATATATGTTAAACAAAAACTGAATGTGCTTTGAACACATCAAGGGAATTTTCTACTTAAAAACAAAGCTCATAATCTCCTTTGGTAGATCCTCCTGGAATGAGACTCCAACAGACTGAGCTCCGTAGATTTGATCCTTTTTGTGTTTTAGATGATTAGAATAAATAAAAGAATAGCAACACACAATCTAATACCTGCAATGGAAAAATATTATTGGGTGCATAAAATAGTCTCAGGATTATTGAGCAAATTTCCATAAACACCAGAAGTCTTTGGACAGAAACTATCAATAAACCAGAGTTCTAAAGAGGAACTTGGCAGTTCTGAGCAAAAAGAAGAAGTGGTGCCTTTTTTCCAAAGAGAAGCATTCATTTTTTTACTTTATAATCTTTATAATTAAAACATTTTTCTTATAAATTCAAACTTTCAGACATTAAATGACCAACCGTTTGAGCTCAAAGAGACACTTGTCAGATTTATAGCATTTAAAGAAATGTAACATGGATCCTATTAGGAACAGATGAAAACACACTGGTGGCATATTAGAAAAAATCTTTGAGACAAACTACGAACTGACAGCAGCTTCGCTCAGGGACTTGTTTAGTTTTTCTGGAAGAAAACCACGTCTAATTAAAGTCAAAATAATATCTGTGTGTAATGGAAATGGAAAAACTGCCATCGTACCTGTCACCCTTAGAAACCAGCAGGAGGAAAACACATTCAATAGCTAAAGGCAAATTAAAACTAATCATGGCACCAAGCAAGGATAGACAGAGCTGTTACTGTAGTTATTAGGCTGTAAAATGAACGTGTGTGTGTGTGTGTGTGTGTGTGCCCTCCAGGGTAGACAAAAACCTAAAGGTCTGAGTATCAGCAGGCACTGCCAATGTACTTTATCAGGTGACAAACCACATATAGAGCCATGAACAATACCTGTCATGGCAGCTGGAGGATAATGGAGGTAATGAGGTAAAATTTGCAGCTTGAACTTTTATTTGTATCTGTGTTTGATTCTTAGAAGATGGGGAGTTTGATTTATTTCAAACTGCAGAAGTAGAGAATGTCACTTCTGTCAATCTTGCTTAATGCTTTTGCAAGTTTCACAAAATTTGGCTTGTCCAAATATGCTTAATTTTTAAAAAAAATTGTTATTGTGTGAATAAAAATGACAACTTTTACAGGAAAAACAACATTCAAAATGGCTGAAACAGCCTCTTTGAACTCCTGAAAACCAAGCTTTTGTTTTGTGAACTTTTTCTAGTTTCACCTTTTGGATTTATAGGACCTCATATATGTTGAAATACTTGCTTTTAACAATGAGTATGACGTTTTTTTTCTTCTAATTTAAATCATTAGAACATAAATATTTACTTTATTTTGACTAAATTGTCTCTAAAAGTGTGTGTGTGTGCGCGCGTATGTGTGTGAAGGGTTTTACGTCTTATTTGTCTCACTGTGACCCTATGATGAAATCAGGACCTGGCTAGGGTGTTTCCTGCCAATCACCTGGTGACTGCTGGAGATATGCACCAGCTCTGACTCTACTCAGGAATATGGGGTTAAGAAGTAGAGCAAGAGTGTGTTTGGTCACTCATAAATGAAGAAATAACACAATTACCCCTTCTTTCCATCGGACGTGAAAGCAGCACATAATGTAATAGCAGCAAGCTCATTCTCAATCGGGAGCGTTTCAGATGTAAAACGGCAGCAAAAGCGTTCCATGCCGCTGGTTCCACATATCACAAAATCACGGGAGAATTAGCCTTTCGCCGGCCCCGCCCCCAGAACGGCTATTGTCCAATCACACATCATAGCAACCGTTACTATCCGACAACTCCAAACAAAATGATGAAGCTAAGCCTAATTTACTACTAAGCATTAGCCTCGATAGTAGTCGTGTCTCCTTCGTTTCCCTTCAGAACCTCCTCATCGAGCTCAACCAGCAAGCCAGCAAGCATGAGTGCTCCCCCCGCCCGCGGCGGAGCGGAGGTCCGCCTCCCAGACTATCCAAGACCCTTTTAGATAAGACACACGTGCCGGCAAATCAGCGTAATATTACCTCAACTGTGTGTCTTATAAGCCTTGGCGCAACAGCGGGTGGTGTCAAGATCACATGATGAATTAATGCCGAGCTCTGTCCGGGAACTAAAAATGAAAGTAAACACGGGCATAAAAAGTTACATTTTATAAACTCAGCTGAGATGATAAACTGAGCGATGCAGAGCTTTTCTCCGTTAGAGATGCCTGCAGCTCAGATCATCTGACAGCTCACAGGGACACCGCGTCGCCGCCACAGCTCCTCGGATCCACGCGTCCCCGGATGCCGGACCTTCTCCCAAACTCCTTGTTCCCTGCTACGCTTCGCTCAGCAGAGCCGACACTAATATATCCCTCCACTGCATACTGTAACCCTTTTTGCCTCTATCGGGATCATATTGAGGACGAATTGCTCCAAAAAATGTTGCTGACATGCATCTGTCTACTTCTTTCCATCGCGGAAACCTGCGGAGCTGCAGTATTTGATCCACTTATTGTCGGAGTTGGCAACAGTAACTAAGGGGGGCGGGGCTCGGCGAAAGGTCAATTGCAACACTACGTGTGATTTCAGAAGTCCACATAATAACAAGCAAGGAGAAAGACAGCTGCATGTATCCAAAAAGGTCTGTGGTTTATTTTCTGTGCTGTTTACCTCGGCTACAGAGGTTTTAACAGGAAATTACATTAATTTACCTGCAAGTGACTTTTATTTTGAACGTTTCTGGATGTTTTACACTGGTTTTGTGTTTTACTTCCTTTCTGGCCCGATCTAAACTAAGTAGTCTGACATGTTTTGGAAGCATAGTGTGTAAAAAATAGACTTGAAACGTAATGACAGCATCCCTTTGCTTTTGGGATGCGTCTAAAACATTACACTTTGCTGCTGGTGGAAAGAAACTCGTCCACTATAACGACGGCTATTTTCCGCGGCAGTTTGGCGACGATTTCACGTCCGGTGGAAAGAAGGGGTCAGGTTCAACAACTGTGTGATGGTTGCAATCTAAAAGGAAAAACAAGTTAGTGCAAAAAGCACAAATCTTTATCAGCGAGACGCTTACTTGTGTCCATTTCCGGCATCATAGGAGACAAAAAGCAGTTCATATACCTAAGAAATGCCCTAAAGTCACATTCCGCAACTTTTACACTATAAAAAAAAAGGTTTCTTGGAAAGGTTTGGTGGCATACTATCATCTATTATGCTCATTTACGGAGCTGTGATGGTGTTAGGGGGTCCCACGTCTGTTTACTGCACTATACAGTTTTTCACCCGCGACCCAACACCGGAAGTACTGACTGCGTGTTGCTTTATGGCACTATATGGCAAGCCAAAGGGGTGAAAAAAGCGAGCGTTTTAAACGCGCGTGGTGTCCGCCGGACACCACGTGCGTTTAGAATGGGTGATTTTAGAACACACGTTTTTTTGCCCCCTTTGGCGTCAAAATGCACATTCAAGATGCGCTATAGTAGTATAACGTAGACCTGCGGTTTAGAGACTTGAGCAGTCGCCGATCCACCAAACAAAGCTAGAAATCCCGTATCAGAAGAATCTAGGAAAAGAAAAGAAGAACGTGATAGAACAAGAGCAAAGACCAGAGTTATTATTGGGCCGTCTTTTCCTCACTGGAGAGCTCTTTTAGGAAGAAAGGCATGAACTACGGACTCTAACCTAGCCGTGCTGCTAATGGCTAGGGAAGTAATAAATGATTTCACCAGGGTTATTGTGTTTGGTCGGACATAAAGTTGTTAGTTGACCTGATAAAACTATTTATTCAATTTGTGGAGGTGGAAAAGTTTGTTTTCGTTGTTTTGCCTGACAATAGGAATGTAAACATGCCTCTTATGCCCGAGAGAGAGATTTGATTTTACGACAGTGACGTTACGCAGCAAGCCTCTAGAGGGCAACAGAGAGCATCTATCCGCAAAGTTCAGGAATGTGGCTTTAAAGGATCTCTTGCTTTTAAATGAATGTCAAATGAATTTAAAAGTTTATTTTTTTTTACACTTTTTAATGATTTTTTCGTCTTGCTGATGCTTTCTTTATGCCACAACTTTGGGACATTTCTTTTTCTTTTTTATAAATATTAATGCAGTCTGTAGTGAACTGCATAGTCCAAAAACTTGCAAGAGTCATTAAAAAATCCTCAGTATGATCTTTGCTCTCTAGAAGAAAAACACACATGTAAACAAAGATTAAACAGAACCATGATTAGTAAATAATTGAGGCTGTAAACAAGGCTCCTGGCAGGTTTAAACTGATAATACATCTGTCTCTAAGTATTTAACATGTTAATACCACGGTGCAGTTGTAGCCCATATGCATGAATATATAAGACACCACTTTCTTTTTCCTGCACATCTTGAATCAAACCTTTGATTCTCACGCTGAGCTGAAGCCTCCCTGGTCCTAATTAAACAAACTCACCAAGTGCAGTAAAGCCTCCCCTCTGAGAACGCGTCCACATGTGGAGTTTCAGTGTGACAGTTATGATCACTCCGCATTTCAAATCCATTTAATCAAGCTTTATTTATTCCAGTCACGCCGCATTTGGTGGCTTTATGAAGTCGTTTCAACCACCTTACAGTCACTTTGAATTAAATAAGGCCAACTTCTTCCATTATTTACAGTATTTACAGATTTACTCCCAAAGACTCTTAAAACTGGACTTCATTAATCCTTTATTAGTCACAGTGCTTTTGCTTTAACCACCAGGGTTCATAAACAGTGAAACGAAGCTTGCTTACTTATTTATTTTTTATTTTAATAAGCGCATCGTTTAATTAAAGCTGCTCATGAGTGTCCAGAATTAACTAGCCATGTGTAAATGAAAGCCCACCTTAGAGGACACATTCACTGAAGAGAAAACCTACTTAACATACACCAAACAGTTGATTAGATGGTGTTATGGATTTAACCTCATCCTGCAAGCCGCAGGGCTGTGCTGCAATGAGATTCTGTACATGCGTTTTAATCCAATATATTTATTTGGGATCTTATGCAAAGCAGTTAATTGGTTTTATGACTTTAAGACCACCTTAAGGACTTTTTTAATGGGATATCGACTAATTACTGTAAATCATCTTATGTGAATGAGATCGTACAGAGATTTGTGCAGATTTCTATGTGTGTCCTCCCCAGCTGCTTAAAATGTAATTATAGTCACATTTCCCTAATTGTGTTGTCCACATATCCTAAAGCATTGTGTTGTTTGAGTTCCATGGTGCAGTCAGATTTTTGATGATGCTAATATCTGCACAGAAGACCCAATTTGCAGAGAAGCTTTTAAGTGTCTTGTTTTTTTTTTAAACCTGCACTCATTTTGGACAGTCAGCAGAATGGCATCTTATTACATCAGCCATGCAAAACTCATCCGTCTCATCCTCCTTGCTCTGCATTTTTACATCAAATTAGTGAAAGCATCACACTTGTTGTGTGGTTTAGAAGTTTTCAAACACCACCACCCTACCAATTAAAGGGTCTTTGTTGCTCTCTAGATCAAATATTCCACATTTTGTAGTGGACTAAGAGGTGGTTTACGTTGCATGTAAACATGAAGTAAAAAGAAATGTTTGGTGACAGACATTAAGAATCAACCCCGTCATATAGAGGTGCTTCACAAAGGATACATTGATTTTTTTCAATTTTTAATTAAAGGTGAAGTTCAGAGAAACTTATAGCAGTCATTGTTTTTCAGTCACTCTGAGCTTCACATGCATGCAGAATGTGAAAACAATCTTCAACTCCTCTGTTCTGTATCAGTCGCCAAAACAAAATAGACTGTGAAACACTAGACAGCTCTATGTCACTCTGTAAAATTAGCATTCATGGACTCACCCATGATGACTACGGAAGGCTGCTGATTTCAGTGGAGGAGAGAGCAGAGTGCGTCTCTTCTAGTAGAAGCTAACCATTAGCATTAGCAACTCCATAACATGGCAATACAGGTAAGGGCTTGTGTTATTTGTGAAGATAACACATCAGTGTTGCATATTTTACCCAAGAAAGAAGAGCGAATGGAGGCGGCAGAAGAGTTGTGTTCCTGTGAGCCAATCAGAGGCAAGAATTTAGAAAATCATGAAAACTAATACACACGGGAGGCGACATGTGGCCAGCGGCAAAAGCCAACGACGAATTTTTTAAAAAAAAATATTCTGCAGAAAAATACCGAGGTCCGGACCTCGGTGTCCTCAATGGTAGATACGGCCTTGGTCGCGTCTGTCATACAGCTGCAGCGGAGCTGCTAAAACCCGGTGCGCAACGCACCGTGCGCAGCCAGATCAATTAAAACACTCAGAAGAAGCGCTCCAGCAGCTGCTGCAGAAATCTGAGATGATCTCTGCGGATTATTGAAAAACATGTCCGTGTCACTGAATCAGAGCAAATTATCAACAAACAGTCTGCAATTTGTGGTTTTCAGGAAGTTAATTTTATTTTGGCACGTTCAGAGAAGACGCACGACGACGGTCATAATGTCCGACGATTTAAAGTTTTTCGTCGGACAATATTAAAACACGTCGGTAATGTCCGACGTGTTTTCACAAACACTGGCTTTGTTGTCCCGCTCTGACTCTGACCGCTTCTCTGACGTCCTTAACTGGCTGGCGCCTACAGACTGTAAGCTGTAGGCTACAGTCATGGGCTGGCGTTAATGTGACGTAGCTAATGTAACAGTCTATGGTTAAGATAAACATTGTCACTATTTTTAGTTAATTAATAAATATTGAAATAAATTGTAGATAGGAGTCCTATCTACAATTTCTATCATAGGACATTTGTACATTTTATTTTTAATATATTTATTTTTATTTTTGTCTCTCTGTCTGGGCCCCATCCAGCCAATCAGGCCCTAGGCACGTGCCTAGTTTGCCTTTGCGTTAATCCGGCTCTACCTCTGTTCCAGGGCGATGTACTGACAAGCATCCTGTCCACTCATTATTCAGGCAATGAAACCTCCGCTGATTGGTCCTTATTGTCTGAGCAACAGCGATGAAAAGTTTAAATTTTTCAACTTTCTGGGCTCACGTCGCTGGCTCGCCTGTGCACAATACATGCACGAGCGCAAATTTTCACATGTACATTTTTCACTTGTCGCTTAGCAGGAGGGAGACCCGCGATTATCGCTTGTCGCACATGTCTCATTGAAAATGAATGGAGGAGAGGCGATGACTCCTCCCGTGTGTCGAGCCCATTAGACTCCAAATCTTGCTGTATACTGCCCCCCCCCCTCCTCTGATTAACATCTGCTTCCTGAAACAGGAACACAGGTGTATGACTTCTTTATATCAACCCCCACGGTAGGGGTATTATAAAATAAAACATTCAACTTTTCATTAAAATGCAGCTTTGAGAGTCAGTCATGGCTGCATCAGGAGGAACAGGAGGCTCAAACACTCTCTGGGTGCTTCTTTATGACTCGCTATCTCTGCTTTCATTCTTTTGTATCAAATGTCAAACTCAAAGGTTGCCATAAAGAGATAGTTCAGATTTTTTTTCCAAGTGGGCTTCTTTAAGTAGCCAGACCAAAATCAGTTTGGAGAGTTTCCCATAAGGGAGTCAGATACTCCAACGTGGATTTCCACCATTTTAAAGGGGTTCATGTGAATGCTGTGTTTAGATCTTTACAGTGCTTTAAAAAAATCCCACTTTTCAGGCAAAAATCATTTTAAAGTCTGCAGAAGCAGAAGTACTGCTGCATTTTCATTTCAAATTCTCCACACTCTCTATTAGTTACAGGTCAAACGTGAGCCCTCTTGCTTCCACACCTTTGCCTCTGTAACGTGTGGAGCTTGTGGATTTTCTTAGTCCCTGAAAAGGATGTTTTGAAGGCAGCATACCTAAAACTTCAATCTATTTCATGTCATAACTGAAGTGTAAAATACCCTTTTCTTGGCCATTGATGCTACTTACACTTCCAGAGACAGATGGCTGTTATTGTAACAACAAAAAGCAACTAGACTTTCAATTTTGGTTTTTAAAGATGTTTTTCCCTTTAGCTGTAAAGGAGGTGGGTGTTCAGTACAGAAAGGTGTTGAAACATCCATTCAAGGTCAGGCGCTGAAGTCAGGAGACCCAGTAACTCATCTATGAGTCCTTCATGAGTTACAAACCAATCTTTTTTCCTTACTTGTTGCGCTGCTCCAATGATTGCAGAACTGTAGAGAAAACATCAGGATACATTTAAACGTTGGACAGCTGACTTGTGTTTGTGTTGATTTGGCTTCCTTTGGTTTATTCTCAAACCGCCTGTCCTCTCTGTCCAGGAAATGTATTTTATTGTCCACAAGAAGAGTTTCCCTTATTCCCAAACCTGCAGCTGGAGAGCTGAGTCACGACCCGAGGTGCTGGCTCTTCCATGTTTGTGAACTTTTACTGCTGCTTCTTCTTGGCTTTTTGCTGATAATGTTTCGGACGGTCTTTTTGATCTTTGCTCTGAGCCACAAGGCACCAACGTAATCTGGAGCAGGCATTTGTCTGACCTTTGTTCATGTTTCAGTGTGGCAGTCTATCCCAGATAGATAAATGGATTCATGTCTTCTGCTGATGATAAATTTTGAGCCACTTGGGGGTAAAAAGAACTGATGACAGCGTCTTTTACGTCCCCAAGATTTTGGGGAATCTGATGGTGAAGGGTAAAGTTTAAGACTCAAAACATATTGGAATAAATATCACTAGTGATGGGACTTACGACTCTTTGAAGGGAGTCGTTCATTCGAGAGCCATTTACCTCAAAGAGCCGTTCAAAAGACTGGTTTTTTCAAAAGACTGGTTCTTTTGAACAAAGCTGACCAATCTCCATGGGAAGACAAGATGAACGATTCTCAACAAGGACTCAGCTCTCATCGTTCACTTTGAAGAGCTGTTCAAAAGATTTGATTTGTTCGTGAACATCACATCACTAAATATCACCCAGTTTTCCTGACTTAGGCCCAATTCCAATACTCGCACTTGCACCCTTGCGCCCTTCAATTGCGCATTCCCGGCCAGGGGTGCGAGTGCGTAGGGTGTCCCAATTCCCAAGTGCGGAAGTTGACCACGCCCATTTTGCACCCTTAATCCGCACTTCGCTCAAGTCTGCAACAATGCGGACTTCGGGCAAGGGTATTACCCACAATCCATTGCTGCGTGGGAATTTTGAGAAGAAGGCGGAGCAATGGCTCAAGTGCCTTTTCTGAAAATATGTATTTTCAAGTGAAAAAAGTTCATTTTAAGACGAATAATGATATTTATTCATGCTCTGAATGTTTTAGACTAAGATATAAATGTGGACAGCAATTAATTTAAATTTAGTCAAATAATTGTTTGTTTGTTTGAAAGCTGTTGAGATTTTTTAAAAAGCACCAGCGATGCGTCGCGGTCGATGATGCAATGCTCACTGTCCCAATTCGGCAATTACTTGCACACTTGTGTACTACGCAGTCGAAGCCTTACTGCGCACTTCCTCTAAGTGCACTTCACAGAAGGGTATAGGGCGCAGTGCGAGTATTGAAGTTGGTCCGTACTCCTTCATTCAACCCTTCTAGCATATTGCCACTGACACTGTTCTCAGCCATTATGAGTAAATAAGTAGCTGGTTCACTGTTTAAAACAATTATTTACATCTCTTCCTCCATCAGACCCAGCCTTCCAAAGCTGTGCTTTAACATTTTCTTTATCCTTTGAGCCACCGATTGTCACCAGTTTTGTGTCATGATTCATTCTCGCGTACCCTGATGATCCCGTTACTGTGAACGCGCTGCCGGCGTCTCAACGCCGTTCGGTGATTGATGATTCTGTTAACCAGCGTGACCAGTCTTTTCTCAAGATTAATGTGGAGAGGAGCAAAAAGATCTCTATTGATTTTTGCAGGACACTCTGCCCTCTGGCACTGTGTGCAATTAGTGAGGCCAGTGGGCAGCAGTGCATCAGTGGAAATGCCTGAGCACTGCTCTACATGGCTTTGTAATGAGGGAAGTATTTAGAGCTTTGACTAAAGCATTTAGTGGCACATCTCATAATATTCTACTTTTTCATAATCGACTGTAATAATTGTTGGTGCACATCGCTTTGCATGTCAGTTGTGTGGTGGGTATTGTATGTTTTTCTTTCTTTCTTTCTTTCTTTCTTTCTTTCTTTCTTTCTTTCTTTCTTTCTTTCTTTCTTTCTTTCTTTCTTTCTTTCTTTCTTTCTTTCTTTCTTTCTTTCTTTCTTTCTTTCTTTCAACTAAAAACTTTTATAATCCGGTTACAGTCAGTAGATTTGTTTACTGGCAGGGCTTTGTTCCTTATTTCATTATTAACCTGAAACACTTTTTTCACTCTCAGTGATCAAAGAATATTTTTGTTCAAGCAGCTTAAGAAACAGATACTGCTGCATGTTTCTATTAAATGACTTGTGTTTGCAGAGCAGTAACAACAGTTTCCTCTGATCGTTAAACACAAACTTCCTTAGAGACAAAGTTAGCCTTCTACATCATCTAATCCTGATTATATGTTTCCCATGAATCTTATTTTCCCTTGATGTACGTATTATAAAATTATCAATTTAGTTTGCGTGAACTAGTCATTTCTTTTCATTTGGAAGGAACATTTGTTTAATATTAAATAAAATATACCACACAATTTTTGTGAAAAAAAAATGAAAATGATTGTGGTCATTCTGTTTTAAGTCTGTTTTGATTGCTTGCACATTTTGTATATGAGAACAGTCTTTTATGTCTGTTTTTATCTTGTTTATTTTTGTCTCATCTGTCTGTTGTTCTTTGGTGCAGAGTTACTTGTGTCTCTGCTTCTTGGCCAGATCGTCATCGTAAATGAGAATGGGTAGTCAATCGACTCATCTGGTTAAATAAAGGTTAAAAATGAAATAAAGATTCTTACATTTACATTTTCTTAACCATAGCATCATGTGGTTTAAATATAGATTTTTTTCTAAACTTTTTTCTATATTGCAGCTTGGTCTTTAAGGTGGTCCGAGGAAGTTGTTCGTCACACTCATTATGGTCAGATCTTTCTTAAATAAATCTTAAAGCTAAAGTTATTTTTGAAATGGAATTATTGTAAATGTAGTTTGTGTCATAGATACAATATGTTCATATTCTCTGCGTTGTTAATATTTACCTGAAATGGAAATTTTGTCTGTTTTGATGAGCTTTTGTGAAAAACTAATGTAAGGTGCGCTTCCTTTATCGGAACTTCGGGGTAAATTTACAGGAAGTTCCTGACATGCGCTTGTCTCCACTTGACCGGGCCGGCTGAACGGCCGTTTTCCAGAACCTTCTGAGTACCTGATCAAGGGGTAGGTACTCGGAATGGCCCGATAAAACGCCCGGTGAAGACGCTGGGCGGGAACGCTGCCGATTGGTTGTAACTCAGTCGGAAATGATGTCAATTCAGGAGGAAATAGGAAATGCATATATGCAGTGGGAACCGTTATTTAGGAAAACACGAGTTGTTAGAGATGAGCGATGGAAGCCGTCGCTGCATATAACAACATAGCAAACATAAACGTTCCGACTATTGCTGCTTCCTCCATTGCTGCTTCTTCCATTGTGTCGATCTTTGTTTACTGCTTTTCACGCGTTTTGCGCTGATCGATGACGTAACTCACTGCGCAGTGGTCGTGATGTGCTAAATATTCATCAAATTCCTTACAGGGCCAAATATATATGGAGACAGGACAGCTTAATTTCACACTCACAGATTTACCCGGAAATTCCGATAAAGGAAATGCACCTATTATACTCGTTGTCCAATGTTTCCCAAAAAGCTTTTGTTTGAAACAACTGTGTTTAAACCCCACATGACTGATAAGCTAACTGCTAGGCTGAGTGGGGCAAGACCAAATTGTACTGTCGCCATCGTAAAACCTCTCCAATCTCTATCAAAATAGCAGTTCTTCCAAAGTTTTTGATAAACCTCTTTGTCAGTTTAGCATTAAATGGTTACTCGTGAAATTCTGTAATTTTCTGAATATTTTACACAAAAAAACATTTGAAAATGATGGAAAAATCTCTAAATTCTCAATGCATACCTAAAACTTTTCTTCTCATTCTGCTCATTAAATGAATGGATTTTAAAAGTAATCATGAAAATAGATGAATAATGCCCAGACATAATATTAAACTACAAAATATAATTGTTTTACTCATAATATAAGTTTGGGGCAGATGCATTTGTTTTTTTGAGTTTAAAAAGCACTTTTCTCTTCCTCTTTACCTCGATTCTTCCTCCATATTTATTGCCTGTGGCGTTGACTGAGTGATTCCGCGGACACGGAAAGAGCTGTCCTTGATGCTCACATTTTCATCTCAGGCAGGTCAATTGTCAGACACTGGCGTCTGCATTTGTATGTGAGTGTGGTTGTCAAACGCTTCTGCACCCTCTGCTGATGTGATGCCTCCAAGTCCAATCTCATTCATTTTTATTCATCGTGTCTGGTGTACAAGATAATGCTGCAGCACCTTGATTTAAACCTGTCATCCTGGTACTTGACACAAGCAAAAATAATGATTAAAACTATAGATTTTTCTTAAGATTAAGAAAAATACCTGAAATGTGGTTAATGCAGCTGAGATCTAATTATTAAAGTGTTTATTTTCTTAATCAGACAAGCTAGATAAATGTTTTGCATCTGAAAGTGCATAAATAATTATTTTTATTTATTCATATTTACAGCAAAAACGAGTAAAAAGGTCAATACAGATCATTATTACAAACTTAAACACACTTTTTTTAAAATTTTGGTTTCTTACAGACGTAAATTCCTTCTTATTGTCTCAAAATGAAGCCATCTTTTGGGATGATTGGTGGTTGTCTGCTTCTGTCATTTGTGACATTTTTAGACACTTGAGATTGTAACACACACACACACACACAAAAATAAAAAAACAACTTCAGGGAAATGGATATGAGTGTTGGTGAACAAGGTCAAGCAAACCATTCTGGAGAAGGTGCAGACCCAGTCTTCTGTGTCATTAACAGCTGACCTCTGGTGTGATTGCAGGCTGTGCTTCTTTCTCGCTGTAGCTGCTCATGTGTGCTGCAAATCAAAGGATTCCTACGCACTGGAATGCAACCTGCTGGACTCCAGGCATTTGACAAGATACTATGGAGGGCAGATTGCTCATGCCTTTGAAGAAATATAGGAGGAATGTGGTATCTGTCAGCAGACAACTTATGTTATTACAGACAAAGCTGCCAATAGGAAAGGCACTTTCAGTGTCCGGACTCCACAGCAGTATTGATGATGATGATGAACACCTGTTGGAGGAGGAAACAAATGAACCCAGGTCAACAGGTGAGCATCTGTCCCTGTTTGCTCACTCTTTATATTTAGTTGGAACAATGGCAATTAAACAAAGATATTTGTCACTGAATAGATCTACACAAACATGCAGGCCCTGACACCTGTGGAGCACAAAGGTTTCACTAAAATCTGCAGCAAGGGCTAAAACAGGGAACTCCAGTCCAGAGAGCTGCTATCCAGCATGTTTTAGTTGTTTTCCTTCTTCAACACAGATGATTCACCTGTTCAGCAGCTCATCCAGATCTGCAGGAGCCTGTTGATCACCTGCTGATTAAAATCAGGTGTGTTGAAGCAGGGAAACCTCTAAAACGTGCAGGAAATCAGCTCTCTGGACTGGAGTTTCCTACCCCTGGGCTAAAACAATCTGATATTTTATCGTTTAGGCGTGGAACCAGCTCAAGGTGCTGACTTTAAACCATGCACCATTCTCACAATAAAAAATTAGCTCAGTTTTTCCACTTGTCCTGGATCGGAACACACACCTCCTCATGATGGACACAACCTACAAGAGTCTCTAGTTAAAGAATTCTCTGAAATCTATGATAAACATTACATAGAAAAAGTAAAACTTCTAAAATATTTCTCAGATTTTTTGCATTTTTCAGATTTGATCTGGGAATTGAAGAACATCATGAACAGTGTAGTAGATCAGCGTCACACACACAGATTATGACTACTTTTACTTGAAAGATTCAATAAAATGTGGACATTTTATTATTTTACTTTTAGCCTCACTAAAATATCTTTTCATCTGAAATAAATAAATTCTACATGATTTTTAGAATGATTCAACTTAGTAATCAAACATTGATTTTCCTTTAACCCTTAGATCCCCTTAGTGCATTTTTTTGTGCTCAAAGAACAAAAACGTTAGAAAATTAAAGGGTATATAAAGGTTAAATACATAATGTATCACTAACCTATCAGTGACTGTTTGGGGAGTCATAATTTAGGAAATCTTGTGATATTGCAACATTAGGCATGTTTCCATTGCCAGAACTTCAGGGTAACTTCTGGGAGGGAGAAATTTACCGGGCAAAACGATGGCCCGGTCTTCTCAGTTGTTGTGTCTCCATGCAAACTCCTCCCTTTCAGGACTTTGCACAGAAATCAGCATATCACTGCATTGGCAGTGAGTGATGTCATTGATCAGCGCCAAAATGCATCCTCAGTAGCATTAATAACATTAAAAGTGTTTTTCTGTCCAAATCCAGGAAAATTTAATCCATTAGGAGGACGAGAGCAGCTGTGTGATGTAAAATGTGGCGTTCAATAACCAGAAAAAGCTCAGTTTTTTGCAACGCAACATTGTTGTGGGGAAATTCCGTCATGTTTTCCAGTGTCGGGAGTTTAATAACAGTAATTTTAAAGCAGCGCAATCGGTGCCTTTTTTCTTTTTCTTCCATTCTGCTTCACAAGCAACTCTTTTAACTAATGCAGGTTGTTATGAACGACGTCTGCTGATTTCCTACTGAGTTACAACCAATCAGCGTGAGTTAACTAAAAGTCCTGCTCAGCTACTCCACCGGGCCATTCCGAGTACCTACCCCTGAGGTACTCCGAAGGTTCCTGAAAACGGACGTTTGGCTGGCCCGATGAAGTGGAGACACGTGCATGCCAGGAAGTTCCTGTAAAATGACGCTGAAATTTTGACAGTGGAAACATGCCTATTGTTCATAAAAGTATTTGAGATTTGAACAGAACAACTACAACCTCATCATTTCTCTACAAAAACAGATCTATAAAACTATCAAGGCAGCGGACGATGTGCATTCTTTCAACAGAAATCAAAATGAGCAAAAACTATTATTAGAAAATGACTGACTAGTGGTAAAGAATTCTAAACATTGCATGCAGTTGTTAAAGTAATAAAGTGGCTAACAAGAACAACATTTTATGCACAGGACGCAGCAAATGTGCACCAAACAGTGAAGGAACAAAAACCTGGAGGTAAAAGAAGACAGAAGGACATAATTGAGTGCTTTTCTTGCTGCCCTTTAATTCAGCTGCATATAAACATTCCTTTCATGCACTCACTTGAGTGCTTCATCATTTTTTTTATCTCACCGGGTGGGTGTTCTTTTTTTGCTCGCTACACACTGATAAAAGCACTTAAAAGCATGTTGTTGCCATCACAAAGTCATACAACTGTGGTTCTTTATCTTTTTCCTAAAAACAAAGTTCTAATTCCTTATTTTGAAACATTTGACACATGTTAAAAGCCTTACCGCCACAAATAAGCTGAATAAAATAAAGCATGTACACCATAAACAAATCCAGAATCTGAGTTTATTTGGAAATGTCGCAGTAACAAAACATCAAATTTGACCTGTTGTGATTCGGTATCTCAGAATTGCTTCAGGCACTCGGAAAGTTATGGCCAATAAATCTGAACAGGATTCAATACATGAGAAAAGTAAATGAGCTTATTTTCTCTCTTTGATTTTACCAGTAAAGTAAAATGTGCCCGTTATTTATAACGGACTGACAGGCTCGTCAGAACGAAATGTTAATCCTTTCACTGCCAACGCTTTACTCCAAATATCGGAAAATTTGACACCTGCTCCTAAATTTACATTTGTGTGAAGCGAATCTCTGTTTGGTTCTTTTAATCACGTCAATCATTGAGTCTCAATTTAAATTTTAAAGTAACATTAGACATAATTCTAAACTAGAGTGTGGTAGTTTTGCAATTTGCGAGTCGAAAGTCGAAAAGTTTGGGAATCACTGTCCAACAATGTCATGAAACCTAAACTTCACACTTTTGTTTTTGTTTCTATTTCGGTAATTCTCACTTTCTTGTGTAATCAGAGAAGGCCAGTGCACCTCTCTGTCTCTCTGTGTTGCTTTTTATTTAATTGGTGTCCCGTATCTACCCAACAGCTGTCAGGAGATCGCTCCGAGCCAACCAATTACTGTCTAGGCGATTGTAAACCAAGAGTACCCAGTCAGACATCCAAAACCTCCCAGAGGGCTTGGCCGAACCTGTCTGGTGATGGAGGCTGCAGGTCAGAGCAGGTTAAACACCGGAGTGGTCCCCCCCCCATCCTCTGCTACGCCTTCTACTAAATGGATCTGACAAACATGAACAGCTCATGTCCACAAGGTGGTGAGTGGGAGGAGAGAAGCCAAGAGGAGGGCTGGAAATCAGAGAGGGTCCAAACAACGCTGAACAGAGAACAGAGTGTGATTGAGCGGTAATGAAGCTGATTATACATCAAACATGTCCATCTACTGAATCTGAAGAATGTAGCAGTTTAAGTGAAGGAGATCAGGAGGCGGTAAATAAGAGGAGACGGTCAAATTAGGGAAGGGTTTCATGTGGAAGGACAAATGGAGACAGGAAGTCTGTCAGGAGGAGCAGTTTATGTCAAACTGAAGAAAGACTGAAAAATGTTTGGATCTGTTGTGTTGTTTTTTTTTTCCTAATACAGAAAACCTAAATCCAAATGGCAAATTTAACTTGACAAATATCTTTCAATACATTTTCATTAATGGTCTTTACGGTGTGCTGCGACTATTTTTGTATGAGACTGTGTGTTTTACAATTTGTGCAGGTACCTTCTTGTGATTGGAGGAGGAGAAGGTCTACGGAATAAGCTGCTGTGATTGGTGTACACGAATAACAATGATTGGCCACCAAGACGAGGCTTTAAAGTGTGGTTCACTGAAAAAACATTTTTTAATGATTATTTCTGATTATAATCGGTCACTGTGAGTTTTTCATGCAGGCTGAACATGAAAATAGTCTCCTACACCTATTTCCTGCATTAGCTTCTGAGAGAAAATAGACTATGAAAATCTAGGATTTGAAAAGCCTGACAGATCTTAACATTCATGGACTCACCCATCTTAACTCGCGACGGGGAAGGGTGTTGTTCTTTTAACATTCAGGAAACAGCAGAGAACGTCCCAACTAGTAGAAGCTAACCATTAGCATTAGCAACGCCAGCACACATAAAAACTCCTCCAGGCTTGTGTTATTTGTAAAGATTAAAACATCTACGTTGCGAGTCAGTGGTAGAGTCACATTGTTGTTATCCAATCTGAGGCAAGATGTCCAAATATCAGGAAATAAGACTTCAAATCCTGCCGTGTTGTGCCACTCTGCTGCAGAAGACTGATTCACGTATTTTAGTGCTTTTATTGCCCAGAGTACAGCTTGCAATGCATTCATTCCTACCAGAAACCACTGCAAATGTATTGATTAAACGAGTGAACTACACCTTTAAGAAAGTATTGTTGCAGCCTGTTCGGGATTCATCCTTTGGTCTTTCCAACTAGCCACACCCAACCAGGGTGTAGATGAACTGTGTAATCATGCCCTGTAAGATGTAATGAATACATCTTTACATTTTGACAAGATCCTCCTAGATCGGTTGTTACCTAAATTGGGGGCTCATCCGGGATTGGCACCTGGGATCTCTCACAACATATTGTATTTTTTCTTCATGTTTCTTGTTATCAAGTTTTTTGCAACCTGTCAGTTTTTTATCTCTAGATTATTGATCAAACTTAGATTAGAATTTTAAATAGAATACAAAATAACATGACACACTTGATCTCTGATCATAATGGCGATTTATCAACTTTGGTAGAATCTTCAACAAAGTATGCAGATAACTACAGTATGTGGAACTGCCCCACAATTATGGATCAGCCTTTTGTTTCCTGTATTTATCATAAAATATTCCACCTCCATTAAGCACTTTAACTCCACTGCACTTTGAAGTAATTTATGCTCATTTACTCACACCATAAAGAGAATAATTATTATCCACCCATCCATTATCTAAACCACCTCATCCTCATTAGGGTTGTGTAGAGCTGGCACCTATCTCTAGTGGTCATTGGGCAAGAGGCGGGGCGACATCCTGGACAGGTCATCACCACTCTATTGCAGGGCCACACACACACACAAACACACACACACACACACACACAATTTAGAGTGTCCAATCAACCTTCCTTGGACTGTGGAATGAAACCTGTGCACCTGGAGAAAACCCACACACTGGGAGAACATGCCAACTCCACGCAGAAAGGCCTCACAAGCAGGAGTCAAACCAGTGACCTCCTTGTTGCAAGGCAACAGTGCTACCAACTGTGATATACCACGCAGCCTAGAGTCATGATTAGCATATTGTAAATTGATTACTTTAACAAATAATTTGAGGTGCTACCTACTGGGGTTAGCTGAGATAGCAAATAGAAAAAAGATTGTAAAACGCTCAGAATGAATGAATGAATGTCTGTAAGTCGCTCCTCTTGCCCTCTCTATCTCATTTTCTTAAAAGCACCCTGCATCTGTGGCACACTTTTCATGCAGTTGTCTTCCCCGACAATGAACCACCTGTTTCAGAGCATGCCTTCATTGCTGGAAGTCTTTGGATAATTGTGCATGTCATTTATTTATTTATTTATTTTACTGGTACTGTTGGTTAAGTGGTAGGGAACATAGCGTGCAATCAAGGCCCGATTATCTACATGGTGTGAGAACAATTCACGGGAAATTGCTCTTGGATTGTGATGCATACAGTAACATCCAGGTCCCACTTGGGGTAAACGTTTGGCTGTGGGCTCTGATGTGCTATTCATCTGCAGCTGAATTCAAAAACGAGGGGGAAAAAACGGGAAAATCTGATGTACCTGAGATAAAAATGCCTACAAAGTGTTCTGAAATTAATAAATGGGAGCTGAGGAAGTGACTCTTGGACTTCCCATCACAGTCACAGGGAAATTTAAAATTTTGCAATATTTCAAGACATCTTAGAAATTTCCTTGTGAATGTTGTTTGCAAAATAGTTGCATCTCAGTGAGATTTACCCTTTAGAGACATAAATATCAAATGATAATCGAAAATCTAACTTTAAAGCCACATTCCACAACTTTCACACCTTAAAATAATGTTTTTTGTAAAGTTTTGGCGGCATACTATCATCTATTATGTTCATTTTCGGAGCTGTGATGATGTTAGGGGGTCCCACGTCTGTTTACCGCACTATACAGTTTTTCACCTGCGACCCGACACTGGAAGTACTGACTGCGTGTTGCTTTACGGCACCATATGACACGCTAAATGGGTGAAAAAATCACGCGTTTTAAACGCGATTTTAGAACGTGCGTTTTTTTATCCCTTTGGCTTGCCATAGTAGTATAGACCCGCGGGTTTGAGACTTGAGCAATGGCAAATCCACCAAAGAAAGCTAGAAATCCCTCATCAGAGGAATCTAGGAAAAGAAAAAGAACACAATAGAGCAAGCGCAAAGACCAGCGTTAATATTGGGCCATCTTTTCCTCGCTGGAGAGCTCTTTTAGAAAGAACAGCATGAACTACGGACTTTGACCTAGCTGTGCTGCTAATGGATAGCTAAGTAATGATTTCATCTGGGTTATTGTGTTTGGTCGGGCATAAACTTGTTCTACAGTCCTGATAAAACTATTTATTCAATGAGTGGAGGTGGAAAAGTTTGTTTTCATTGTTTTGCCTGACATTAGGAATGTAAACATGCCTCTTATGCCCGAGAGAGAGATTTTATTTTACGACAGTGGCGTTACACAGCAAGCCTTGCGAGGGCGACAGAGAGCATATATCTGCAAAATTCAGGAATGTGGCTTTAATTGATAATACTAACCTGATTTATTTTAAGTAATTTAATAATAAAACAGTAATAATACAATAAAATTGGCCCTCACCTGTAGATTCTCTAACCAGAGGGCAGTAGACATGTATAGAACTGATAATGACATGTTTTTGATGAAAGTACTAATCCTAATGTCTCATTTGGCTGCTTTAAAGCCAAAAATAGTTTGGTGTGAATTTGAAAAGCTAGAATACAGCTTCTAAATAACTCTTCTTTTGTTGATTTTGTTGTATACCGTATATCTTTATCATTTACCCTTTATGAAAACATGCAATCTTCTACCCTGTAGCCTTAGACTTGTTGACTTGCTGGATAAAATCCTGATTTTATGGGATTTATTGGAATACCACAACAGTAAAAGTCCTTTTATGTTGATTAAATCATCACAACCTTTTGACATTCATACAGCACCATAGGTTTAACGTCTGCAATAAACACTGTCTTGCCTTTTCCAACAGTTAACTGCAGAACCAATTGTAACATATTTGTGGTGTTTTTTGACAAAAAGCTCTTTTTCCTCTCTTGACAAATAAAAAAAGAATAGACTTTCCAGCTTTTATCCTCATTCAGTTAGCCTCTTCATCCCATTCCTGGGATTTTTTCTTTGTTCTTCTTTGTTCAGTTCTTCCTTTCTGTGCTGACCTACCCTGAAACATTGAGCCGTGCAATTACTGTTCAGCAAAGGCCAAGATAAATTCCTGTCAGAAGTCAGTGCCTGCATAGGAAGCCTTAAAAATATACATGAAAAGGAAATTGGTGTTTTTTATTTTTTTTAAAAATTCAGTTGACTCTATTTTACTTCTGCACAATTAGTTGTTTCTGCATGTGTTGTTCTGTCCAACTAAAATAAGGTTCATATTCAGATATTTAGATAAATATAACCAATGTTTTATGATTAAAAGTTTATATGAGCTGAGCATCAATACAAGGTTAAACAATCTTGACAGTCATCTTAGCTGTTGAGAGGAAGAGGAGCATCTCAGGGATATACACACAGTAATATTTGACTTGAAATTGTGTGTTTATCATTATGTGGTTGATATTTACACACATGAAAAGTTTGCATCCAGTTTTTCATAATTGCACACTTGTAATCATTTGAGGATGTGTTAAACTGGAAAGGCTCTTTTACCTTTTTTTTATGAAGTCAGAGTCACCTACAGTATCTCAAATGAAAAAAAAGATCAAATCAGAAAGCTTCATCCCACAAAAACAAATAGAACACAATCATGAGACAAATAACCTCAACAGGTTGAATAAATTCATAGATTTTTAAATTAAATCTTGGAAGACTTTTTAGGTTTATCATCCACTTTAAGCAGAAACCCCGCATTTTTTCCTCAGAGGGCACCACCTAGAGGCAGAAAAATGTATTGCACCTTTAAGCCCCTTGCCCTGCTTCCGTAATACAGCTGGAAGCAATGCAATAAGAAATGTCACCAACTCTGAATCTGTTTAACATCAGAGAGGAACGCAGAGATTCTTCCATTGTTGAAAAGCAGGTCCAGGGGTGGAAATCTCATTTAATTTTGGGGGGGCAACTTTTTGGAAGGGGGGGCTCTTTTTTTCTGTCAATAAAGTTTTTCTTTTTTTTTGGGAAGAACTTTGTGAGCTGCGCGTAGTCTGACCAAATATGGTTAATTGAGGGCGTTTCTGTATGTAATGACGGTGAACGGACACGAGCACCTGGGTACACACAGGTGGAATTTATCATCAGACGATTGCAGAGGAACATGAGAGGCCCACACATGTTTCATAACTCAGGATTTTAACTGTTCGTACACACATTCTAAATTTCATTAGTAGGAGGGAATATAGGACAATTTCTATGAACGTTTGATAAATGAGGGCCCTGATATGTCAACAAAAGTTCCCAATAAAATCAAACTGAAAGTCTGTAACAGGCCAATGACATCACAAAAATCGGTGCATTTTATAAGAATGGAAATCATAAATAGCCAATCAAAAATGAATCGTTTCCATAGTTAAATGGAATAGTTTATTCTGCTTTTTATATATAATTTCACGCACAATGGTGCCTTCAATTATTTGTAGAAATTCATGATTGCATTTGAAAGACAGTTGTAACCAATCTGATTTCATGGATCGGTCTGTGGTCGAACATTTTCAAACCCTGATTCTATCATTTGGTCAGCACCCTGGGTGACAACCAAAGGAAGAATTTCACTTCTGAGGTCACCATGCTCTCTAATAGGGGTTAGTCTTAGTTTTCATCCATCAGGCACCATGGAAAGAGCAAGTCAAGTATGAAACACCCTGCATCTAAAGGTCTAATGAGGAAAGAAATGAGCTATAGAGAATAAAAGAGGGAGAAAAACCCTCAATAGCCCCTTTCGGACTGTAGGAACCTTTTGTAGTTCCTATAACCTTTTTAGGAACCAGCCCGTTTTTGCGCGTGTTCGGACAGATAGGAACTAGGAACCTTCCCCCGCAGTTCCTAGAACCATTTTAGCTCCTACTCAGAGGCAGGGACTTTTCGTGGTTCCCGAGGAACTAACATGACGTCGGTGCTGGGTGAACCCATAAGCTCCGCCCCTTGCTATATTTCCGCATCTTTTCTGTTCCGATCGATGTTCCGATTCACGTTTGTTTATCTAGAGACAGACCTGGACTGCATCCTGGATATTCCTGCCGCCGCCAGCACACCTCGCCAAAAACGAACAGGTAAAGAAATCTTAATGCATTTACAAACGTTTCGCCGCTTTTCTTGATGTAACGGAAGTTTGCAAAAGGAAATTTTCCATTTCGGGATTAAATCTCAGAGCGATAGCCGCCGATAGCGAGCATATGTTTGTACCAAATTAGTATGGCGTCATTTTAGTTTTCTTTTCGGTGAATTTCTCCTTTGTTCTTTGCACGTGAACCACGTGCGCGAACACAAACAACGCAAACACGCCCGCACGCAATTACGTTTCTTTTTATTATATTTTATGTGCATTCGCTTTATGGTAAACAGTGCAGAGTTTTTACCGTATTATCTATTACGTTTTATGGTGGGCTTATTTGATTATTATGTGTGGTTTATAACTCATCATAGAGCCAATAAGTTAGTTTGGGACACTGCATGTTACTGATGGAGGGTTTTTTATGACTTCTGTTTTATTCTGAAATGTTTATCCATCCAGCAGCTACACCAGAGCCAGTGGTATCAACTTCTTTCACCCAGAATCAGCCTGCTGCCAGCACCCTCTGCCACCCTACACCAGGTAAAGAACAGTCCTATTATATATGCAATTATGCAATCTCTGTGGTCAACAAAATGGTTTAATTCTAAAATATTTATTCCATCAGCATCTGCACTGCACCTACAGCCTACTACCTGCCAGCACCTACCAGCAGCCAGCACCCACTGCCACCCCAGACCTGGTACAAACATCTAATTCCACAGAATTAGTATTTAGTGTATTATATGTAACTTGTGTGTTAATTCTATCTCCACCCTCATGTTTGTTTCCAGGAAGGAGAAAAAGTGCTGACACACTTCTGGCTGCTGTGCAGGAGATGCTCGGGTCAGAGGCTGAGCAGGTGAGGCAGAGAGATGAACGGTTTAATACCATGATGCAGATCTTCTGTGAGCAGAAAGAGAGGAAGTCTAAAGAACACTCAGCTTTGCAGGAGGAGCTGGCAGAAGACAACCACCAGCAGAATCTTTTTATGGAGGATCTCGTCTGCAGTGAACACGTTGGCAGATAAAAAGAAGTGAACTAGTGACTACATATATGTAAATAGCATATCATGGACATGTGAATAGTTATTTGTTGCACTGAAACACGTGTTTTTGAGTTTGTTACATGCATGTTTTTAATAAATAACTTAAAAGAAGTATTTTTGTCTCTGTTGGTGATGTCAGGTAGATGTAGTCTGGTCACACTAAATATGACCTATTTGCTCACATTAAGCCTTTATTATCCTCAGGTGTGTAATCTACTTCCGTTACTCAGCTTTATAACAGCCCAGATTACAGCAGGAAGTGCATCACAGTTAACAAAGTTCAGGCATTCATATATTTTGGGCCACTTAAAGCACACACCTGAAAAAAACCACACTACTTTCTACATTTTAACCCTCACATGTTGCACATTTTTGAAAGTCTCATCCTTTTTCTAAACCATCAGTCACATATAACACCTTCAGTGAGTGCTCTGTAACCTTAGAAGCTTGCTGCAGATTTCCTAGTGACTTAAATATTCACACAAAGCTTAGAGTCAGGTAATGGGATATTTATTTAGCATATAAAATCACTTTGAACAAAGTGTGACAACTTCCAAAGGAACATTTTATCTTTAATAGTGTGAATTCATGTATGTCCTCTCTGTCAAACCTACAAAATGTGATTTATTATGAAAAGTGTTTAGTGATCAGTTGGAAGGCACAAGGTAACATCAGATCTGCAACAGGTGGTTGTACTGGAACATCTGGCTGCAGATACTGGTCGTTTTCACTCCTCTTTTATCCTCACCGTGGCTCTCACAGAGGTTATGAACACACAACAGTCCATAAGGCAACAGCAGCTCTCTTTTCAAGCTGTACAGCACAGAGATAAGTAGTGTCCAGTCTCTCCAGGGCAGGCTTCAGGTGGCGACAGACGTAGTCTAGACATACGGTAATTCTCCATCAGTAAAACTTGGAACAACATTTTCCCACCAGTCATCAGCTTTCATCTGGACCCAGACGGACGGTGAAGAGTTGAGCAACGAGTCACAACATCTAAACGCAAACAGAACACGAGTTAAAATATAATCTGAAATATTCAGTTTATGTAATCTGCTCAACAAAAACAATAGCATACCGTCTAATCATATGATATTTGTACAATCAGCGCGTGTTTAATAGGTTAAACTTACATGTCTCGTTCATCTGCGGCGCAGCTTTCCTGTCTTCCTCCATGAAAACGGAGTATCGCTTGCCGCTGGATTCTTCATCTCCCGACTCTCTGCGTGCTCTAGCAGCTTCGATGTGATATTTGTGATTTGATCTCTCATCTTAAGTATTCCTGTCAAGCTGTCTGGAACAGAGTTGCCTCCTCGCTCTCCATTAGCGTCGCAGCGTTGTTTATTTACTCATTGGTTTCCGGCTCGTGACTGTGATGAGTAGATCACGTGACTTAACACGTGACTGTCGCAGGCGGTTTCGTCACACCCGCCTCTACCAAAGGTCCCGACTCCTGTGCGAATGCAATCTGAAAAGGTTCCCCTGGGAGGGGTAGTTCTAGGAACTAAAATCTAAGAGGATGGTTCTAGGAACTCAGTTCCTAGAACTACTCTGTCCGAAAGCGCCTAATGCTGCTGCATGGTGCTGGCAGCTCACCCAAAGATGTTATCAAAAGTTGGGTTTTGATTGTATCTGTACCCTTTCAGATAGCATTTATCTGCACTAGTGCACCACAGGAAAGCACTGAACCTCAAACTGAAGTCAGTCTTGTGTGAATGAAATGACACAGCAGCAAAAAGCAATGTCAAAAAATGTTTTAACGCGTTACTTCTAATTAGCTCTTCTTTTGCAGCTCTTTTCTCTTTGTAAGCTTTTATATTTAGGCTTACGCCATAATTTGAGAATAACTTAGCAGGGCATATTTGTTCTCTGTCCTCATTTGGTTCATTTAAATGCTGGTCTCTTCAAAACACATGTTTGTAGTCGCATCATTAGTGTCTATGGGTCATCGATTGTATAATGATGTTATTTTATGTTGCTGGAAAAATCATGTATATAAAATATCTGATCAAAAGAGTATATGTTCACTGCTGAAATGCCAAAAATAAATGTTATTCTAGAAAAACAACACTTTTGAATTACCAACACTGTCATTCATCTGAATGGAACAAAGGTTTGATGTTTGTTTATAACAGAATTTAATCATTTATTTTGTGAAATGGATGCTGCCGGCCATTTGTAATTACACACTGAGCAGACAGCATCAGTCTCCTGTTTCACCTGTAAATGGGTAAAGGAAAAGGTCACGAAATGTATAAACAGCCCAGTCTTTTCTTTATTTATAACACCCTCATTTGAAGCTATTGCTAACCTCTGTGTATGCTCCACACGCCTTTCCCAGGATTGGAATGATTCGTGTTTATCTTTTCTTTTTGCCACGACAATGGTTTAATTTCAACAATGCCACAAAGATATTTAACTCTTCAAATGAGTTGTAGATAGAAGGTAAGTTTCATAGTACACAGTATGTACCCAAAGTATCCAATATGTTTATTATTGGGCTTGAATACTGAATGAACTGCATAGAACTCATGGGTTTAACCCAGGCTTTCCACCGATGCGAATGTGGCATGTTGCATAAGCAGCGCTTTGCGTATGATGCGCGTTGCGTATGCGGCTCGTTGCGTATGCGGCTCGTTGCGTATGCGGCTCGTTGCGTATGCGGCGTGTAGCGTAAGCAATGCGTAGCGTAAGAGGCGCGTTTTCCCCACATCCTCAGTGGCGAGGCCCTTCCCTCCCGGAGCGTTTTATGAGTGAATCGGCCACAAATGTGTTTCACACAGCTGGGCCAGTGAGGTCACGAAATCATTGCAGAATTGCAAGATAACCAATTTTACCAGTTCACGCGATGACAAGTAAAGAGAAAGATGGCAGAATGTCTCAAAAAGGTCTGCAGTTTATTTATTTATATTTCTTTTTACCTCGGCCAAGGAGGAGTCATGGGTAAGTACTTTTTTTTTTATTAGTAGACCTTTTTTTTTTAACGGTCGGATGTTTCACACTGGTCCCATGTTTGATGTCCTGTCTTTCCTGATCTGATCTGCTGTTTTGGAAGCATAGCGCATAAAAATTTGACCCAATGCAATGCTTCTCGGACACGTCCAAGACACGCTGCTCCCTGTCTGGTGGAAACACACCCATCGACTATAAAGTCCTTTGGCTGCGTATTTTGCTTCGCGGATGTCACACGACGAATATGCAAACAGGGGAAAGCTGGGGTAACACTTAATGTTAAACAGTTTAACACAACCTGTCTTTTCAAGTTCATTTGTGAAATGTATTTTTTTTTTTTGTCAATTTAAAGAATAAAATAGGTTTAACTTTGTTTTTTGAGTGGATAAGTGACTCAGTTGTGTAACAAAAGCAAAGAAAAAACTTCAGAAAATGAAAACGTTACTTGGTTGTTGTACGCTCTGGCATACAGACACGTTTTATCATTCCAAGGTTTAAGTTACGCAGAAACATACAACATATTACCATTGTATGTGCTGATGAGCTTTTCAAACAGATATCAAGCAGTTACCTGGCCCAAATCATACAGTTCTGTATGTTTTAGTTGTCTCCCTGCTCCAACACACCTGATTGGTTAAATGATCTGTTCAGCAGGTAATCAATATCTGCAGAAACTAGGTAATTACCCATTGATTTAAAGGTTAGGGTTGAGAAACATTTTAAACATGCAGGGTAGTGGCCATGAAAGACTAGGACGTCACTGTTTCGTGACTTTCCTTTGTTCCCTGTATTTCTCTTTTGACTATTTGCTTATTGTGTTTTAGTGTTGAGCAGCTTTGGGTTTTGGATTCCCCATGGTCATTGTTTCCCTCAGCTCACTTGATTACATCAGCAGTTTACCTGCCTGTCTCTCCCATCACCTCTGGTTCTTTTGAGTTTTTTCTGCCTTTCCCTGCAAGTTTACGGCTTTGTTTTGCCCTCAATTGTGTCCTTTTTGGTTCATTCTGTCACTATGGCGACACAGGACTGGGCATCACTGTCCTATACAAACTCTGGAGATCAAAATATTGATAAATAAAGCTGCTATTTTGTACCAGAAAGTATTGCATGTGCATGACAAAACCAGAATACAACTATAGTGCACAAACATTCCTAGTGCCACACAAAAACGTACCTTTGTGTGGGCATGCATTATTATCTTGTGAAACCACTTTTTTGCTTCCCTCTCCCCCTAAGGGACTCTGTATTATACAGTGACATTATGAATGGGAAACTGTGGTTTGCACCAGGAATTTTCTAAATATGAGGTTTGACAAGATTGTTACATTTTCCAAGAGTTTTAGTGAGACATTAGCATATATTTTGTGTTTTGAGGAAGCTAGAAAATTTTTCTGCAGCCATTCTTCATAGTAGTCTGAATTGAATAGTGTTAGGCTTAGTGATGGGAAGTCCTTTTTTCCCACAGGTTGTGTGGTGCACACCAATGCTAATGAGCATCAGCAACTTTGGACACACACAAGGGGATTTTCTTCACCAGTTTGCATCTGCAAAAGGTCACTATAGGAAGTGTTGGCCATCTCCAGTAGCAATTGGACTGGAGGTAGAACCTGGCAAGGTCACCAGTCCATCTTTGTCTGAAGAAAAAGGACGTAGTCACCTGAAACTAAGAGTTTTTTTTCTAGCAAGTTATGGTTTCTCATGCAGAAAATATACCTTTATTTAATTTTTTTGATAAAAAATTATTGTAAAGCATCATGGGTATCACTAGTATGAAGCCATTTTTAGTTCATTGACATAAGTGGTGGCTATAACGTTTGGTCAAAACAAATCTGACACACATTGGAAGTTTGAGAAAAGCAATTATGGTTTAAAATGAAACAGAAGCTTAGTGGCATCATTTATGCAGTCCAATGCAGTGAGGACTGTCCAGACCTTTACATAGGGGAACTAAATAACAACTATACAAGCACATGGCTCAACACAGGAGAGACACCTCTTCAGGTCAAGACTCTGCAGTGCACCTACACCTGAAGGACAAGGGACACACCTTTGAAGAGGACAAAGTCCACATTCTGGACAGAGAAGATAGATGGTTTGAGAGAGAAGTAAAGGAAGCTATCTATGTCAAATGGGAAATACCTACATTAAATAGAGGAGGAGAAGTCACGTTTCACCTTTCCAGCACCTATATTGCAGCTTTGCACCTAATTCCAAAACAGTTTCACTGTAGGGTCACACCTTCCTGCATCTAATCAAAGCAACCATCCCTACATAATAGGGCCTAAAGACATCAACCACTCCTCAAGGGGTAGGGAGGAGGGGAATTCATAGGTAGTTTCAGCTCGTTAACAAACAACAGACAGCTACAGTTTATAAGCTTGACTCTCCCATATTTCAGTTATAATTGACAAAGCTCCTCAGATGAGAAGCGAAACGTCTTAAAGAAACCAAAGAAGTCCAGTTGTCTTTATTCGAACCCCTTTGGATTACCATGACTTGATGACTTAGAACCTTCACCAGCTTTCAAATATTTTATGGCATCATCCTCTAGCAGGTTTTTAGATCTTTGTAATAATTTTTACTTTTTTGTTTTTGTCTTGTTCTTTGATATTTAATGTAAAATGCACACCCTTTATTTGACAATGCCTGGTCAATTAATGTAGAAAATGCATTTTGTGCAGCTTTAACTACTTTTAGTGAAAGGCAGTGAATCATCATGGACAGCATGATGTGACTGCAACCCACACACTTCTACAATCTGAGCCCATTAATCAAACAGCAAACCCCTCCACCAATCTCATTGTTTGAAGAAATTGCCTGAGGTGTCAAAGGCTTACACGGTCACATTTAGTAGTTTTCTGTCACAGCAGACCGCCATCCTGTAACACTAACAACCGTGGCGTTTTCCACATGACAGTGTGACACGGAAGTGTGTGTGTGTGTGTGAAGAGACTAGAAAAGAGAAGAGGTCGAAGGAGAGACAGATTATGTTTGATTAGTCATGTCACATCCAATCACAGTCACATCACAGCGCTCATGAACTCGCACAAATATTGACGGCAGTGAAATTCCAATTTGAATGTGTAATAGTTCCCATCTGACAGATTTAAATGTGTGCATGCGGCGCGTTCTAAGGAAAAGGACTTCCAGAAAACTAGTGTGTGATGTCTTTGTTGGAACATCATCACTTTCACACCAGCCAAAACACAAACACCAACACCACCAGGAGAAACTAATTGGAAAGCCTCAGATCTAATTAAGATTTGAGACTTTGGGTGGTTTGTGGAGCACAAAAATCCCCCACTGACCCATTTCAGAATACAGGTAGGGCAAAGAAACTTCCGCAGCTGCTTTAATTAAAGCAGTCTACCTAATTGTGCTCCAAACATCACTAAGTGTTGTCCCCAGAGACTCTCTGTGCTTTAAAAGCTGAGATATGCACAGGCTTTACGTTGTGCATTGCACAGACATCCCTGTGGTTTTGGTTCTTAAATTTCTGACATTTTGTTGGCAACCATTCAATCTTTTCTCCACTTCTAGCTTACAGTTAGGATATTCTGCACCAGCGTTCTACAATTTCCTCTCTTTTTCTGCTTTCCACCTCATTTTTTTCCTTTTTTTTAAATAACGTTCCCTCATGCTAAGCACTCTTCCCTCAGTTTCCTTTTCCTTCTCAGTTTCTTCACTCACGTCTTAATTACCTGCTTTGCATTGAGTATTCAGTAATGAGAAAAGCAGAAAATCCCCCTACAGACACTTAACGCCAACACACCGACCGTAGCCTGCTCCCTTCTTTTCAGCGCAGTGAGTTTTCACGCTAGAAATGAAGGAATGTGACCAGTGGGCATGTCATATTGCTATGTGCTCATGCACAGATGGAAGCCAGGTAGATAATACACATGAATATGTATTTTTGTACTTTCACTCTGAAACAAAGAGAAATGAATGAGAGACTGGTGTGAATATGAACACACACACACTGCTCTTGGCCTGTGCTCACCACTTAATCATAATGCGGACAGACCTTTGGCCCCAAAGGCACATTATTGTGTTAAATAGCATCACTGTCAGAGAGCAGCTTCGCGGTTCCGGCTCAGTTCTCTTGCTGCTACAGAGAAAAATCCGATTCCCCACTACAATCAGCACTGGGAGCCTTGTTCTACAGGCTATCCTTGCAATGACCTCCTGTTGTTGTGAATATATCATTGTGCGAATGGCTGTAGAATGGCTAAAAAAAAGGTCCAGGGCTTTCAGAGCGAGCAGGAGACTAAACTCTACAAACAAAAGCATTTGTCATTTTCATTGTCAGGCTGAAAATACCTTGAAAGTGGGAAGATTTGCAGCATTATGTGTGTTATCTGCACCTGTTGGGATGCTAAAATCACTGTTAAACCTTTTTTTTTTTATCATTATTTACTTTTTTTGATTCTGACTCATATTTCAGATGGTCACAATAACATGGCATGCTGAACTCGTCTGATATCGTTTTTCATACTTGAATTTTACAGAGAATATTAATTAAGTTTACACTGAAAGCTGAAATCCAGAGTTTTCCCCCTTTCAGGAATTATGTATGATTTTTTAGAAATCCATAAAAGTGATAGTCTTATCATGTACTGTGATATAATGTAGTCATTTTTTTTTTCTAAGCACGTCCCCCATCCCGTAGAGCCCCATGTAATTTCAACTGAGCACCGTTCAGCGTTAGCCAAAAGCATTAGCAGACATGAAAACGGGTCAAGGGTGAAAAAGGTGAATTGCTGAATAGGCCCATCATCATCATCACCCCCCCCACCCAATATTTTCTCATCGGATCTGCACGAATCACGTAGGTGATCCCTTTTGGATCCAAAACAGCGAATTTCGCCGAAAGGTGAGGGATTTTCATGTCTGATTAGACATGTGCCTATGTACAAATGTCAATCACAGATTGTGCGTGAGCATTTGAGGACGTACCTAGACAGATGCAGAGTTGGTGACCTATATTATATAAAATATTTCCCATCTCACCCTCCACAGGTGGTCTCATCCTTCCAAGCTCGGGTCCTCTACCAGAGGCCTGGGAGCTTGAGGGTTCTTCAGTATCTTAGCTGTTCCTAGAACTGCACTTTTCTGGACTGAGATGTCTGATGACCCTAACCCTAACCCTGGGATCTGCTTTAGCCACTCCTCCAGTTTGGGTGTCACTGCCCCGATGACCACGGGCACCACTTCACTCTCCAGGCTTTCTCAAGTTCTTCTTTGAGGCTCTGGTATTTCTCTAGTTTCTCGTGTTCTTTTTTCCTGATGTTGCATCACTTGGTGTTGCTACATCCACCACAACAGCTGTCCTCTGTTGTTTGTCCACCACCACAATGTCCGGTTGGTTCACCATCACCATTTTGTCGATCTAGAGTGTTAAAATTGATTCAAATTGTAAACCACAAAACTACTAAATTAAGTGTGTGTGTGTGGCATCTGCCTTAATGCCTAATGACTGTGGTGCTGTGCTTTTAATTTGCTGTTAGAAACAATGCTTTAAGTGGGCCGGTATGCACCAGTACCCACTTGGCACTTTTGAATTTTACCTCTCAGCATATCAGGACTATTTTTTACAGTTCATACAATCCGCAACACCCACCCACCCTCCATTCCGACATTGTATTTAAGGAGAGTGCCAGCATTTAATTTTTTACCCACGTCAAGCAGCGGTTTGAAAGCTCTTGTAAAGCATGTTCTAATTTTTATCCATAGAAAAAAAAGTAAGAGAATGTTCAACGGGAGGAACAATGGAAAATACTGCAAACTCTGGAAGCATTTTCCTCACAAAAAGAGTTTTTGTCACTCAGAACAGCAAAAACACCCATTTCCACTACCTGCTAAATCCTGTTCATTGTCACTTGATTCAGCGAAGCTGCCGGAAAAACCTGAAGAAAAGAATCAAAGTCCACAGCTCCCAGAGTTTTAACAAATGTTATAGATATAGGTATTTGAGTTCAGAAATAAGCCCCAGAGATCTAGAGGCATGACACAGGCCACCATCCATAATGTTTTATCTAAGGGTGCTGCAGTACTGTTTAAGTAAATGCAGCTAAAATATATAAAAACACTTATTTTAGGATGCAGCAGCAAGAAAATAAGACACAGAGAAAAACTATCTGAAGTGTTGCTTTACCCGTTGGTCAGTACAACATTCTACTGATTTACATGGAGAAGGGACTTGAAGCTTATACTGCAGCCAGCCATCAGGGGGCTTTTAGTTTGCTCATGTTTTTGGTAAAAACTTAAAAAAAATCAAGATCAAACCTGGAATGTGATATACCAAATCCCACGACTTCAGATCATCAGATGGAATACGAGAACGAAACACGAGGACTCTCAAGACACATAAAACATCTTATGGACAAGAAAACACTCAAATCTCAGAACACTGTAAAAGAAACAACCACATAATGGACTAGAGAAAAAAGCGACCGCTACAAAAGCTGAAGCAATAGAAGTCTGGAAACGGGAAAAAATGACTCAACAGAGATGAGAGAACATACACTCGCAAGGACCTGGGACTCGCTCTGTGCAACATCCAGCGTTTGTGGGAGTGGCCATCAACGTGGAAATGACATTTCTGGCTTTCTACAGGATGCGTAAGCTCCTACCACAGCTGCCATTATAATCGGTGGGTGTGTTTCTACTGGTTGCATAATGGCGCGTCTTGAACACATCCCAGAATTGTAGTGTAACATCGCTCTGCTAAATTAATGTTCATACTCTATTTTTTATCTTCCAGAACTTGTAAAACTCAGCAGTTCAGATCGAGCTAGACAGGAAGTCAAACATGCAAGCAGTATAAAACATCCAATTTTCAAAATAAGACATGCAAATTTCCTCAGTAGCCGAGGTAAAAAGAACAGAAAATAAACCACAGACCAGTTCAGATACATGCCGCCATCTTTCTCCGTGCTTGTTATCGTGCACCGCCAAAATCATGAAATTCTCCGGTGATTTTGTGATCTCACGAGACCATCTGTGTGGAATGTACTTGCTGCCGTTTCGCATTTATAACACTCCTGGTGGGAAAGGATGTGCTGATGAGCTCGCGGGGAACGTACGTCTAATGCGTTACACACCACTTAAACACATCCGGTGGAAAACCCGGGTAAGAACTAATAAACTTCATAAAAACATTAAATTAATAACCTCTTTTCTTGGTATTACTTTTACACATTTTCCTCATGAAAGGCTTTTAGCTGAGCAAGATTCTTGGACATTCTGCATGTAGACATCTCTGATGTTTAAATGGAGCACTGTGATGGCCTTCTCTTCCTTCGCTTGTGGAATTTTTCATATTGTGTAATTTCAGCTGCCTATGGAGCCCATATGATGATGGTTAGGACCAGCTTTGAGCTTTTCCAAGCCCTTTATGGGCTTAGTTATTCTTCGGACAGTGGTAAAAGTTACCTTAGACTTTAAATTCAGCTTTTTTATTAATCTAAAGTTGTATAAATAAGTGAGTAATCTTCTGAAGTTCTGATGCCATAAAAAGTGCTGCAATTCTGCCAATTACAATCCATTTAACAGCAGCAGTGATGTAATTCCTTGCTTCTAACCATTTTAAAACAGTTATCACCTTCTCTTATTTTCAAACTAATCACAGGCTAATCACCACATTTATTAGCAACTTTATTTTCAAAATACTGTCATAATTTAGTAGAGCGAGCACAAATGTAGTAAACGCAGGCTTCACTTTGCTGTAATGTCATTAGTTACAGATCACATTCCAGTTGCGTCATCTGCTTTGCCACCTGTGCTTTTTTAGGACACTGATGACAAGTTGCTGCTGCTGCTAATTTGTAACTTTTCTGCACACACGTGCAGAGAAGTTGCAACTGAAGATTAAAGAAGTAATGACGAGCTTTCCAGAATTCAGACCTCCTGTCAGGGTTGGTCACAGACAACGTGACAGGTGATTTCTGAAATGTGAGTGATGAGTAAAATGTGGAGTGTTAAAAAATGCAGTTAGTGTTTTTTTTCTACCAGGAAAGAGACTTTCAACAATGATTGTATTAATTATCTAAAATTATTATTGTAAATCATCCAGAAACGTTAGTATAGCCTAGAGCAAGATTCCACTTGTTATCTGGATCTTTTTTAATTGTATCGTTGTTTTTGATGCAGGAATTGTCACAATTTTTATCTCTACTTTCAGTCATTAGTAGAATTATTATTTCCATAACTGGATAGGTGTGTGTGTAACAATGACTAATAAAGATGGACAAACTCTTCATGATGTCACCTATAGGTTTCTGAGGCTTCAACTGGACGCCTAATGGGCGGTTCCGATCACCGCCATCTTGGCCGTGTCACACGTCTCTACACTCCAAGACAATTTAAAAAGGGGCAAAGAGGTGGAGCTTAGAGCGGAATTTTGAGGATCTCAGTCCGCCATTGCTCGCAGCTAAAAGCTAACTGAGCTAACCAACGCTAACGGAGGTTTGCAGGAGCTTGTAGCCACAAAAACACGGTGAGCGACTCCAACGTGAAGCATGCATCAACTCACCGAGCTGTGGAGTGTCTGGTATCCCACTGAGAGCTCCCCAGGCAACAAGCACAACCTTAGGCTGCAGTGATCAGAGCCGGGTGCTTGGGTCACGCAAGCCCATGCTTTGCTCCTCCGCAGCAGTCAGAGATCTGGCCCCACGACCCAGGAAGATATCGAGTCTCGGTACCCAGCCCTACCAACGTGTCATATTTCAGCCCATTTTGACCAAGCAGTTCATTTTGCAGTCTAGATGGGAAAGAGTGAATATTCCTGCTCTGACAGCAACTGGGAGCAGGACTAGACTGCCAGGGAGTGGTTTGGGATGGGGGAGTGGCTTTTAGTCTTTTTGAAAAGGGTGCATTCATGTTAGTCTCCAAGTAATTATATGATAATATAACAGTAATATGGAATTTTAAATTAGCTCTTGTTACCTGTTGAAGACATTTAAAGGACTGGTCATGGCACATTTTTAGTTTTGATGAATGTACCAACCCCAAAACACAACAGCTGCTTTAAGACCAAAAGTAGTTTGAGGTGTATGTGCGACAATAGTCTACAAAGGGTTAGAAAAAGTCACTAGAAGGAATTTAACCATGCAACCATCATCTGTATGCTGTCCAAGGAACACTGTCCCTACAATTTTTTTCTTCTGCTGACAAACCAGAAAGTTTTCCTATTCCAGTTCATTTATCAACCTGCAAGGATATAAACAGTTTTTATGGCCGAAGAGCCCAGAAACGCACCAGATGTTTACGACCCATCCCTCTTCGACAAGTTAAGAAGACAAATAATCTCCAAGATTTAGATCAGTGTGCTCTGTTAAATGCCCGTTCCATTTCAAACAAATCCTTTATGTTAAATGAGCTGCTCATCAGCCAGGGCTTGCATTACTTATTTCTTACTGAGACGTGGCAGCAAGACGGAAATTTTGTGCATTCTAATGAAATACAGTATGTCCAACAAACTGCTCTGTTTACCACACCACGCCCGTCACGTCGTGGTGGAGGTCTTGTGGTCTTTAAGGACAAACATGTCTGTATTGGATGAAAAGTGACCCTTTTGCTACTTTTGAATGTCAGGTCATCAAAGTAAGGTTACAAAATGCATTTCACTGTATTTTAATTTATCGACCTCCCGGCCCAGCTGGCCCTTTTCACTCTGAATTAGATTATTTTCTGTTTTACCTGTCATGTCTTGGCAGTTGACGCTGACAGAATGGTTGATCCAGGTACCAGAGCAGGTTTACTCTACTACAGCAAGAGGAATGTGGGATATTCCTCCTGTTGCACAGTAGCCTTTATTATGTTTGTGGCATGTTACTGCATTTGCTCATGCACCGGAGTGGACAGGCAGGGAGAAAAGAGACGCACAACACAGAGTTTTTAGTAATCTACTTTTTGCTTTACAGTGGTTTTGTTTAGTTCTCCTCCTTCTGTCTCGTTTCCCTCACTCCTCAGCTAATTGTCACACCTGTAGGCCCTCAGTAATCATTACACCTGTTCCCTTGTCATTCCCTTCACCTTCTAGTTGTATTTATACCCAGTTCAGTTCACCTGTTCTTGTTGGATCTTCAGTTATGTTTGTTCATGTTACCTCTCTGACCTCATCTACCTGCTAACATAAGAGGAGACTTAGTCACTTCAACTGGCTGTCTTCCTGAATTAACCAGCGTCTGGGTCCTACTTCAACAAACAACTTTATGATACTCTGTTTATGAACAAACTTCAACATCTGAATTAAAATGCACAGAGAATAAAAATTAGCCTTCAGAGTCGATTAAAACATGAAATAGTTGCAGGACAGATAGAAGAAATTATTCAATTAGCAGAGCAGTTAACACTCCTCAGTTCCTTTGGTGTGTGTTTCCCAGCCAGAGCTTCCATCCTGTTCTTTGTTTGATTTGTTTCTGTGAACTTCTGCTTCACTAAATATGGCCAACTGTTCAGCTAAAGCTTCAGATTTGTCATCAGAATCCTCCACGGGGTAATCAGGCGATGCAATTAGCTGCTAAACTGTCAAAAAAGCAGCTGCACCAATGCAAACAGAGCACTGCGTGTGTTAGCCCCTCTGACTTCATGCAGAGCGATGGTAAATATCTGATGGAGGTCCCGTGTGTGGCGGGTGAAATGGAGAATACAGGATGCTATTTTTTTTTTCATCAAACAGCAAAACAATATTTAAATATCTTCTCAGAGGGCTGTACAGAAAGTTACTTTGTAAAATTGGCGTTTCTTATTTTAGGGGGGAAAAAACTTTCTCTGCTATATCAAATGTTTTATATGTTTGTGTGAAATTTTCAGTGTTTCCATGGTTCTAAACTTTCCTGAATTACAACAGAGAGAAAAATCTGCAGGCTATTTTTAGTTTTTTGAGTATTGCATTGATTTTGGAAGGAATCTCAGCTCCAGTAACTGTTTTTTCTGCACCTAAAGACATTTTCAACATTTTCAGTAAATCAAGGTTTCAAATGTTTTTGGAATAGGTCCCAAATATACCTAGGTCTGGGTGGAACATATCTGAATTTCCCCATGCTGCATATTTGATCTAACACGGTAAAAGACGACATGCATGAATGATCATTGAGTCACCATGACCAGGCAGTTTTTAAACTTAACATGCTGCATTTTCCCTGCATATTTACTTGGCCACCATTAACTTCTTTTCCCCTTCTGTGTCCTCTGCCTCAATATCTTTTCTTTCTAGTATTTTCATTGACTGTCCGTACGCAAAATAAGCTGTTAGCTCAGAGATAGGGTGTAATTACTAGGGGAGAAAGTGTCTAAATTGACGCTCTCACTGTCTTCCAGCCTGGAAAAGTTGTCCTAAGAGGCTTACAGCATGACAACCCTGCTTCTTTAATAGGTTAATTCTTAAGCCTCCATATTGCCTTCATTTCCTTTGCACTTTCTTGTATTTTTCATCATTTTTTTCTCACATTCCTGAATACTTTCATCCCTTTCTTTTATTGTCCGGTGTTCTGCTTTGCTTTTTTGTCTCGGGTTAATTAACATTTTAAGTAACACATAGTTTTCTTTGTGAGCTTCTCGCTCGCCTTTCGTTTCGGTTTTTTTGTTTCCTATGCGCCCTTCTTACTTCCTCTCTCCTCTCGCTGCGTCTTTGATTTCAGCCCTGGTGAACTGGTGAGTTGTTGCTCGAATGGATAATAATATAATTACACCAAGAAGCTACAGGACTGTAGCGGCTGTGGGAGTGTTAGTAGTTACCGTCCTTCAGCAAATGTATGTGATTTTAAAATTATATATGTGTACACACACGCACGCACACACACACACACACACACACACACACACACACACACACACACACACACACCTAACTGCTATCATTGACACTGCTGTCTCTCATCTGGTCCTCTCCATCCAAATCAATTAACTGCTTTCCAGACAAACATGAGAACACACACTCTTACACAACATGCACTTGCTGTCAGTTTGAGTTTTGTGAGCCTACACTCTCCTTCTCCGTTTGTCAGAGTTATCCCACCAGTTCTCTCCTCATAAAACACTGATCAACGAAACACACACACAGACTTGTGCAGTCGTTTGAAACAAGAACACTAACTCCTTGTGTTGATGTGTTCCTACCTCTCTTTTTCTAACCTTTTGTTTTCCTCCTCTTTCCTCTTTTTTTTCATTGATTGTTGGTGAAGAGACATTAAACTGGGCGGTAACACTCAAACAGGGCTTTTACAGCAGATATCATGCAAATGTGTCCACTGCTTTACACCAAGAAACCCACTCTTTTATTGTCACTAAGGCCTTGTCCACACATAGCTGTTTTTTTTTTAATCAAATACCCGGCCTCCTATAAAATAGCGTCCACATCACCTCATCTTTAGAAAAAACTCCATTCACACGTAACCGCACAAGTGCATTGTTGAGCATATTCATGCATGCCAGACCTGTAGGTGGCAGTAGTTCCCCTGAATCCTATCCATTTCGTCTTCCTGCTTAACTTCAACAAAACATGACACATGGCGCCTAGCTCGTTTGTGTTGACCGATAAGGAGGTAGAATTGCTCTTAAATGTAGTTTTGGAGTATAAAGTCAACAAGCGTCAAAAAGTGCTTGGACGATTGATAACGCGAGCACAGCTCTGAGGGCATCCATGTTGTAGAGTAAACACAGGTCACACATGGGCCGTCAGCATTTTTGTCGCAGACAGTGACGTGAAACCTAAAACTCCGGTTATTTTTTTTTCTTTCTTTTTATTTAGCACAAGTTTAAAAAAAACAACAACAAAAAACAATTCACAATACAGAACACAATAAGAAAAGAAAAACATACATAAACATTAATTAATGTGCATGGAGTGGTAGAAGCCAAAGGGGCTTTTAAAAACACCACTCCCCCTCAAACGAAACAAACCACAATTTGTACAAATTAATCATTGCATTAATCTATATGCTTTCATTTAATTAATTTTAACAAATACGGAGGAGAAAAACACAGCAAAAATGAAAATATTAAAAAATAATCAAAAGATATGTTGCCAACAAATTATTTTTTAATTTGATTTTATATATTGCAAGTGAACTGGTTTTATCCAAAAGGTCTGTAAAAGAATTCCATGCCTTGGGTATTTCTGTCCACACAGAAACGGATAAAATGCTAATCTTCACTTTGGCCAGAGTTTTTAAAAATATTCATTTTCCTTGTGGATATCTGCATTTTCATGTGGATGACAGGCCGAATCGTAGAAAAATATCTTCGTTTTGGGAGATACCCGGCTACATGTGGACAGGGCCTAAGAAAACGTTACATAACATTTAACTTAAAGGTATAATAGGTAAGAATTTTACGGTGAAATAATCGCAAAACAGTCTGTCTAAATCATGTTGAAAGAAGGGTTAGATTAAAAAAAGATTTCCTTCTCAGCCAACTTGAAAGTTGTCAGTTTATCTCCTTTAAAAAAGCTAAAGAGGGACGTCGTTTTTGTTTACAATCCTTGAGCCTATAGGGTTGTCGAGTCTGTGTCGGCTAACGCTGCAGCGCAGGCATTTGTAATTCGACACTAGCTGGCAAAATGCAGCAGCGTTTTTTAAAGATCCAAAGCCAGCAACAGGAGCGACCCAGAAGTTATTTCTTGTGCCCCTAAGAAGCCGCGGCACTTTTTTGTTTTGCTCTAATATCAGGTGAAGGAGGCTAGAGGCTAACGTTGAGCTAACAATGCTAACTTTGAATTGGAAAAAATAGTCAGATCTAAAAATATCTAAAGCTACCTGTTCATTTACCAAACAATGCAATTTACAGTGAAATGTATTTAATCTTCTGGTGCTGATCCGTAGCTGGCAACAGCCATGAAACTCAGAATGGTAGTGAGAGAGTCACTCATTTGTTTTGAAAATGGACTGCAGTACCCAAATTAGACCACAAGATGTCATTCTAACTTCATTCTTACGTAATAAATCGAACAATATTTTATGAATTTTGGCAGCAAACCATTACAATTATTGTATTACTACGTCTTTATGGTGAAGCATATAAGAATGTAAATTGCATCTAAGTGCAACAGAAAGTAACTGCTTCAGTAAATGAAAGAAGCAAACAGTACATGCATAAAATGCATTAAAAAAACTGTAAAGTAGCAAACAAGAAAACATTAAAAAATAAACCTAAATCTGTTGGTTATAAAGACAATTGGAAGAAAAACCTCTAAAATATATAGGATAGTGGGTCTGCAGCAGGATGACAAAACAAAAAGCAACAATGCACAGTGTGCAACAATTCATTTAAATACACAAAGATGTGTTCTCTTTATAATGATGATGTGCATGTTTGCATTTAAAACCTGACTACTATGGTGAATAAGTATAACATATTGATGTGAGAAGGTAAATGACGAATCTGTTGTAAATGTGGCATAATAAACATCGTATGCATGTCAGCTACCATGGCTGAAATCCAAACCAGGCTTTAATATAAACCCTCTAAATCCCTGTTTTACCCCAAGAGTTTGAGGATGAGAGGGAAAACAAGAGGGATGTCAAATGACAACAGCACATGCTGCAAAACCCAGTTTTTCTTTGCTCAGACTCGAGTGGCTCTCTCCCGCTTCATTCAGCCCAACAAACTGTCATTAGGCTGAACTCTGAGTCAAGAGAGGATGCCAGATGAAAGATAATCATCTACTGAGAGGCTAAAAAACACTGGCATGATGGGATTTTCTCTTTTTTTCTTTCTAAATCAACACCCTTTATAATATTTGTCCACAGACTGAACAGAGAAATCAACAGTGACCTTTGTGCTACCCTTTGGATATTTGTTTTTCTAAAACTCAAAGAAACTGATTTCATCTCATCCTAAAATTAAACTCGTCTCGAAGGATTGACTAAATATAAATTTGAAGCTAATGTGACTTTTGCAATTCGTGTCACTTGTGAAAGGATTTCCTGATTGATTATTCCTGCAGCAGTAGCTCAGAGGGGAAGAGTGGGTGTCTGCCAACCATAAGGACAGGGGTTTGATTCATAGACTCACATTTCCAATATATCCTTGGCCTAGCCAACGTGCCCCAAATTAGGCTATTGGTTTGTGATTAAGGCAAAATCCGCAAACACTGGAAGAAGGTATGGAAGTATTTAGTCATATAGATATTTACTAAAATAACAGTAATGGAACTGAGCTTTATTTGGGCTACTTGTGTTATGAAGAACAATAGTAGTGAGATCTAACAAGAACCTTTGATAATTAGCTCCCTAGCTAATTTCCACAGCATAAACTTATAAGAAGCTAAATTAATAACGAAATGCAGAATTTATGGCTGTGCAAAAGTTTAAAAAATCCCATTTGCATTCTTCTTAAAATTTGGGACTAAAATAGTTTTTAAATGGTTGTGATAGACGTTGGAACCGACCAGGCCAGGGAAAAGATGTGAGACAAACAAATAAAGCATTTTTTGTGACTCAAATATTACATCTGATTTAAAGGTGAGGTTCACTGAGAAACGTATAATACTTCTTTCTAAAATATGATCGTCATGCTGAGTTTCACATGCAAGCTGGACATGAAAATAGTCATCGAAGCCCATTTCTTGCATTAGCCTGTGAAAGAAAATAGATGGGAAAACACTCGGGTTGGAAAAAGCCACGCAGATCTATGTCACACTGAACATTTGCATTAATGTACTTAAATATCTTGGTTTGCGACCACAGAAGGCTGTGTTGATTTAGCGGCTAGGAGAAAGCAGAGCGTTTCTCGGCTCGTAGAAGCTAACTATTAGCATTAGCAACTCCAAAATATGACGTAACATGTTCAAGCTTGAGTTATCTGTGGAGGTAAAACACCTTCGTTGCATTTTTAACTCAAGAAAGAAAAGCAAACTGAGGCAGTGGTAGAGTGGCATTGCTGTTAGCCAATCAGAGATGAGAGTTCTGCATATCATAAATATTAATGAGTAAGATTCTTAATTCTGGGTTTTTTCACCTCCTACTCCTCTTTCTAACCACTATTCCCTGAAACAGGAGTGCCATAAAAAAGTGTATGACCATTTTAAATAAGCATTTTTAGAACATTTTTGAAATTTACCTTTTTTTAAAGTAATTCCATATTTTAAATGGATATTCCACCCAAAATTGAAATTTTGTCTGACATATTTCCCAGAGTTAGATAAGTGGGGAAAAAGCATTTAACCAGCTAGTACTTGCCATTCACTTCCATTGTTTATGCTAAGCTAAAGCTAAACTAAAGCAGACATACTGGCAAGTACTAGCATGCTAGTACCTGCCATTCACTTCCATTGTTAATCAATCAATCAATCAATCAATCAATCAATCAATCAATCAATCTTTATTTATAAAGCTCTTTTCATACATTTAAGTGCAACACAAAGCGCTGAACAATTAAAAACAACCACACAATAGTCAAATTTATGCTAAGCTAAAGCTAAACTAAAGCAGACGAACTGGCAAGTACTAGCATGCTAGTACCTGCCATTCACTTCCATTGTTTATGCTAAGCTAAAGCTAAACTAAAGCAGACAAACTGCTGCCAGATCAGGAGAATTACTGCGCTGGTTACAAAATGCTTTTTCCCACTTATCTAACTCTAACAGACAAAATTTTATTTTTGGGTGGAATATCCCTTTAATGAGGACTCAGTTCGGGGCCATCCTCCCACCCTAAACCTGGGACAACATACCTGTCGGTGGGCCTATCATTAATTGAAAGAATGAGACTGCTGTAAATTCATGTGTTAACCTCAAACCAGAGTCCTTAAATGTTCTTGAAATTATTCCTAAGCAGATTTTGCCGGGCTGAGTTCAGTCCTATTGAGAGCATGCTGCTGGTGTAGAAGGGGTGTGATTTGTTTGGAAAATATGTTAAGCGGGTGGAAAATGTCAAAGGAACATCAATGTGACTGCCGAGTTGCAGGTTCGCCCACAAGACCAAACAGTCAAACAAATAATCTGAGTGAGAGTTTTCAGTTGAGCAGATTCTCCAGAGAATTTCTTCAGCATGCATACCACCCGCCTGGTTATGCAAATTCTTTCACTGAAGATAGATCCTAAAAATCTCAGTAGTTCAAACATTTCATTCACTTATTCTTTGATTCAGTCCAGCAGTGCAAGGCATTTGTTTGTTGCAAACTAATAAATATATTTATAGTTGTTTTTGCTCCAGTGATTGACCATTTTCTTTTCAGTTTCATCATTTGTGCTCATGCATTTATTTGAATAATCTGCAAAATCACATCAGTCAGCAGCAGGTAAAGCATATTTTGAACTACAAGCACCGACGCAAAAAGACATTTTTAGATGTCTCTCTGAAATCCCGGTTTTCTTTACATTTATATTGCAGCACAACATCAAAAATAAGCTGCATTTGGATGTCACTGCAACAACATTTTGTGGCTTTGGAAGCCGTCATTGGATTACATTTTTAGGGATATTTAGACATTAAATTGTTAATTTATTGCTTTATGTGATGGATCACATGCAACAAATGTCCTTCATCATGCAGTGAACTCCATATAATGAAATCCTGTAAAGCAAACCTTATTTTGTAAATAAAGGCTTTAAATTCTGAAAATGCAATATGAGGATTCAAAGGTTTTTATCTTTAGCTCTTATAGTCAAACTCATATGGTTTACCTCCACAATGTTAAAAGGCTCACACATGTTCTCTGTGTTTTAATTAAACCACATTAACTGGGCTGCAGATATGCTCTAAAATGTTATCTGTATAGATGCATGATGAGAAATGACAGAACTGAAATTTAATAGGAGCTGATTAGGCTTTGGGGATTCACACTGAGTAAAAGAAGAGAAATAAGCCTGTGTTGTAGTGTATAAATTGTAGAATGACGAACTTTTTGAAAGTATTTTGGAAACTTTACAGCGCTCAAAAGTTAAATTTAATGACATCAAAAGAATCAGCTGAATGTTTCAATGTAAAATACACAAAAATCCCCAAACTTATACTATGGTTGTGTATCAAAATGCTAGTTTCTGTGACACAGTTGAATATTTCTACTTTAAAGGGGACATATGATGCAAAACTCACCTTTTTGAATCCTTTTGTGCTGCCATCTGGGTCTCTACTGCCTCTAGAAACACTCCAGCATGGAAAAAACCCTGTCTATTTGTTTTCTGTCAGTGTGTGATTTAGGAATTATGGGCCTTAAACAAGTCGTTTCAAAATGTCCCCATTTGTGATGTCACAATAAGCGAAAATTGCATAGAACCACCTCTCACTATTCCAGGCCAGAGAAGCAACAGCTCTACTCTGAGCCCCTCCCAAATATGCAAGATTCTCTGCTCATTGCTGTTACGACACCCATGTGTGTGCATTTCAGCACCCTGGATGGCTCCTGCCTGCTGTGCCCTCTCCCTTCCAGTCAGCTCTTTTTAGCACCATGGAGAGAGGCACGCTGAGGCGCTGCACCAGCTGCAGAAAATCAGCACTCAGCCACCAAACCTCTTTAAAGAAGAGCTTCTCCAGACAACAGGGGAATGTGAAGTTGAGGAGACGGTGGAACGCGTCCTTGTTGAGTGTGGGAAATACGATGTTCAGTGGCGAGGGATGTTTTCAGCTTTGGGCGTTGCGGGGAAATTCTGGTTCAAGTGGCTGGTGGGACAGATGGGTCATGGCGAGGGGCGGCGAGGGGTTTTTCAATTTCTGTTGTACACTGGTTTGTTGGGAGGATGTAGTGTTTTCTCTTTTGGAGATTTCGGTTGGGGGTGAATTTGTATTGACGGTGGCGGTAATGCAACTGTACAGGCTGTGGACTGCCGTCAAACCCGAAGAAGAAGACAACGGGAACTCAGAACTATTCTGCTGTTCTCCCAGGTACTGAGCTAGCTGCTTGTATGCTCTTTGAACTCTGTTTTAGTCTGCTTTCCTCCTTGGTGTTGTAGTCTTGGAACTCAGTTTTGGTTTGTTTTCTTCTTTGGTTTTGTGGTGTTTTTGCCAAGGGTAACCCGTTTTGCTTCAGCTTGAGGACCTACAGTATTTAGCTGCTTTGTTTTGTTTGTCCTTTAGACCTTTAGTAGCGCTTTTGAGCCGCAGGTCCATTTGAATTCACTTTTTCCATGGGGTTTTCCTAAATGCACATCAAAAATGGTGATGCAAACATAAGCACTTTAGTGCTTTGGCACCCTTAAGAACTGCAGAATATTAATCATAAATCTACAAACATGTCTATTTTGATCCTAAAGACACCTGTAGCGAGAGGATGAGTGGAAATAAACATTTACTTTCTACTTTTCCATCTAAAACAGGCGTCTAGTAGAGTAATGCAAGATAAGTTTTGTCTTGCTGCATTAGACTGTTAAAACACTGATCAAAGGAACAAGCACGCTAGACATTAAAGACGACATTTTAATCTTCATACATTTATGTTGTTTTTATACTCAATGTAGCTTTAATCAAGAAAGAAAGCAGAAATCAGGAGGGTCCTTCTTACCCCATGTTCCATTGTCATCAGCCACTCAGGCAGCCATAACTGATACCTAAATGTAGATGAGATTGCTGTTTTAGCAGAATGTCCTTCCAGCAGCTCGCTGAGTGTATCTCTGACCCCTGGCAAACAAAATAAAACAACGCATAGGGATGTGGGAGCTAATTATGCCAGTGCTGTTAATCTGCCTCAGTGCCTGACCGTGTCGGATTGTTTTGCTTCTCTGGACTGGTGCTGTCTGCCCTTTGGCATGGGTCTTTGCAATGATCAGAATCGTAAAAGAAATGGGAGGGAAAAGGGACATTTCACACGCTTCAACAAGAGAAGAGCACCTATTCAAGATTCAAGGTTTATAAGTCACTTAAAATCTAACCAGAAAACTAAAGATTTCTCACCCTGTCAACAAATTAAAAGGCAACGTGGGAGGTATTGTAGTTTTATTTTATTCAGAAACATTTAGCTTTTTGTGTTTTGGATATACAACTTTACTTTTGTCTGGTTTTTGATCAGCTTTTGTGTCGAACCAAGAAAGATCTGCACCGGTGGAACTCAAGAACACGTCTTTAAAACTAAACTTAAAACCATCCTATAGAGCAAGCGTCTATATTTAGACACTTCCACTCACATTATAAATGATGTGGTGTGCCTTTTCACGGACTTTTAGAATTACGAGATTTCACCCAACCAATCATCAGAGATCAAGCTAGTCACAGTTTTCACAGTGATATAATGTTCTAAAATTAGCTAGATTATTCTAAAGTGTCTTATAATTATCTATATTATTAAAAATAATGTTTGTTCTAACTTTATTTTGGGATTTCTTTTACCAGAACAGGGCCAGCGTCCATATTTGAGCACTTCGTTTTCTCTGATTTTCTCCATGAAAATAAATATTTTTGAAAATTGTAACAACAGAAAAATACTGTAGTTATATCCCATAATAACACCCTGGGGTTGAAAGTTAAAAGTTTAAACTACTTCAATGAGTGAGGGAAGTTATCAAAGGAATAAGCAAAAGTTACATTTCATGAAAAAAAGAGAACTGAATCCAGTTACATGAGGAGACAAAAGCCTTTTCTCAGTTCATGGAGTTTCATTTCAATTCAAATGTGGCTAAATAAAACAGAAAGGAAAGAAAAGTCTTTTATTTTCTCCTCTCCACAGTTCTTCCCACCACCCCATGGTACTGCCTTTCAAATCTCATTACAAACATTCAACATGGCTGAAAAACAACTCTTCACACAAACTCCCACTTCGTCTTTGTTGGATGGTGAATCCATATGGTTTAATGGAAAAAGAAGGAACATTAGACACATACCTTTCTTCTTTACTTTCACACCTACTCAAACATAATTGCACATGCCCACACAAAGTCACACTTAAAGACAAATACATGGAATTCCATATGTAAATAAGAATAGACCTGTACAACTGGCATTAGTGCTACATTGACACTTCCATCCTAATCCTAGATGAATTTTTAAACAGCGGACCGTCGGTTTGTTAGGGTAACCTGTGCAGTAATCACTGTTGGGTAAATGAATGGTTGAAAATCCATTTTCTTAACATGATTCTTCTCTCGTTATTGATTTGTCTTCAAGCTGTTGCAGCACCCAGCAGCTGTAATTTGAACGCACACACACACACACACACACACACAACTTGCAGCCTAATTAGTTTCCCTGAAATGTTTGTGACTCTCTCTGCAATGTGCCATTGATTTACGGAATGAATCGGTGACCACATGACTCTCTTTCCGTTATCATGGGATCAATAAAGCTCACCAAACATTAACTGTGGTTTCCACACTGGACAAACAATTAAAACTGGGTTTGTAGATGAAAAAGATGAGTGTTGGCTAATTAATTCTCCCAAATACACCCTTCAAGTAGGTGTCTGCTTAATGTGTCTTATGTCTAAAGGAACATCCCATTGTGTATCTGATGGTTACCACATCTTCTCTAATTTATATCTAAACTGAGATAAAAAGATAACTTTTCTCCCATTGCTCTTCTATAATTGAATAAATACTTCCTGCTACTTAAGTAACGAGGACATGAGTAGTTCTAGTTTATGTTACTGGCATTAGAAATACTACGGACCAGTATTTTTGTATTTGGTACATCATTAGTACAGACGTTTTTACTCCGCCTCCATAGGGAATTGGCATTCCCATGCACCTGGTGTAAACTGTTATTCCTTTTCAGTCTCATTTAGCCTTGCTGTCTCTGGTTTTCTTCTGCGTTTATGAAGAGTTCTCGATTTTTATTTATGTGAAAGTTATGCGTGGAATCCTGTTGGCTGTAAACATCTTTTGTTCCACTCAGCTCACTACCACAATACAGTTTTGGAGGGAAAAATATTTTCTTTCCTTTATTTAGAAGCAGCAGTAGCTCAGAGCAGGTTGTCCAGTATACGGAGGGTTGTGGGATCAATCCCAGCTCCGGGTGAAGCGTGCTGCTGTTGTGTCGGCAGTGAGTGATGTCACTGATCAGCGCCAGACAGCGTCCACAAAAACATTAATAACATTGAAAGCATTTATTCTGTAGCCTGGCAAGCCATCCTATATATGTGAATATATAGTCTGGCCACGAACCATTGACGGCTCTCAGTCATGAGGCGGGGTCTACGGTTGTCTTTCAAAATGTCAGCACGCAATTGGATAGCGCTAGGACCAATCAGAGTAACGAACAACGTGACGTAATCACAGCGACGGAAAAGAGGGAGGCAGCAATGGCGTCTAACATCAATGATTTCTGTCGTTTTTGTATGAAAAACATGTGAATATCAGGTGTACTGGGACATTGCACTGCTTTGTTTGATAAAAATAAGAAGCCACTAAGTATATCAGACAGACTTACGCACGTTGGAGTCTAAATAATCCAATGTTGATGACAAAGTCGTTTCAAATGAACGCGGTTCCTGCGCTGACGCCATGTTGCTTGGGTTCGCGGCCGCAGCGCTGACGTCATCGGCTACTCCCGCTCTCTAATTGGCCCACTATAGAGCGCTGTGATTGGCCCAACCAAAACTATAGCGAGCTGTGATTGGACAGCCACAGCAGTGGATCGGGCTGCGAGGGTTCCAATGAAGCGTGCCTAGACCAAACTTTGCAAGGCAAGAATTTGGTCTAGTTAACTAGGTTATTTATTCTGTTGAAGTTTATCATAACTTAATCTATTCAGAGGACGAGAGCAGCTGAGTGACCAGAAATGTCTCAACAAAAAACCCCGTGAATTAAGGCGATGTGGGGGAATTCCGCTGTGTTTTCCGGTGTCTGGAGTTTAATTTTAAGTGCGATCTGTGCTTATTTCCGTTCGCTCGTCCAATAGCATGCAGATACAATTTGAAAAACAACTGTAGAATCTGCCCCATGACTGACATTTGTCTGTGGGTCATGGCCAGACTTTATATTCATATATATCGGATGGCCTGCAGGCTACCAGAACCATGTAGTTAAATTGAACATGTCTAGCTGAGTAAGTACAAATGGATTAGTGGCATTAGTTGTTAGTTGTAGAATTGCCTCACTTCTTTCATATACACATTTCTTATTGGTCGACTCAGTCAATTAATTAGTCCTTCCCCACCATTCTGATATTTTCAAGTAAATTTAAAAGTACTACCTCTGTACCAGGGTCATTTTCAGTGCTAAATCTGTTTAGGTTCTGTTTCCTTTAATGGATACATGGGGGTAAAGAATGGCCGGCTGTGAGGAGGAAATATACTGTCAAGTAATGAGTATGCGCAAAGCACGCATTGCTGTAATTATGTGTGTAGAAAGTATCTTTATGATATTATATGATGTTGCAGTGGGTAGAGAGTAAAAATGTTTTTTGTTAGGAATTACGGTTGGAATTTTCCATGCACCAAACAACAGCTGCTAATTCCATAATGTGCTCCCATGGTGCATAGCAGCAGTGTATATCTTTTCTCTGCAGGGAAAAGAAACTCGCTGAAAGGAGAAGATGCTTCTTCATTTGGGGATCCATCATTCCGACCAAATCCAAATATAATGTAGGCCCACAACGGAGGCAACAGCTCCTACTCGCTGCCTGAATAATACAATAACGCTCCAACTTGATGCATAATCAGAGATTAGAGAATGTACTGCACAAGTGCACATATAAATAATACCTCAACAAGATTATTTAAGATTTTATAGACTTTCTTTCTCCTTTTTTCTCTCGATCAATTGCACACAATGTCATATATGCTCTTTCTCTGTGTGATCCTCCCACAAACACTTCACACACGACCCTCGAGTTTGAAAGTGGATGAATCTGCAGCAGAAGTGAGAACTGAATATTTATTATTCATGAAGAGAGCCCTCCCTCATTGAACGCACACACACACACACACACACACACACACACACACACACACACACACACACACACACACACACACACAGGGAATTTATAATAAGAGTCAATTAATAACGGATGCAAGATTTTATTATCATCTCATCCATCAGTGGTTAGCCACTGTTGATGATGCTCACTGTTAACAATTCCTACTGTTAAAAGATCAGATGTTTAATAATTAGGAGGCATACTGCAGCCTTCACACACACGGCTGCTTCTCTTCTAATAAAATATGATCAGTGAGGAGGCAGCAGGAGAGGAATTTTTAGCAAATTAGTGAAACCACTTCACCAGAGAGAGGTCAGCCAGGTTTCTATTGATAATAATTTTAGCTCTAGGGAGACAATTATTATAATTTTGTATTTCCTTCGATGTTTGACACCACTCATTCACAGCTTTTCTTTGGATTGTGTGAAAATGACTAAAGGCCCATGGACCAAAAAGATTGGGCTTACTGCTGCTCAGACCTTGTTTTTGCTGATCCAACAGAGATAAATCTGAGGACCTGTCACAAAAATATCACAGCATGTGGTTTGAAATGGCCTGTCGTTTCAAAGGCTAGAAGATTGGTTTCAAAGTGAAATTCTTCCATTTTAAAACATCTCTAACCTCTAAATAATTAAGTTTTTTCACACAGAAACAATAATGGTTGCTAGTTTTGCTACAAATAACAATAGAAATCCCTTTAAATAACTTTGTAATTTAAAGTAGATTAAGGTTTTATAATCAGCTTTCACTTAAATTTTTGAGTTAACGGATGTGCCTGCTAGCTTCAGGGTTCGAATTATGGGGGAGCTAGGGGGAATCTGGCTCCCCCCACAGGGTGATAAGCTCCCCTGGAAGCCCTAAACTGACACACTCAAGAGGAGCCTGTAAAAAGATCCAGTTTCAACCTATATTAAGTCATTTATATGGACTCTTAGGGTACATCTTTTCGCTACATGCTTGCTTAGTTTGAGGATTGCTGTAAAGACACTGACGCTAGTCAGTGACTCGATGCAATCTGCTGGGTTCCTTATGTAGGAAACGTTTTACTGATTGTCTTAATGAACTGAACTGTATTGGAATGTTTACTTTGTGAAGTGCCTTGAGACGATTCTTGTCGTGATTTGGCGATATATAAATAAACTAAATTGAATTGAATGAACTGGTTTCTTCTACCAAGAACCCTGACCCTAAACCAGACTTTCTCACTAAGAGACTATAACTACTGCAGTGCCACCGGAAATAAATGAAAGTGGATCAAATAGAGATTGGACATTAATGCATTAGTAGCGAGCGACTCAACAATATGTTGCTTCTCTTGTATGCAGACTGGTAAACCAAGAAGTTAAAAGGATGGTTCAGATCTTCAGACTACTAGTTTGACCATCTACCGGGTAGTCGTTAAATGGATTGCTGCCATTTTAAGATGATTCTTAACTGCTGTACACACTCAGAGAAAATAAATGTTGAGTTTACTTAACCAAGTTATGTCAACTGGTTCCAATTTGCCTGGGTTGCTTGAATGTAAAAAGTTACATTTATTTACTTTTAACAGGAGGGCGGGTCTCTGAGCCACAGGTCAATTGATGAAGCTAACCGTTTTAGCAGTGGGTGTGTGAGTGAATAGTTGTGTTTCCATGTGTTTTATGGTTAGCCTTATTATGGGCTGGCAAACTGTCCAAGGTGTACCCTCTATTGCTTGACGACAGCTAGGACAGGCTTCCACAATGCTGAATAAGACAAAGTGGTTTGCAAAATGAATGAATCGGTCTTCTTGGCAGCTACCATGCTAACTCTCTTTCCTATTGTTTTATGCAGAGCTTAAGTGTTTCTTTTATCTTTTTGCAGCTAAAACAGTCCCTTATTGTGGCTGAAACTGAGTATTAAGGTAAACAAGATGATAAAGAACTCCAAATAAACCAAACAGTAGAAACATCTGAGTCATAAATACCCATAATGCTAACAAACAGTGAGGAACAACAACGATAATTGGTCTAAAATCATTTGGAAGAAAGGTTTAGGGATCTCAGATTTTACTTATGATGGAAATAAATTCATCTATTGGTATTTAACCTTCATGTATCTATTACTACAAAAATACTATAATGTTCTAAAGCTTCTCTATAAACAGTCACTATATATCACCATGTAACCTTTATACTCCTGACACTGTAATACGTTCATCTTTGCATTTTGTTTAATTGAGAAATGTTCTTGATTTTTTTTTCATAAAGGCGTAAGATTCTGACATTTTGGTTGATTAATCTTCTTAAAGAGAAAAATCTGCCTTAACCCCAAGTATATAATTATTTTTGGGCCACGAACTGGTTTATCATGTTGACCACTGGTATTATAACTTTATTAAATGAGGTTAGAGCTTGACTGCTTCACCCTTTGACTCAGTGCAAAGACCTCATTTTTCCTCACAGCAGTGATGTGATTTATTCTTCCCTTTTATTATGTGGTTGTTACTAGTTTCATATTAAATTCCTGTAATATTCAAAATCATAATTTTGCAGTTTTTTAAGTATTCCGCTCTTGTGGCTCAATTTAATATTTCAGACATTAGGTTTTATGTTTTAACATTTTGAACTAGGTGTCCAGAAACAGACGTTGGACCATTGTTGAATGATGCTTTTTCTGCTTCTATGTATAATATAGGAAATAGTTCTTTATTAAGACACTATGTTCTTCCTTCTGCTTGGTGAGAAACATCTCAACATTCAACCTAAACAAAAGCTTTAAAGACCAAGTTCACTCTTTTTTTTTATACATTTTTCTGGTATTTTGCATTTGGACAAGAGGTGAAAATGAAGCAGTAAATGTCAAATTTCATAGTAGACAGGACCATAGTTTCACAATTAACTTACCAGTCTTTGAACTGAGGGTGCATCGAGGAAAAAAAAAACAGCACCCAAAGAAAACCCACATATTCTTGCAGCGAGGCGATGCCAACCACTGCTCTACGATGCAGCCCACACACACTCCCAAACTTCTACTCAAGAAAACAGCTTCAACTTTTAAAATAGACATTTAGGAGGGTCTGGAATGCTTTAAGAAAGTTAATTCAGATGGACTAAATACAAATTATTATCTAAACTAAATTAAACTCTTATTATAGTTCAGTAACAACATAAAAAGGACACAATCTTGTGATTTTTAAAAGCATGTTTTTGTCCTTGCTGAATCAGAGAACAATGTAAAGTCTTATCTGCTCATTCTTGCTATTTTATTGCAATTTTAATTAGTTTTCATTAAAGTATTACTATAATAAGATGCAAAATTGTGCCTTTATTTCAACCACAATTGAAAATATTTTTCTAAATCCTATTTGAATAGTTTGAACTTTATATATTAAAGGCACACTTTTGGCTTGTTTCTAGCACCCCCTAGTGTTTTGTTGGTGAAACCAAAAGTGAAACTTAATTCCTCGCTGTGCGTTCATCTTTTTAACGCCTTAATCTAACAGCTGAAATGTCTCCTCAGCCTTCATTAGTTTCTACAGGAGCGGTTCATCACTAAATCAGCTGTGTTCATGATCTGAAACATGCAGGAAACACGCTGGAAGCAGACTGCAGCACTAGGCATGTCAGCTCCAATTTTTCTAAGTCCAACAAACTGGACCGGCACTCTGAAGTTGCAAGTGTGGTATTCTGGCCACAGAGGAGCTGTGGGGGTCTGAGTGAAATTTCGTTAACCTGTAAAGGGTCATTTTAGCACATACTGGCTCAAGAAAACGATTTAAAAATGTGAAAAAGTTGCATAGTATGGCTTTAATATGAATAAATAATTGAGACCACTGAGTGAAACCTGTTTAATATGCCACCACCGTAGGTTTTATTAGCAAATCTAACACTGCATCTGTTCCACTCAAACACCATCTCATTCTTTCTAATAGAAACAGCTTCACAAAGGGTCGTTTTAAAAGTCGGCGCCAAAAATGGCGACTGGTAGCATTTGGGGCTCAGGATACAGGATTGTTGACCGAGCCGACAGCTTTACAGGAAGAGCACTCCGAGTCCACTTGACTTTTTGAGCACCTGTACTGTTGGGAGATGAGATGAGGGCAGAGTCGGGCCAAAAAAGAGAAAGAGGAGAGCAAATTGCAGGTAAAGTGGAGTCAGAAAGTGTTGTAGAGAGCAGGGTGACAATAATAAAAGGAGAGCTGAATGAAAGGGAGAAGAGTGAAAAATGTGAGGATGTGCTCCAGACTGATTTCCCCTCATTGGTATTATTCTCACTGTGTCGTTGTCTCTCCTGCAGGGGAAGTTGTGTTTTAGTTGGTGCAAGAACAGACTCTGCACATTAAAAAGACCATGAATCAGTAGAATATACTGCTAGCTCGGCAATTACTGGTGGGGTCAGAGTCTTAATTAATCCCGTCTCCGTGACAGTAAGTGGATATGTTAAAGTGAGTGCATACATGCACCGTATCTTAATATATCAACATGTAAAATTGATTGTAGCGGTACCAAAAATGTACAAACTCCTATGTGTGTCAGTTAGACTAAAGCAAGCAAATGCAAAGAAATGACTTCTTTGTTGAGTTTTTGTTCGAGTGTGTGCACACAGCTCTGCCGAAGCCATGCATGCTGCACAAACTTCATCTGCATCCCTTCAAGTACAGCTAACATTTACAGCGATTATGGGAATGTTGAACACATCTTTAAATACTTTAAACAATCAGCTCTCTGCTTGCTTTCTGTAATTTGCATCCATTAAGCCAGAAGAACCAGAGAGGTCTTTAGTGAGGCCTGGCTCTCGCTCGGCTAACACGAGCAGCAGGTGTGAGACGGTCTTTACTCCATATCAGAAGGGAACAGGCCAAGTTCTTTATCCACTAAAACACATCTGTGTTAAAACAGACGATACTGTAGTCCAAACTACTCACACAAAGCTTAAACTACTCGGGATACATCTGCAATGAGAGGGGTGATAATATGAGCATTGAATTAATTTTATAAATCTGCATCCCAAAATGTTCACTATTCATAACTTAGAAGAGAACAGGAAATACTTTGATATAAGTTGGAAAGTCTTATATGGTATTTTTTTTTTTTTCACAGAAAACATTTGTTGTGTTTTTTTCCTTGTTTTTTGTGAATTCAATATTATTTAACCTTGTTCGAAATAAAACAAGTAAAAAATAAATAAATAATACAGGTAAATACACAAAGGTAGTAGGCTATTATTGCTGAAGGTTAAAATAATAGTCTACTGCCTTTGTGTATTTACCTGTATTATTTTGTCTTATTCTCTAAGTGCGTGCTGCCTTAACGAGTGAATTTCTCCACCTTGGGATTAATAAAGTCTTTTATTCTTGAACTTCTTACTTTGTCTATCTGAAAGAAAGGATCAAAAACTCCTCATAATGAAAGGATTACTGGCTCTACCCCTGTGGCTACTCACAAAATGTGACGGACACACTAATCTATAAGCTCCAGTTTGAGTCTGTCCTTGAAATTTAGGTTTGTAGCTGTAAGTCAAGTTTTGTCCCCTTGTAAAAGAATGCTTGCAAAATTAAATTCCATAAGTAGATGTGTGTGTGTGTGCCTGTGTGTGTTTGCAAAATATTTGCATTTGCAAAAAGAAGTGAAATTACACACGAGATAAAAATAAAAAATAAAAGAATACAAGTGATTTTGTCAACATCTGGTTCCGGATTCAAGCAGAAAGCTGCATGTTAAAGCTGCAATAGCAAATCTGCAAACACGGTCAAGGAACTCTCACACCTCCCGTCGGCTATCATGCTGAGGCCACTTCCGCCTGAATCCGAAGCACGCATCACCACAGTAAACGAGACGGCGCTAAACACCTGTCGCTGTTTCTAGATCCAAACGTCTTTTGTTGTCCGTGACTTCAAATGCTGTTTTTCTTACTAAAGTTGAAGTGGTAGCAGCCGGCTGTTCCTCCTTCTCTGACATTACTGAGCAGAGAACCTCACACCAGTGGTGTTCTGTTGCAGAATGCACGAGCGTGTAATGCGTGGATGACCCAGGTAAATAGTAAGGTAAGTGCGGCGGTTCAATGAGTCAGACAACCAGATGTTCCAATCGTTATTAGACCGAGCCGTGTTATTGGCTGAGGTTTTTAGACATACACGAGAGAACCACTTCATTATCTGTTTTTGTTTTTAAATCTCCACAAAATATTTACAGCTATACTATCCTAGAGCGTTGTTAAGAGGCATGAAGAAAATGTTTTAAGCTAGCTTGTTTTGCAGATTTGCCATGTCGCCTCTATATAATGTTTTAAGTGTACATTCTGACACACACCTGATTTCAATCAGCAGGTGATTAACAGGTTTCTGAAGAGCTTGATGAGGTGTAGCACAGGTGATTCAACCACTAAATTAGGTGTGTTGGAGCAGAGAAACATGAAAAACATGCTGGATACCGGCTCTCAAGGACCAGGAGGGAGTACCACTGAGGTAGGAGATGGTTTCATCACCTTTTGTCTGTCGCTGTCATTGTGTCCTTGGGCAAGACATTTAACCCGCCTTGCCTGCTGGTGGTGGTCGGAGGGACCGGTGGCGCCAGTGTACGGCAGGCCCCGCCTCTGTCAGTGCGGCTCAAGGCAGCTGTAGCTACAATGTAGCTCATCCCAACCAGCGGGTGGATGACTGTGTTGTGAAGCACCTTGGGGGGTTGTAGAACCCTAAGAAGGCGCTATACAAATACAGGCCATTTACCATTTTGAGTTGCCTTCATGTAGGGCTAGGCGAGAAATTGATTTAATCAATTAAATCAAATTTGCCATTTATGAAGATTTAATTTTGGGAACATCATTTATTTATTTATTTATTTATTTATTTATTTATTTAACCTTTATTTATCCAGGTGAACTGTTTGAGAACCACTTCTCATTTGCAAACATGACCTGGCCAACAGGCTGCATAAATATGTAAAACAGACGATGCATACAATATAAAACATTTATATTAAAAGAAGTAAATATAGTAGAAAATAAAAGAGCCTATATGTGTATTTTCCAGGTTGTCAGCAGGAACAACAGTAAACTATTTTATTTTGAATGGTCTGCTTGAATTTGGAGATTGGGATCAAAGATGTAAGTTTGAGGGTGTTCTGGAATGTATTCCAGTCGTGTGCTGCTGCAGTGCGAAAGGCATTACGTCCAAAGGTGGTAGATGTTGGGGGGGTGGTAAACGTTAATATGTTACTTGATCTTGTTTGGTTAGTGTTATGAGTGGCATGAAGAAGAGATGTTTATGAAGAGAACCCAATGACGGAGGCGCCGGGTGTGAAGCGAGGGCCAGCCCACCACTTTATATAGATCACAATGATGGGTATGAAAGGGTGCATTAGTGGCAAAACAGATGGCTGAACGATAGTGTGTCAAATTTTTTTTAGGTTTGTATTTGGCGCCATTCTATACATAATGTCTGATTTTTTTCACTCCAGGGCTTCCGTAGTATGATGTAAGGTCTGCCTGCATGTCGTTTATAACACTTACAAGACTGAACCGTAAACAAGAATACATAGATGCCCCATTTGGGTGCTGGAGAGTGTAACAGTGTCACTGCCATATTGCGTGGGTTCCTCACTCTCCAAACTCAACTGGAGTCAATGCAGGGAGAGCAACTATACCCGCTCTTTGTGCAGCCTATGGTAGCAACAACCAGCATTGAATTGAAAACAGATCACGTGATATTACTATTGACTTTTCTAGCCTACCTGATCAGATTTTTATATTTTTATTATCATGCCATACCATATGTCTGATTTTGTGAAAAGCCATAATAAAATGTGGTTTTAGTTGGGTAAACACCTTCCTCAGTAGAAATAAATGCACTGGGGGTGAATGGAGACCCATCCAAGATGGCGGCCTGCTGCTATGCCAGCTCCAATAGGCAGCGCCAGTCCATGTCGCGTATGATGTCTGTGGTTTGAACAACTTTATTTTTAAACCTAGCCCTACCTTCATGCAGCCTTCAACATAAAACTAGACACGATAATTTAACACAAGCTTTCTGGCAAAAAACAAATTGAGCACCTCCCCATGGCTGGTTTGAGTAGTCCTCCACATAAACAAAGACTAAAAAAATAAAAATAAAATTAGACATTTAACACTTTATGTGACATGTTTGTATAGTAGTGCTAGTGCACTTCATTTTGCACAGCAGCTTCTCTTTCAGAGCATCCCCTCACAAGAATGCCATTAACATGCTGTGGGACGATATATTCCAAAGACTTATTTTTCCCACAATTCATAAATTCATTGGTGTGCAAACTTAAAAGAAAACAGCGTCCAGGAGGATGTGACGAATGTGACAGTTGTGGCGTATTCAAGACTAAAGGCTTAGAGGAAAAGGGGGTAATATGTTCCAGGACTGTAGGGAAATTACCTATTTTCATGCCACTAACTGGCCAAGTGAGAGAAAGAGCAGCTTATTTCGGAGATGGATTTTAAAATGGCACCCTTCATTTTTAGAATATTTCCACAGTGGAGGCAATTTTCAAAGAGCAATCTTGGAAGCGTGGTCACAGTGGGTGAATGACCACATTAAATTCTTTTTCGGTGTCCCGTTTTATAGCTGCTGACACAGCAAAGTGGATGAACAGGTATGCATTTCTCGTAAAACAAGACACACACACAGTTCACTTTAAAGTGCCAGGCTGGAGGTGTCTGTTTTTTTTTTATCAAATAAACTAATGCTCACCCTTCAGGGGGAAGTAATCAACTTGTAAAAGGATGACACATTATGTTTCACAGGTTCACAGCTATACCCTCAGCACACTGGCAGCGCCAAACATAAAGAGAGAGACGATAAAAAAAACAGCTTTTGTGAGTAAAACAGAAATGGTAACTGTTGACGAGTGTCAGTGAAACTTATCAAGCAATTACCTTTGGCTGCAGTTTGCTTTGATCCTTGTTAGTGATGCATTTCTGGCTAGTTAATGAATGTGGAATCCACCGTGATTGCATAAAAACAGCAATAGAAAATGTCAGTGATAGATTTAGTTTAGGCTCAAATTATGCAAGCCAAATCTATGCAAAGTGTTTTTTCCACAGGTTGAATGGTAATAACAGTGTAAAGATGGATGACTGGTGTCAGAGCTCCCTGCACCTCTTAAGAGTTCTTTATTTTAGCCGGTCCTCTGAAAGGTGCTGTTAAAGGGCCGCTTATTAAACCCAGACGCTGCAAAAATATAGTCATCACAAATAGTTTATCTAGAGAGTCTTTAGGTGAAGGACAAGAGTCAGAGGTGTGATGGTGTTTAATTTTGCTTTCAAAAAGGATTGAAATGCAATAGTTTGTAGCAGCTGATCTAAGCAACAATAATCATAAAGGCTTGACTTTATCTGTATATGATGCAAGTGAAGTGGTAGTGGATGGAATTTTCATCTGAATCTGCAAAAACAGAAAGGTCTTCAAAAAGGTTTTCCTGCTTAAGGACATTTTTAAAATCCAGGGTGAAGACATTGCCATGACATAAAAAACAGAACATGGTCTTAATGGGATCTTGGCTTGGTCTCTACAAACATAATAGGAGTCTGCAGCATGCTAAAGTGTGATTGGTCCTCAAAGGTTTATATGTGCAAAACAGCTATAGTGATGTGGTGATTTGTCATTGTGGCAGCAGGATATCGGCGTCCTTAGTGGGGCATGGTGGCCGTGTAACCAGTGACACGGTGTCATGGTTGTTTGGTGTATAACAGTTAGACACCTTTTTGTCTGTGGTGCATTTTCTGTTATAATTGTGTTTTTGAACACCTGTCTTTGGCTCTTTGTAGTTCTCTAGATTCCTCTATTTCATGTTCATGTTGTTGCCCTCAGTTCTTCTTGGTCATGAAGCTCTTTACCTGTGCTTCTCATCTCCTTCTTGTTCCTGTCTGCCAAACTTGTTCTGAAGATACTTAATGTTATTAAACATGCCATCTGCTGCCCTGCATTTGCTTCTTTGGACTCTACTCTAAGGCCCTGTCCGCACGTAGCCGGGTATCTCCCAAAACGAAGATATTTTTCTACGATTCGGCCTGTCATCCACACGAAAACGCAGATCTCCGCAATGAAAACAAATCTTTTTAAAAACTCCATAGTGAAGATTTGCGTTTTCTCCGTTTTAAGTGTTTCTGTGTGGACAGAAATAACCAGTTTTAGGTTTCACGTCACTGTCTGTGACAACAATGCTGACGGCCCATGTGCGACCTGTGTTTACTCTACAGCATGGATGCCCTCAGAGCTGTGCTCGCGTTATCAATCGTCCAAGCGCTTTTTGACGCTTGTTGACTTTATACTCCAAAACTACATTTAAGAGCAATTCTACCTCCTTATCGGTCCACACAAGCAAGCTAGGCGCCATGTTTCATGTTTTTTTTTATTTTAGCAGGAATACAAAATGGATAGGATTCGGGGGAACTACTGCCACCTACAGGTCTGGCATGCCTATGAATGTGCTTAACAATGTACTTATGCGGTTACGTGTGGATGGAGTGTTTTCTAAAAACGAGGAGGTGTGGACGCTATTTTTTGGGTTTTTTAAAAAACCCGGGTACGTGTGGACAAGGCCTAAATGACCACCAAATGTTACACATGGAGCCGACACAATTTAGCTGGGGTCATGAAGACTTTAAAGGACTAGCAACATACAGGTCCTTCTCAAAAAATTAGCATATTGTGATAAAGTTCATTATTTTCTGTAATGTACTGATAAACATTAGACTTTCATATATTTTAGATTCATTACACACAACTGAAGTAGTTCAAGCCGTTTATTGTTTTAATATGGATGATTGTGGCATACAGCTCATGAAAACCCAAAATTCCTATCTCAAAAAATTAGCATATTCTAACTGACCAATAAAAGAAAAGTGTTTTTAATACAAAAAAGGTCAACCTTATGTTCAGTTATGCACTCAATACTTGGTCGGGAATCCTTTTGCAGAAATGACTTCAATGGCTTCAATGCGGCGTGGCATGGAGGCAATCAGCCTGTGGCACTGCTGAGGTGTTATGGAGGCCCAGGATGCTTCGATAGCGGCCTTAAGCTCATCCAGAGTGTTGGGTCTTGCGTCTCAACTTTCTCTTCACAATATCCCACAGATTCTCTATGGGGTTCAGGTCAGGAGAGTTGGCAGGCCAATTGAGCACAGTAATACCATGGTCAGTAAACCACTGACCAGTGGTTTTGGCACTGTGAGCAGGTGCCAGGTCGTGCTGAAAAATGAAATCTTCATCTCCATAAAGCTTTTCAGCAGATGGAAGCATGAAGTGCTCCAAAATCTCCTGCTAGCTAGCTGCATTGACCCTGCCCTTGATAAAACACAGTGGACCAACACCAGCAGCTGACATGGCACCCCAGACCATCACTGACTGTGGGTACTTGACACTGGACTTCAGGCATTTTGGCATTTCCCTCTGCCCAGTCTTCCTCCAGACTCTGGCACCTTGATTTCCCAATGAAATGCAAAATTTGCATTACCAGTGTATAATAATCAGTGTACTTTGGACCACTGAGCAACAGGCCAGTGCTGCTTCACTGTAGCCCAGGTCAGGCGCTTCTGCCGCTGTTTCTGGTTCAAAAGTGGCTTGACCTGGGGAATGAGGCACCTGTAGCCCATTTCCTGCACACGCCTGTACAAGGTGGCTCTGGATGTTTTCACTCCGGACTCAGTCCACTGCTTCCGCAGGTCCTCCAAGGTCTGGAATCAGTCCTTCTCCACAATCTTCCTCAGGGTCCGGTCACCTCTTCTCGTTGTGCAGCGTTTTCTGCCACACTTTTTCCTTCCCACAGACTTCCCACTGAGGTGCCTTGATACAGCACTCTGGGAACAGCCTATTGGTTCAGAAATGTCTTTCTGTGTCTCACCCTCTTGCTTGAGGGTGTCAATGATGGGTTTCTGGACAGCAGTCAGGACGCCAGTCTTAACCATGATTGCGGTTTTGAGTAATGAACCAGGCTGGGAGTTTTTAAAAGCCTCAGGAATCGTTTGCAGGTGTTTAGAGTTAATTAGTTGATTCAGATGATTAGGTTAATAGCTCGTTTAGAGAACCTTTTCATGATATGCTATTTTTTTTAGATAGATAGGCTGTGTCCAAATCCAGGGATTGCATGCTCATGAGTACGCGTCCTCATTGGTCTCAGGAGAACGTATTCTTCCGTGACCGGTTAGACCGGATGTTAACGGCTGTGAATGTGGACGGTCTAGCCTTAAATAATAGTCCCGCCCCTACTTCGGCGGATACTGTCACCTAGCAACTGCTACCGCACTAAGAAGAAGCTGCAGAAATGGAGCTCGCACATGTTTTAAATTTTTTCCTTGGTTATTTTATGATTTTTGATTTACCAATTTTATGAACTGTAATTAAGAACAAAAATACAAAAACACATTACAGGCCTAATGAAAACAGGAAACGCATAAAAACATAACCACTTCAGGCTTTTACTTTTTGTTCAGTCAGATTTTAATAAGCTGCCATTTAAAGTTGTACTGCTGCTCTCCTGCTGCGTCTCCCGTTTCTTCTGCCATTGTTGCCGGTACAGAAATCAATCCCGCAGTGCATCATGGGATTTATGGAGGTGAGGAGACCACGGAGACTACACCGCACCCGTTCTCAAAATCGGGGAAAAGAAGAACGCATTTCAAGACCGCATTCTGAGCATACTTTGAATTCGGGCGGTCTTCGACGCGGCGCTGTGACGGCACTGGTCTTAAAATCCGAACCCATGAGCACGCAACCCCTGGATTTGGACACAGCCGAAGTTTGGGTTTTCATGAGCTGTATGCCAAAATCATCAATATTAAAACCAATAAACGGCTTGAACTACTTCAGTTGTGTGTAATGAATCTAAAATATATGAAAGTCTAATGTTTATCAGTACATTACAGAAAATAATGAACTTTATCACAATATGCTAATTTTTTGAGGACCTGTATGCTAGGACCCGTCATCAGCCCTTTGTTGGTGTTGAGTGGTCTAGCATGTAGCTGTGTTCTGTCTTTTTACTTACTTTACTTACTAGAAACCTCTTCTGGTTTTCCTACAAATGTATTTAAAAGAAATCAGTACAATACATTTACAAGATAAACAACGTTTAATATAGCAAACCATTAATCTATTTTCCATACCTGCTTGAACCTGTTTAGATTAGCAGGGGACCTTTCTCTATAGAGGTCATTGGGTCATAGATCCAGTCAATCACAGCAAAGGCCACAGTGTTAACCATCTGGGCTGTCTTGTAGCTCCATTTAATAAGTAACTTTCAAAAGTTTTTTTTGTTAACATTTAATCATCGAGGTATCCCAAACAACATCACCTAAGGTAACATATGCTTTACTCATGTGGCTTTGAACACACGTGAGTTCGTAGTTCCTGCAACACGTTTTCCTCATTTAAACTCAACGTAAACTCTGAGGATGAAACACACATCTCTCTGATGGACTCTCATTACTGCCTGCTGATATAAGCAAAATGGACTTAGAACCACATGGGGCCTGTATGGAACAGATGGACCAAAAAGCTAAAAGCCCAACTGGGAGCCATGTGAACTTAATGTTGCTGTTTTCTTTTTTTCCGTGGCACAGTGCTCGCTGATGCCACTCAGAAGCATCTTAGGTCACATTCAAGCGCTGAAAGTTATTTAGCTGAAGCTCAATAAATAATACAAGTACTGAGGGGGAACTGTCAAGTTTGTGTGTCAGGTTTTAGCCAAAGAGAGGGTGGAATCTTGGTTTAGCTTTATTATATTTAATGATTGTTCTCCCTGTTAAACTCAAAATAACGCAGCAGTGATATCAGCATCAGAGGGATGAAGACACAAAGAGAACGAAAGGTGAATAACAGAACATTTCAGGATGGAGGTGACAAAGTAAAAGAGACAGAAACGGGGATGAGATCATTAAATGTAATGCTGTTTCCACTGCAGTGCATCAAATGCGTTGTCAAGTCTCCGGCCCTCTCGGTGAGACACCACAAAGGAAAGAAAACAGTCAGATGTGGAGGAAGAAATCAAGGGAACTTAAAGGTCAGAACACAATGCTTTCCCATCAAGGAGGAGGGCAATGTCAAGCGCTCACGTCCACCAGCCAATCTAGTGAGTTGAAAGAAGCAGGTCACAAATCGCTTCCAGGGCGCGCGACTTCACAACAGCAAAACAAAATTCTCAGAGTGGTTCAGGTTTCACAGCCGGATGTTCAGGGTGGTCAACTGCGGTGTTGGCATTAAACTTCATGAACATGATCACTGTCGGTACTTACCTTCTAGTTGAGACAGAAGTCCTGTCGACCAAACTCTGGGTGTTTGTAAGAAGACTGATTTTCTGCTACTTTTGCACCTCTTGCCCACATCCAATCTGAGGTATTTAAAAATACTTTCCAAATGCTTTAAGTACTTTATTTGAAAAAGACAAAGATTTTAAGAACTAATGATGTAGCAGTCAGTTTCACTCCTGAGTATCCTGAAAACCAAAACAACACTGAGGGTGTTTTTATTTCCTCTTCGGCCAGCGTTCTGCATCTGCTTTGCTTTATCTGGAAACAGTCACCGTCACACTCCACCTATGCAAAAATATTCTTAACTGAAATAAAATAAACAATATCAAATGAATAAAATCCTAAAACTTCAACTGTAAAGAAAATGATTTAGCTACACTAAGAATAGCTACGTTTGCATACGCCAAATTTCCCCTATCCGATTCAAATCTTGGTTGATCGGAAATCCCAAATCTCTGTTTACATGGACACTAACATTTCAATCATGCCATGATGCATGCACCATAGGTTGAGCATGTGCAGAGTTGTCTTTCCTGGAAAAAACAATTGTAAACAAACACCATCTTGTCCGCACGTTTTTTCCCTTGAATTTTATTTTCTTATTTTCTAGCTTTAGTGAATTCCCGCTTCCTGCATCTTAATCAATCAATCAATCAATGTTTATTTATATAGCGCTTTACACAGGGTGACCAAAGTGCTTAACATTAAAAAATAAAAATCAACAATAAAATAGTTAAGAATTACTATAAAACATAAACATTAAAGCCAGATAAAACCACCTCTCTCAATCGGAATGAAATTTCTTTCCAATTGGGCCGTATCGGATCAGAATATTCCGACTGACATGTTTACATGAAGAATTTTTGATCCGATAGTGCGTTCATTCCGATTATTTGTGCCCATGTAAAGGTAGCTACTCTCTGTATTTTGATAGGTTATAAATGTGGACATTGATCTACAATCACACAATTTTGGTATTAACAATTATTATTGGTTTGAAGAACTACATCAATATTTAAACACCTAAAATACGTTAACTGAATCTGATGGTTCTACAATTTTGGTATTATCAAACTTTTTTTAAAGGCATATTATGCAACTTTTTCATATATAAAAATCATGTTCTTGAGCCAGTATGTGCTAAAATGACCCTTTACAGGGTTAATGAAATGTCACTCAGACCCCCACCGCCCTCTGTGGCCAGAATACCGCACTTGCAACTTCAGAGTAGCGGTCCACCAACTGTTGGACTTAAGAAAAATAGGAGCTGACATACCTGGTGCTGCAGTCTGCTTCCAGCATGTTTCCTGCATGTTTTAGATCATGAACACAGCTGATTTGTTTGATTTAGTGATAAACCGCTCCTGTAGACACTAATGAAGGCTGAGGAGACATTTCAGCAGTTAGATTAAGGTGTTAAAATGATGAACACACAGCAAGGAGATAGGTTTACCTTTTGGCTCTAATAAACGGACACTAGGGGGTGTTAAAAGCAAGCCAAAACTGCATAGTATCCCTTTAAAGACACACAAGTTAATTTTTTAAATACTTAACTCCAAAATTAACATTAAGATATGAAGATGTATAAATATATCAGTAGATCTTTTTTTTTTATATATAGTTTAACCATTCTTAATGTTGCATAGATCCATTCAGTATACACAATCATAAATATCTCTTTAATGAAAATGCAGAAAATCATGCAAATATAACACTTTATTTCATTTTGTCATTAGGGACATTTTTCCACTTCTATACTCATGATACTCTTAGTAAATACAGGTAGCCATTGCACAGTCCCAGATGGTTTACAGAAAATTGTCCGTTTCACCCCCATCCACCCACTGTCCATTTCTCTTCATCCTCCCCCGCCATCTCCCCCTCCCTCCCTCCCCTTTCACCAAATAAACATATAGAGATAACAGGTTCAGTAGAAAAAACAGTCCTACAGTTTGTACAAAATTCACAGATTTATCTTGGTTGCCTTCTTTGTAATAGTTTATACACCCCGTCTCAATAAAGGAACCAAACGGCTGTAAAATCACACCAGAAATAGATCAAAGCACAGAAACAGAAGCAAATGCTGACAGTAATGAACACAGGTTGTGTTAAAAATAACCGTTACATGTTTGATGTGGGTTCAGGAACAATGAAAGGCAGTCTCTTAGCTGCAGAAAATTAGAAAACATCTTTTCACATTTCAGCTCAACATTTGAAATTCCATCGTGTCACACTGAAGTGTCATGGTCCCCGTCTGATCAGTCACTTTGCACATTAAGCTAAACTCACATTCTGTTACCAGAGACTTCCCGACTGCTGGCTCCGACTGTCGTTTTGCAGAATGATTAATGATAATGACTTGTATTTTGCTTGTTAATAAGATGATCAGCAGAGCATGATGTTGGTGCTCTTTATACACAGGATCACATTAGACACACTTGCATGCACGCTCACACACACACACATGCACACACACTTGAAATTCTAAGTAAAACATAAACAAGTTTTATGCATTTTCCATAAAAAGGGTTTCCAATGAAACGTTTTTAGAAATGGCCTTTTTATGATGTCTTTAATGTTTGAATATGCACTTTCATATAGAGCTCGCTAAATGAAACAAACGTCACAAAAGATCTGTTCACAAGTATGAAAATAGCTTCAAAAATAAAACTTTCCCAGTTATATTTTCTTTGATCTAAATCCAAAACACACCAAACCTAAATCGGTTTCTGTAAATAAAAACATGGTTGAAAAAGGAAGTTTCTTGTTAATTCCTTTAAAACATTGTTACTGTTGATTGAATGTTTTTTCTTATTTAATGGGCTACATCTGGTGCAAAACGATGTTAAAAACAAGAATATTTGTTAATTTCTACTTTTAAACTTCAAATTTCCATCCGGTAATAAGCATGAGAAGACTTAAATAATCTTAATAATGAAGTAAAACATACATTTTTTAATTATTTTTCTGTAAACCTTGATGTAACAGTAAACCTGAATATAGTAAACAATGACTCTAACAAGGACATTTGTTGTGTAGGTGCTATTTTAGTGTCTTTTTAGAGAAAAGGTAAGAAACAGTTGGACGAGCTGCATTAATCCAGGTTTTACTGTGATTCATCTACTTAATTACGAGATGCATGTCTGGTGAGAATAGTAGTTAATAATAATAGTAATAATTGTTTGTTTCTGCTGTAACACTTTAAAATAAGGGTCTCTTCATTAATGTTACTTCTAGGGGTGTGCAAAGCAGCCAGTATTTGTATTTGAGTAAAACTCAAAATAGGTGTAAAAATTATTTTTGCGTAACACTTCTAATTTATGTTATATAGTGTAGAAGTGTAACGAAAAAAAAAAGGATTTTTACACTTGGTTTGAGTTTTACTCGAATACATACACATACAAATACTCCCCCCCTCAACAAATACAAATACTGGCTGCTTTGCATACCCCTAGTGCATTATTAAGCACTAATATATACTACTGTATATACATGTACCCTTGTTTTTATTTCTCTTCTAATTATCCCTTTGAGTGATGGTGCTGCTGTGACAAGTGAATTTCCCCACTGTGGGATCAATAAAGTCTATTCTATTCTATTAATAAGAAAAGGGTCCCTTTATTAACGTTTCTGGTAGTGTTGACTATTAAGTGTCCTTAAGGTTAGGACAAAGGGACGGGGGTGTATCTGCTTAGTAATGCATTACAGAATATGGTTAAGCAGTTGTTACTTCAATAGTTTATTAATGCTTAATAATGTACTAAGTGACATTAATAAAGGGACCCTTATTATAAAGTGTTATCGTTTGTGCAAATAATCATATTTCCTGGTAAATAGCCGAACTCTACTTTGGTCCTGGCGCTGCTGTAGCCGTTAGATTCGTTTTGAGGAGATTACATTTCCACAGTAACCCACTTCAAATGTTCTATATGTTCTATGTAACTATTGATTTAGGCTTTAATCTTCATACAGCTAGTCTTTGCTAGAATTATTAAATAATAATCTGTGTCTAAATGTGTGTAGTATTTGATTTCAGTGTTTACAGATCTATATTTTTGTGCTTACACTGGCTCTAAGGAAAAGTAAAGAGCCTTCAGAAATGATTTATCCTTCCAGATCCATTCCCCTGATGGGTGAAATCTGCCTTAAATCTTTTAACACTCTGCTGAGAAACCAAACATCTCTTCGTTCAAAGTTCAACACCACTTTATCTGTTTATTATGACCGGCACATTAAATAGTTGACCAGTATTTCACAAGGCATTGTTTACCTGAAGCCTGCGTGTGTTTCCACATTCAGGAGGACAGGGATGAGTAAATACCTCTGAGGAAGTCACTGTGCTATACGCAATTTTCTCACTATGTGTGACACTATTCCTGCAACCATTTTCACCCTGCATTACAACTGTATATGACAAAGAAAATGGTTCAAAAGGAACATTTCACCTACTTATTTTAATTGGCATAATCATAATAACGTCCAGCATAAAGCTCCTCTATTCTTCCAGAGGAAACCTGTCAGTCACTCAGGATAAACGGACAGGTGAGTCCAAACTTTTGATGAATTTGAAAATATAACCAGACCCGGTGTCGATACTGAACATTTTCCAAAAACTTAATTAATACCTTTCTCCCCCTTAACAATGGCAGCCCTGCACTCTGGCAGTGATTTGACCATTTTGCAGTTAAAAGTGCAAAAAAAAAAAAAAAGCCAGAGGGAGCAAATGAGCGGGAGGCGAGAGAACAGCTGGAGCGTGACACTGCTGGAGAACAGCGGGAGACGGGTGAGGAAGGGAGACGGCATCGATACCGGCCACTGAAAAGGCAGAATTACTTCTGAGTAGCTGGAAGGCAGGACGATTCTCAGCTAAGATGAAGGGTGGCGAGTTTGTTAATTGGTTCATTCAGCAAATCATCATCTCGGAGAGACTATTGTTGGTCACTAATTGAGATGGGGGTGATAGCTCAGCGGCGTGAGAAAAACCGTGGATCTGGAGTCCACCAGTGTGCCACCTGGGGCTATCGCCATGGCAACAGCAGGAGATCAGAGCCAGAGGAGCTGATTAGGGCCATATGATTAAAGTCATACAACAGCTCATGAAATACAATTCTATGACTGTAGTGTGGAATTTAGTGAAGAGAGAAGGATGACTGAGGACAAAACTCATCTGAGAAGGAAGTTTAGGACCAAAAAAAAAAACTGAATATCAATGATGTCACTTATCCTTGAGTTTTTCGATGGATGGTTGAATAAAGACAGATTTAGTCATAATTGGAGGCTAAACTAACTTTTTTATGATACTGAACTGGAAAAGAAAGTAGCTGAGGCTAACAAAAGAACAATGGAATGATTTCTACATAAATATGACCACACCGCCTTGTTTCCATTATTCTACATTTTCTTGAAGTAGTCCCATACTCACAAACCTCTCCAAAGACAGAGTTAAGGCACAACTTTCTTCTAGGTTCCTAAAATGAAACTTCACTCTTTGCCAGAGGCTAGAGTAACAAGGAGAACACTCTTTGTTGTGTTTTCCCAACAGATAACAGCGACTGTGACCAAAACATTGTTTTTTTACATGACTGAGCCAGTTAAAAAGAAAAAAGTCCCAACCCAACATTCATTACACACTTGTGTTTTGTTCACCTTGTTGCTACATCCCAAACTTTCTGTCTCTGTTACTTAGCTACTGCAAGTCTTACATAAAGATATCACTTCATCACTTTTTCTAAATTCCAAATCACCTAAAATAACTTGATAAAAACCAATGAATCAACACCCAAAGTTAGATTTCCATAAAACACATTCAATAGAAACAGTTTTGCCTAAAGTTTCCTGTGACATGATGATGGCTGCATACAGTCCTAGTATTGTTGGGTCTTTCTGCAGCTTTTGACTCTGTTGATCACAGCCTCTTAATTCACAGACTTCATGACTCGGTGGAGATCTCTGGAACTGTTCTAGACTGGTTCAGATCGTACCTTTCTAACAGAAGTTTCAGTGTCTGTATAAACCAAATCATGTCAGATTCCACCAATCTGTTCTGTGGGGTACCCCAAGGCTCTGTTTTGGGTCCAGGCCTGTTTTTAACTGCTTGTATAAACACTGGGATTACCTTTACACCATCAACAACAAAGGCCGACAGGAGAATGTGAACATCTGTGTAAAAACTGAGCCAAGCACAGTAACTGACTTTGATGAATGGGAATACAATCAAAATGAGAAAACTTTGTAATAATCTAATGAAAAATACACTTTTGCAGTCTGTGGAAGAAACTCTGAATAAATTCATGCAGACGCTTGTTAAAGACTCATGAAAGGGAACGAGGGTTTGGGGACCACAGAGATTTACCGCCCATTAAGACCTTCAGTTCTAGACAGTGGAGCATTTTTTCTTATTTGGTTTTCTTTGTTTTGATTCACTATTAAGTATCATTGATTCTGACTTAATCTATTAAAATGTTTGTTAGTTGCTTTAAATTGAGCATTTATCATTCTGATGCAGAGTGGAATATGAGGCAGATCATCTCTCTTTCATACGTCTCACTGACATCCAGCTCTGGCTTTCAAAGATCCTCAGTGGGGTCAGTGTTTCTTTGTCTCCAGTGGTGTGTGTGTGTGTGCATGCATGTATGCGTGTATGTGAACAGCAATGCTGTGCTGCTGTTTTATCAGTTTTTAATCTCTGGAGCTCCCTTTTCTCCCTCCCTCTCCCCTCTCTGTTCATTTAGTCCAATCTGGATAAGTAGCTCTGAAAACAAGATCTTAGCCATGATGGAGCGGTGGATCATTTAGCATCAGAACTATTTTTCATGCACCAGTCAAGAAATGATAATAATCATATTTGTACACCCTCGCATCGATTATGTCATTTAGCGGGTCTCATCGTTTAGCTCATGCATTGTTTTCAGGGGATTTGTCATCCTCCTTAGAGATGCCAGACCCCTTCTGGATGAAACCCTAAAACATGGAGTCAGTTCTGCAGCAAGGGAGCATGGGAGGGGGAGGAGGGGTGAGGGTCACGGCGTTGTGGGTAGTCAGGGAGAAAGAAATGGGAAAAATGGGGAAGTGATGGAGACTGAAAGAGTGAAAGGGATGAACAGAGAAAGATGGGATAGGCTTTAGAAAAGAAAAGAGGGGAGGTCAGTGCTCACCCATGCAGCGCTCAGAATCATTTCAGGAAAGTCTCATTCCATCTATCTCCAAGCGACTCTACTATCGTTTCTGTCTGCCTTCACACAGCCACCTCTCTGCATGCCAATTGTGTTTTTTTCTGCCTGGAGCACAACAAGCAGCTTCTATCATGTCTTATGAGACTCCATTTTTTACCCTTTTTTGGAATCCTTGAAGTTTTGCTCTCTTGTCTGTCTGTAACTTTGGCTCTTGACCTTTCTTTACTCTTTATAGTGGGAAAAACAGATTTAAAAAATCATTGGCACGACTTTGAGTCTGACATAAATCTGCAATGAATCACTCATGAATTTCATGGGTGGAAGATCTACTTCTGTTTTAAAGTGGTTGGAATGTGGTGTCTGCTGGCCAAAAACAGGGCGTGAAGTGAGAAGATCCAAACCGCAGACAGTCAAGGTTATTCAGAGGTTTGCTGTGAGTCATTTAGAGGAAAAGATAATTCATGCACTGCATTTGTTTAGCAGCTTATTGATCATTTAAAGGTGTGGAACACTGAAAACCATTTTTTAATGATTATTTCTGATTATAATCAGTCACTCTGAGTTTTTCATGCAGGCTGAACATGAAAATAGTCTCCTACACCTATCTCCTGCATTAGATTCTGAGAGAAAATAGACGGAGAAACTCTAGGATTAGAAAATCCTCACAGATCTACGTTACAATGTCACTTAACATTATACAACAGTTAGTTCCGACCGAGTGATTTGATTGGTCAAGAGACTTTCCAAGAGTGCTGATATTGGACTACAACAGCACTTGGCCTGTTCACAAACAGTATCGCTCCGCTGTGCACAGGTGTTCTAACGGTTAATCATTAACGTTACATCCGTGGAGCTTGTATCTATAGTCGTTTTCTTTTTTAGTTACAATAATTTACACTTTATTTTCACACTACTGTTATTGTCTCTTGTTTTTGTTCTCATGATTATTTTGTCTCTTATGCGATATCTTATCTTTCTACTTCTGTGAATTGGACTTAGAGTCTGGAATCAAGACGACTTGACTCATATATAAACCACAGATTATCAGGGAAAGCCTTTTGTTTTGAACGGTTTCTTCTGTGTTTTTCATAGATGCGGTGCAGGGCGGATTCTCCCCACAGGAAGTATTAGCACCATTCGGACAAACTCTTAAAAAATGCTAAAAGTGTACTGGAGGATGCTTCTCGCCATATGTGGTTACTGTATAGATAGTATTTATTATAACCATGAATCTGAAGTGGGTTTGTTTCTTTTTAAAGGAGACCATAATACACTAAAGCTTAATCAGCAGGGAAGCATCTAATCTCTCCTGCATTTGTTTTTAGAAATATCATTATTTACTTTCAATAAAAAGCTCCTTCATTAGTATCTTAATGCATAAATAAACATCTAATAATAACACCCACACATTTACTTGATGACTTGATTCAAGATGGCTGCAAAAGCTAATCACATTTAGCCAGCACAAAAACAGCTACATCTTTTAGTTTCTCAGGCATTGAGCTAAAATCTGGTCTGGAAGGAGCTAAATGTTATTCCTATCACATTCTGCAGAAGCTAACAGATTGGGTGAGATCTTGCAAAAATGTGTGAGACTGAACAGATTATCTGTACGATTTGAATAAAATCCCCATGAGTCCGTTATTTCTCAAAATAAAATGATCCTAATTTTCAAGTCTGGCCTATTAGAAAATGGGCGATGTGGATTCTTTCAAGCAAAAGCCGTTAATTTCCACATCCGCATCTCATGCTTTCTCATCATGCTTGATTTAGAGGTAAATGACTCCAGTTTCCTCTCAGTTGTCTCATTCTTCCTCAGCTTTCTCTAACTTGACATCATTTACCCCAAAAGCTGAGGATCCAACAGTCAGACTGACAACCCTAACCGTATTTCACAGCATCCCTAAAGCGAAACTTTGCACAGTGTGATGGTGTAGGCTGGTACACAATGTGCTCAACACACTGTGCTCACTCTGGCATCGCCAACTGTGTATGAAGACGAGTCTTCAGGCTCAACTTCCTTCCTTTTGAAATGACACTAAAAAGGCTTTCATGTTATTGTTTATGGGTATTGAAACAGTTGTTTATTTAATAAGCAATGAGACGGACATTAAGATATGACTCATCTTTAATAAGTCAAAGTAAAGAGACTCTTATTTGTATTTGTATGGAAGGATGGTGATAAAAAACGCAAAGTGTTTGGCTATTAGACACAAAGTGTAATGCCTTCGTTTAATCCTGCAAGGTTTATACTCCAGAGGGTTCCATTCTGCAGCTTTAGGAGCAAACTGATGCATACTGGTCCTTATTTAATGAGGTAGCTTCACAAATTAAAGCCATGAACAAAAACCAGCCGGGGTTGTCGAGTTGTTTTTCACAGCAAAGCTTTGATGAAAGTCAGCATGGGACACAAACCGTCTCATCAAATCGAACCACTCTGAGCCGGCTCGTCAGAGGTGAACGCTGATTACGTATCTGACCAAAAGACGGATGATATCACCACCTTGAGGCTGCAATTTTCCAGAAGCTGTCCAAATTAGCCCTCAACTGTTAGGATAATGATGCTCACATTTCAAACGGATTTCATAAAAGGAAGCGCTTGCTCCAGGCATGGTTGTACCTCTTTCAGATTCTGGGAGTCTCACGCTTGTCCAGACAAATTACCGGGAAGACAGGAAATTAATAAATAAATCAGTAATTGTTACCTCATAAATGTTGTAAGATGTTTAAACCTTGTTTCCTCGTTTGCATGTCTGCCTCTCTCTTGCTTTGATCTTTTTTCACATACTCTCAGTAGATGGATGCTGGTCTGGAAAGGTCATTAACTCGTGGGATGTGCCCAAAAGCTTCATGCACATCACTGTGTGTGTGTGTGTGTGTGTGTGTGTGTGTGTGTGTGTGTGTGTGTGTGTGTGTGTGTGTGTGTGTGTGTGTGTGTGTGTAAGTGTTTGTGCATGCATATGTGCAGCAGAATTAGCCACCCAGCAACTTCTCTAACACAGTGACAGAAGGCAATTAATGAGAGTCCGTGTTCTTATCAGCTACCTAGCAACCTTGACTGTTCCGCCCGTCTCCCCCGGCAACCAAAGCTGCTGCCTGTAATCGATTGCTGGGCTTGACATTTCTCCAAACCACAAACCTAATGCGTTGCATGGAATAAAGAACGAAGAAAATGCATATCTCTGGTGCAATCATGAAACATTAAGATGTTTTCTGATATGTTTGAAAATATTAATGTATTTTCAAAATCAGTGATAAAAATCCGGTGTGTGCTCATACCAATACTGTTAAAGCCAAGGTGGTATTTTTATCCAGGTGTGAAAACGTATTTATTTTCTAATATGAAAGCTCCTTCTTGAAAAAGAAAAACTTACTGCATTAGACGTCAGAGAGGATGGTCCACCATGACATTATTTTGTTGATTAGCCTGCTACTCCCTCCACGACCTACACATTATATTAGAACAGTGATTCACAAACGTTTGCGGCTTCTGACATAAAATTACAACTGGGAAGACTTGCAACCACAAATGTTGCTGGTTGAACCGCTAAAGCAACACAAACATAATGAAACTCACATGGCTGCAGCTTGTACTCCACTACTTGTGTCTATTTAGGGCTGTTATGTGTTAGCTTTTACATAAATGAAAGTGAAAATATTCTATTAGAATAAATTATCAGCTTTAATTGATTTCTGAACAACATCTTATTGTTTTGGGAACTAAGCCAGATTGCAACAAATGTTGGAAACCCTCTCAGTTTATCTGTTTTTAATATTCGCAAAATTGGTGTTTTCTCAAAGTTTTTGTTGTCCCAGAAATGCAAAACTAATCCTTTATGCTCCACGTGTCAGCGGCACATTCTCATGATGATTCTTCTACAAAAAACCAAGACTGCTAGCCTGGGAAGCCACAGCCCATTGAAACCACCCAGTCGTGGGGTGGAATACGGTTGTCTTTCAGACTGTCCCTACACACAGTTAGACAACGCTAAGACCAATCAGAGCAATGAACAATGTGACGTACTCATTGCTACAAACATCAGTCAACACCATCATACACCAAAGAAAAAGCAAACACATCCTTTTTTCAAAATCAAGGACTTAAGTACCTCTATCTGCTCATCTCAAAGAAAAGCTCAACTCTAAATCATCTAAAGTTGATGCCAAAGCCGTTTCAAATGAGCGCTGTTACTGAGCTGATGTCAACTTCGTTGCTTTTCTCTGTCACAGCTCTAGAGTTAAGCTCGACTAACAAACAGAGCACAGATCTAAAATTGAATGGCCCAATGGTGGACCTGCTGAAGCGACAATGAAGCGTAGCGAGACCAACCTGCAGAGAAAAAACTTTTGCTTTTTCAACGGTTTGTCCAGATTCCTAGGCTACAAGACTGCAGCAAACTCAGGTCAAGGTCTCATAAGCCTGGTTCACGTGGCAAGAAAAATTATGCCAATTTTTGACCCATTCCTCCTCTTACAACAATCTTGATGATGTGCAGGATTACTATGACAGCTCTAAAGATAATCTTAACAGATAATCCTACCTTGTGTGGTGTGTTAAGAGCGCACTGCTAGACTCAGGATGTTGGGATTGCTACGATCATAAATCCGGACTTTGAAACATGCTAGACTGTCTTGATCTGGTTTGTACAGTGAACGAACTGTTGAATGTGACGTTTAGCCAATCAGAAACAGAGGTGACAGAAGCATGCAGCATGCTCCTCCTTCGCAATGTTTGCTTGATTTAACCTCATGTTTTATCTTGCAAGGTTTCCCGCCTTATCGGAGAATGACCATGAGAGAAAGTGGTTTGTAAGTAGTATTTGCCGAGTTGCTGCACACCACACTGTAGCACCAAAACTGCTATTGTAATTTTTTTTATGAGAATCATGCATGGTCACACATGCTATAAAAATCAGACGACTGTTTTAAAATCCTGCTGTGTGTACCAGGCTTTAGATCATTTCAAAATTCCCAAACATCTCATTATAGGGCTGCAGACATGAGGCCAGATGCATGGCTACTATGCTCCATCTAGGGTTTTGTTACACTGTTAACACCAAATAAACGAACCTTGTTGCAAAAGGTTTGAAAATTCACAAATCAACAAGGAGCCTTACAAACCCTGACAAACGTGCCTACGCCATCCATATCCATGCTCTGGCAGATTTTTTTTCTTTACATCTTTAAGATGTCTTCATCTCATGTGATGGGGGCCTTCAAATCGATTTTGAGAATTTTCATGCCAGTGCATGTCTCAGCCCTCAGAGGGCTGTGATTAATTGATCAAAGTCTAGTCTATAAGACTGTAAAAGCAACGGTCACCTCTCCCAGCAGATTCCCATCGGGGAAAACCTGAACACCTTCATATAAATCAATGAGACACAAAAGGGACTTTGAATAAAGTCGAACTACTATTTTCACAGCTGATTACGAGTTCTTACATTGATTGGCCATTCTCATCTGTGCATTTACCGCTGATTTCACAGGCACTGTGAGGAATTTGGACATACTGTAATTGTAGGAAATGGAAATTTTTACTGAAAGTGTGCACTAAGAAAAGACAAAATAGTATGTAATGAATGAAACGTTGGTATGTTTATCTGTGGAACATTACCATCATCAGCCGTTCAACAACCTGCTTCCGTATAGCTGCAATAAACTGCTCTCTTATTAAATTCACAGAGTTTGTTTACCCTGCGGAGTTTCAGAAAGCTTAAGCGTGTTTCCCTCAGATCATGTTCTTGAGTTAGTAATTGCCAAAGCAATTGTTATTTAAGTGAAGGAGCAAGAGGTGGGGTGCTGCTGCAGTTTTTGTGTAATGTATTAATGTGCTGCTCTTTACTCTGCTTAACTTTTTCCTCATCAGACAGTTTGATGGTGTTGCTTTTTTAGAAGCGTTCCTCTTCTTGAGGATTTTTACCTGACATAAGTCCTTTTAGCTGTAGTAACACAAAAAAGAACCAATTTGTAGCTAATTTTCTAAATGTGTTACCCTCAGGAGTTTCACAAACTGCAGAGTGAAATTCAAAATGTTAGTGCCCTGATTTACAAAAAGCTCCTAACCCATCGTCATTTTCTCAAGTGCTTAAAGAAAAGGGCACACACAAATCTGCAGTAAAAACACGCTCAGGCTGATGTTAGAGTTAGACCAACAAAGACAGACATTAGCACATTAAACTGTTTGTGATTTCCAGTCTTTTCTTCATGTTGTTCATGTGCTAGCGTCTGCTAACCACGCTTATTCCTGACACAAACACACTTTTTTATAACTAACTACATGACTTGGCTTTGGTTTTGATCTATTTGACAAATTTGCTGATAAAATGTAGTTGCTGTAGAATAATCTGTGCATTATCCTTTAAAAGTATCTGCAATCCCCTCAGCACACTCACACTCTGACCACAGCGAAGGTGTGTCAGAGATGTTTTCAGCTTCAGCGCGTCGCTCGCGGATATTTTCAACCGTCGGCTCTCAGCTGCGCTGTCAAAATGGAGACACCCCATGTATAATCCAGCTTCTTTCTCCCAGATCTGCACGTCAAGGTCGTTTACACAAAGGGATTTAACAGTAGGACACTAAGATGCACTGCAGACACCGAGCTGCTACAGCTGGCTTTCTAGAGTTTAAATGATAAGCTTCTCTTCTTGTAGGATAATTTTTTTTTCCATTTTCAAAACGATTTCTCGTATTTTGTGCCGCAGTTTACGTTTTACCTACTTTGTAGCTGTTTCTCTTGATTTTAAAGAGCTCAACTTCAGTTGCAAGACAATTATCACAGCCCCAGAGAGTAGGAGGAAAAGGGATTTAAAGTAACAGAGCAATTTCCTGCTCCTCCGCCCTACTGGTTAAAAGTGGAATTACAACTAGCGTAAACAACCCTACAGCAGCCTGCTGTACGCTAACAACGAGCTAACACTAACATGAACCAAGTCTTACTAAATAAGCCACAAATCAAAAAGATCCAAACCGTTGGACAAAAAATATTATTACTTTTTCAGCTTCCTCAAACTAGTGTAGGCTACCCCAATGTTTACTCTAGTTTTAGCTCTTTGCTTCACCTCCAAAGACATTACTCTCTTACTTTTACATCCAGGCTCCGCCATGATGCCAACAGAAAAGTTATTTTTTCTTCTTGTGCTTTTTATTGTCAATCAGCTAACTGCACAGAAAATAGCTAACAGTCATAATGCAGGTATAAGACCGCCCCCTAGAACACCTACCCGCTCCACAAAACTGTTAAGTGCAGTATCTGGCCAGCAGAGGGCTCCAGAGTGATGTCAAATATGAAACTGGTCAAGTTTCTAACTCAATTGAGATCATTGTTAAAGCGCTAGCTTAAAGTTTAAAAAACTATTTAGTGTTACTTTAAAACATTTCTAAAATCATCCCCACTGGACATTTATTTCACATCATTTTGCCCTTTGCTGCTATACAAGCAATCAACATGCCACACTGGTTGTGAGAGTAATAACTAACCCTGCTGTGCTGATGCTAATCAGATAAAAATGAGCTGAGGGGTGAAGAGAAAATATTCCCTCAACCAGCAAAATGAAGCAAAAGGACAGTGATGTGCTGCTTTCTGAAGGATCGTGTCGTTATAATGCACCAAACAGGAGTCGGTGTTTGTGTGAGGCGCTCGTTCAGCTGATTGTTTGCATTCAGACTGCAAACTTGTAAACGATAAGCATGCATGACACTGGCAGCATGCAATTACAATCTCTGCTCGTGTTACAGAGCAGAGTGTGTGCATTTGTGTGTGTCCGTGAGTGACAGCAAGCCAGTGAATGAGCACAGCCTTATTGGAGAGCCCCAGAGACTGAAAGGCAGATTAATTAAAAATGCTTCAGATACCCTGCCTGAGCTGTCACTCCCTCCACAGAACGGACCTTCCTGACAAAATCCCTCAATCACACATTCATATTCATACAGACACACGCATACACACTCATATCATCGCCGATTCTGCTCAGCGTTTTGTTCAGAATGTGTTCAGGCAAAGCTGCAGTCTGACACAACAAGGTTTGTCTTTTTTTAAAGCAGATAACGACACATGAGGTGCAAAATACAAATGATTCAGGTGTTTGGATGTTTGATGAATCTCATATTAATGTCAAAACATGCAAACATACTGCTGAGTGTCAGCAGCAACAAAAACACGAAGCACATCCACATCCCCGATTACTGCAAGGAACAGAAACACTAATGACCAGTAATCGAGGGCAAACTGATGCTTGTTTAAGGACAAAAGGACGGTTACGTCTGTTTTTCTTTAAATATGGTTGACAGAGAAAGTCAAAAAGGATGGAGTCGAACCAGTTTTCTTTCAGGTGTTCCTGACAGAAAAGTAAAAGGCTTCAGTAACAACAGCTTCAGTTCATATGTAACAAATATGTAACCACTTCTATCACACTACATATAATGGCGAGCCAGCCAGGAGTGTTATTGGCTCTGAAGTTGTGTGGCTCAGGCTGGTTGTGCCCATAAAACCTTTAGCTTTCCCAAAGCCAGCTCATATGCTAAACATTCACTGATGTCTTGCTCCACTTCCTGAATATAACTTGTGCTCTTAGTTAAAACACATTTGCTAGCTTGGAGTTTAAAGACAGACCAGGGGAAGCCATGAAAACTTCATTTGTGACAGAATTCCTCATAAAGATGGAAACAAAGTTGTAACAGAAAAGCAGGAACAAGGAAACGTGAGCAGTTCTAAAAAATAAAAACACAAAAGGTTGAATCAAACATTCGGCCTTTGAAGATACTTTTCTACAGATGTTTGGTTCCTTTGCACGTTCACATAAAACTTGCCTTTTTGGCACTTTTAGGACTATTTGCGTCTGTAAACAATTTAAATAATGAGTTCATTTGTAGTGTAGGCATTTGATAATGTGGCGTGTCACGCCTGTGTGTGCACAAGGATCTCTGTGCATTAAAGTGTGTGTGTGTGTGTGTGTGTGCGTGCGTGTGTTACATTTCATGTCCATAAAGTGTGACTCTAAGCTATTCAAACACGTACAATATAATCATTGATTCTCTACATTAGCTTGTGTGTGTGTTTGTGTCAGAGTGTGTGTTTGTCACAGTTAGCCCCCGGTTAAAAACTCCTCTGCGTTGATTTCTTTCACCAGGAAACTCCCTCGGTTAGTCGCTGACGATGAGTCAAAACGATCGGGTCAACCAACAAATGAATCAACAAATCGATGATTTCATCTCAACAAAACAGACAGGTTACAACCGTGTGTGCTGGAATGACAGTCCTGCTTCCTCTGTAGAGCCGGTAAAAGTGGCCGGGGCTAAGAGCATCTTAAAATAAACAGGATTAAACAGCTGCAGTGTGTAGCTTTCAATTAGATGCAACCATAAAGGGGAACATCTTCGAGGAGACGTTTTCTTTTAGACACAGCCAAAGAGCACTTTAGTTTCACAGTGCTTACATCAAAAATAAAGTGCTAAAATACTCTACTAGCATTAATTGCCGCCAAGGCTGTGCAGAATTCAACGAATGTTGTAATAATAAAATATGTAAAATTCTTCAGATATCCAAATGTGAAAAATTAAGTTTCTATTTTCTGTTAGAAGTTTCTGTAGAATCTTTGGCCCAATTTATTGAACATTTGGTAAAAAGGCCAGACAGTAAGTCTCTTACTTATGAATCAGTGTTAGCAGCATGAAGAGTTTCACATTCACCAGGACTGAAAAATTTCTTCAATATTTTTGTGAAAAATCCATGAAATTAAGCTTTAGTTGACAACCGCAACAGATAAAAAATCTTTCATTCTACCTTTATTATGTCAGAGCTTTGGCTTGGCCTATTTGCAGTGGTCTGTAAATTGTTGGCAACTAGTCAGAATCATGCTGAATTGGTAGATTTGACACTTTTGTGAGGAATTTTCTTTATGGCCAGCTCACATGTGGCACATGACGTAATTGCAAAAAAGTTAGACATATGCAACAACTGCATAAAACGTTGCTTAAACCCTAAAATGGGCTTACACTTACATGTGAGTAGTTTTTAGTGTGAAAAAGCTCTAGTGCTGCCATTTCCATAAGTAAAAGTTAGTCGAAGAAGCAGGGGGCAGAAAACAGCAGAATTAGGAGTAATGCTCATTAATATTCACGATATGCAAACATCTCGCATCTGATTGGCTAACAGCAATGTTACTCTTTTGCTGCCTTCATTCGCTCTTCTTTATTGAGTAAAAAATGAAACGTTGATGTTTTATCTCCACAAATAACACAAGCTTGAATGTGTTCAGCCATATTGTGGAGTTGCTAATGCTAACGGTTAGCTTCTACTAGCTGAGAAGCATTCTTCTCTCCTGGTTGCCGTCTGTGGTTGTGATTGTGGAGTCAATGAATGCTAATTTAGTGTAACGTAGATCCGTGTAACATTTTCTGACCTGAGCGTTTCCTCATCTATTTTTTTAGCGTTCAGCATGCATGTAAATCCAGCACAATCGATCGTATTTTATAAAAAGCAAAAGTATTAAATGTTTCTCAGTGAACCCCCGCTTTAAAATGTTACCATCACACACCAAGCAGCTGTGAATCCTGTCTCCTGTTACTTAGCTGTGTTTAGACTAATTTAAACAATCTTTATGATGCAAGATATCAGTCGAACTGAAATGAAATTGCAGGATATGTTTTTTGAATGAGACAATAAAATAGATTTATATATGGTAGGATTAGAAGACCCAGCACTTCTTGTTTAGCTCGTCAGTTGGAAACAGGACTGTTCAACCAATTTACACATCATCATAAAAATACTCGTCACAGCTCTCTGAGATGTCAAAATGTTTCATATGTTACATGTTTACAACATAAATATATTATTCTATTAAAATGCAGAGAAAATGAAGAATGTTTGATGTGATACGTGGAATTATTATTTAAGTAGCAGGATTTTCACAAACTGGTTTTTCTGTTTTACTGCATAAAAGAAATCAGTGTCTCCTCTGCAGTTGCTCTAGCACAAATTCAAAAGTTAATCAGCTAAGGCCAAAGAGAGATTGCTGCCTTGCCCATGGAGTCACTGAGTGTTTGGTTTCTTTGAAAGAGGTTCACATTGACAAGAGAGACAACTCTAAAGCGAGGCAATCAGGAGGGGTGTTCCACAATTTTCTGTGACTATTGATTTGTGTTTTTCAATAAATCTGAACTGAAGAAGAAAAAACCTGAAATGAGCAACCAAAACGGTTTAGTGATGAGTCCCCGAGGCAGCCAGTGGAATCGTTTAAAACATTGATACCCAGAAATCTGAGCATTGTAAATAAAGTCCTTCAGAGTTGTTTTTTTCCAAAGCATCTATTATCACAGTGGCTATACTGATGCTGCGCAGATGCCTTATCTGATCACTGTCCTGTTTACTTCTACAGTTCTCATTCATTTCCTTTGAGATTGCCACAAGTCTAATAAAACTTCCATTGTGTAATTTTTTCCCTCTGGAGGCTTCAGACCGACAGTAGTACCTCTTCATTGATTCATCGCTGCATTTAATTAGAAAGACTAAAGCGGTGGCACATTGGTAATCCCAAAGGTACAGACTCTGTACATTTGGCAGTCACGTTGTCTGGATGCTGGTCCTGTGGGGCTGAAGGTAGACACTTCTCATTGTTAGGAAGTGAGATAAATACTTTGCTGTTGCTGTAATGTAATGTCGAGGAAGGCAAACACAGGAGCAAGGCTTGGCTACCACTAAGGACAGTCAGATACGGTGTTATTAGGTGTGATTAATAGAAGCTGAATAAAATCTGTTTGAGGAACAATTACATCAAAGAATAATTTTTAAGATTGTAGCAAAAAAGATACGTCTAACTAAACTCGTGGAGAGAAAGGAATAATTGCTCTTTCCATTTGGACATGCTGAACTGATGAATATCTGAGCTAATGTTATTCCTTACATTAACAAAAGGCCTCTGGGGTCTAAGCAGGTAACCTCAGCTTGATTCCCCCTATTGTTACAAATGAAGTCATTATTTTTAAAAAGCTTCTCTCCCCTTATAGCCTGTGGTATTAATCTAAAACTAATTGATCGGTGATTCCTGGAACCTAATGGGGGAAAAGCTGGCAGTAGGTTTTGAATAAAAGGCAAAAATAGAACCCAAATCTCTTTTGTAGAAATGATACTTTCCCACTAAATGTCCCCAGGAATTTACTGTGTTTTTAATGTTGTTCCACTCACTCCCAACAGATGTAGTAGGTTTTAGCATCACTAACAGATCAGTTGGACTGTTTTCTTTTTCTTTTTTGTAAATGACAAATTAGGATCAGGGGGAAGTCCTTTTTCAAGATGAAACACGTGCAAGGTAAAAAAAAAAAAAAACTTTTTTTTCATTGACGCATAAATGGTCCACTTGCATGAGAACCCAGCCAGCACAAATAGGTGGGCCCCATATGGGATCTATATGGGCAAGCCATATGGGTCCCAACAGGGTTTGTCCGCGGTTTCCATGGTGGCCCCATGGGGCTTTGACCAGAAAGATTTTTTCCCACATAGATTTTAACGGGCCCTACATGGGTTTTCAGAGGGTTTGACTCAAACACCAGCAACCCCCTGTGGGGCCACCATGGAAACTACGGACAAACCCTGTTGGGACCCATACGGCTTGCCCATATAGATCCCATATGGGGCCCACCTATGTGTGCTGGCTGGGAAGGGAAACATATTTCCTCGCCTTCACCCCAAAGATGTTTAGTGAGTTCTTAAATTTTCAGCATTTGACTCCACCAGTAAATGAAACCCACTGCACTAAAGAAGCCACATTTCAATTTCTTGTGGGCGCAAGAGGTGATGGACCTGAGCAGTTTGGGCAACAACTTTTATTATGCTGAAAAAAAAGTAAAATAAAATCTAAACAAAATGTTTCTGCAAACCAAATAATCCACAAGTTTCCAACTAATTACTTGCTAAAAATTGAACCCTACTTTTATTTTTTACACATAAGCTGTAACTAACTTGAGAATGAATATTCCTGTCTGTTTCTATCAAACCCACCTAGCCTTTATCCATGCAAAAGGTAAACTCATTCATGCTGGGAAAGACCATTCTATCATTCTGACCCAAACTGATAAAGATCCTAAAATAATTGGGTTTAGTTCTCCAAAAATGACATTTCTGCCATAAATGAATGAATAAATGAATAAATAAATAAATAAATAAGACACACTCTGATGAGGGAAGTGGGGAGAAAAGCAAAGACTGAGAATTAACTGTTGTTGAATTGAATCAGGCTCACAGTCTGGTAAGTTTAATCCCATTGGCTTGATCTTTTGACCCCTAGCCATGGTACAACACCAGCCCGTGCTTGTTTACCAATAATTCACTTCATTTAGTCTGATAGATGTTGCGTCTAGAGCAAAAAAGTAGCAGAAAAGTAATTGAACAGACATTTCAAAGCAGAATCGAATCCCTTTTGGTAAAAACAGACCATAGAGGAAGAAATCTGATCAAGATGAAGATAGTCGGAATGAACAGCGATGCCAAAATTAGGTCAGATCCAACTGATATTTAGAATGTTTTTTGTGTTTTTATTATATTTTGGATATGCAGCAATAACTAGACTAAATGTAGTAGTTTTAATTATCCACATATTTTGTAAAAATAGCATTTGCTTATGTTTGGTCCACTGCGGTGCCAAGCCTAGCTCCTTTTTGTTTCAGTTAACATGTGTTGTAACACAATACAGCAGATTATCAAAGTTAGTCGCTTTCCTTATTTCAACAATCAGCCTCAGAGGAAAAGAAATGTAAAAAGTGAGAAACTGCCTAAATCTTACCTCCCAAGGGCACTTTGGTCCATAGCAAGCTACCAGCTTTTATTTATTTATTTTTTATTCCTCGGACCAGATCAGGGTCATATAGAGCGAGTGTGTTGAGTCATACGGTTTGAGGCTGATAAGAACCTCACTCGTTTTACCATTTATTCTCACTGCATAGAGCTGACACATCTACAGCCAAAAACCCACTGAACCCCGTCTCCTCACCTTAACACTGGCATGTTTACAGAAAACCTCTAACCTGCTCTCGGTCTGGCTCAGTTCCTTAATGTGATTACTGGGCTCTTCAGTACAGGAGCCTACATTTACCTTTCCAGCCTGCACGACCCATCCAGGAGTCATTCCTGCATGACTCACTCAATTGAAATGTAAATTTTCAAATTTCTAATATCTCTTATCAAAACAAATATGTTACACCTGCAAATTGGAAATAAGGTACAAGTAAAAAAAAGCTTGAAAGTTATGAAGGGATTTGCTTCGCTCCACCTAGATGTGCAAAACGAGCAAAGCTTTCATTCATTCATACGCCCTAAAATACAAACACGACTCTCCAACCACATTAGCTTCTACTCTAACTATCCTCTTTGCTTATATGGAGGAGCCTGAGAATGATGAATGACTCAACCCTCCCACCCACATGTAATCACTCACACTAACATTCACAATCTGTATGTGTGCATTACCGAACATATGTAGTTTCACATCAATAAGCATGCTCAACAAATAGTGTCCCTGACCTTCCCTTACACTGGCTAATTGCCAGGGGGAACAATTAGCCTGATAAGTATCATTTAATGCCTTCCCTAAAGAAAGGTATTCTAATACAAACGCAAATAAATCTTCATCCCGTCCCCTCATTATCACCCTAAATGGTGCTTCTATAGCCGGGAAGGTGGAAGCGGTGTCGTGAAATGATTGTTTTGTAAACGGTAGTTTGATGGGATTAGGAAAAAAAACGATGGCCAGGTCTTAAGTCATTAATGCTGTGGTTTCTAGTGAAATAGTAGAGCTACAGTGTGTCAGTAATGAGGTAGAAGGTGCTTGTCACCACCCTAATTTGTTAATCACAACAAACTAAACAAGTCTGTGAAGCCTGTGAGGACCAAAGTGCCCAGTATGAGGCAGTCTTTCAAAATGCTTGATTCGTGTCCCTCTCACTGTTGTGGTGAAAAACAGGATCATCTGGAACAACCACGAAAAATGTCAATGAAACATCACTGAAATTTTCAAATCACTCAGAGAGAATAGCGGTTGATCTCTGGATCTATAGGCTGAAGGATCCATGTCACTAGACACCTCTTAAAACATCCATATCTGTCTTGGTAGAGACAACATCTATGCTCTTTACTAGTCTGCTGTTGATGTTCACCTAAAGATCTTTCAAAGGGTTTTACCCTTTGATTTCCCAGCTTACAGCTTCTGCTGGGCAGAAACCCCCTTCCAGTAGTCCAAAATATCATGAAGATCCTCATCCTTGGCAAACTGCACCTTCTTACGCAACGCGTGACCTGCTGCTATATAGGATGCTTCCTCACGGGGGTTTTTCTTGTAGGGTCGAAATCGCTCCCAGATGCGGAGTGTGCTCTCAGAAGAGTACTCTGGACTGGAGGAGTAGCCAGAGTTGTAGCTGTGGTGACGAGAAGGAGAGAGCTGGGAATAGGTGACTGTGGCATCCCTTTTGGTGCGCCCCCGGGGCTTGAGAAATGAGGCCCTTTGGGCTGGTGAGGGCAAGTCATTACTACCCTCATAGTAGAGTGCAGGAAAGGAGTGGCGGTGCTCTGTGCTGTGGTAGTCTTGCTGAACCTCTAAATGATGCTGCTGCTGTCTGGGGCCAACAACCCCACAGCCACCACCATTTCCATTGTTACATCCAATTCCACCCCCATTTAAACTTAACCCACCACTATTCAGGTTTCCCTTCCCATTCCCACTGCAGCCGCCTACACCACTAGTGCCTCCACCACCACCACCACTACAGGCAGCAGGACTCCCCTTTTCTGAGGGATACTTGGGTGGATCATTGCGTTGCTCAGGGATATCCATACTGTACACTCTTGCGTTCTTGACAGTTCCTGCTGCAGGGGTGCTACATCGGTTTTTCACCACTGCTGTGTCAGCGCTCAGCTGCCTTTGAAGAGGCCGCACTGCATTAGCTGGCGGTGGGTCACGGTAAGGAGGGGTAAGGAACCCACCTCCACTGATGCCAGGCCGTTCAGACAGGGGCATGACCAAGGGCACTGGCGCCATAGATGGATGAGGCTGCTGATGTAATTGTGGGTGAGGCTGGGGATGAGACTGTGGTTGTGGCTGAGGATGAGGCTGAGGGTGTGGCTGAGGCTGAGGATGTGGCTGAGGGTGTGACTGAGGATGAGGATGAGGCTGGGGGTGTGACTGAGGATGAGGTTGAGGGTGTGGCTGAAGATGAGGCTGAGAATGAGTCTGAGGGTGTGGCTGAGGATGAGCCTGAGGCTGAGAATGAGTCTGAGGGTGTGGCTGAGAATGAGCCTGAGGATGAGTCTGAGGGTGTGGCTGAGGATGAGCCTGAGGATGAGTCTGAGGGTGTGGCTGAGGATGAGCCTGAGGATGAGTCTGAGGGTGTGGTTGAGACTTTAGATGCACCTTTGGAGAAGAAGCCATGATCTGATCTCCAAGGTGGCCAGGAGAGAGGGGCAGGAAGTTGCGGGGGACAGATGCTATGCATGGAGGTTGAGGGGAGGACAGTGAGTTGCTGTTGTCAACTGTAGCCACAACATTAGATGACGCATCCATCTTAAGGGCATCAATACAATTGTTGATGATCTGGTTCACCTTGTCCACTTCCTTGGCGATGGTGGAGATTTCTGAAGCTGAGCCATGACCGTCATCATCTGAGTCCTCCCCAGCCTCTGTTCCATTTTCAGCTCCACCTCTCATATCAACCACTACCTCTCCTCCAATGCCTAGTCCTGTTGCAGCCACAACTCCATCTCTACCTTCTGCTGCCATTCCCGTTGTCCTAACATCCATGTAATTGCTTTTACTGCCCATCGCTTCAGAGTAAGCACTAGCCATTTTCTCTACCTGTGGCAAAGTGGAAAGGCGAGAGGAACTGGTGTTGGCTGATCCATGGAGCATTCCTGTGCTAGAAGAGGCAGATGGTGGAAGCTTCCCTCCGGCTCCTCCTGAATGATGGTGCTGGTGATGAGCCTGCTCTTGGAGACGCTGCATGGCATTTGGGTCATTAGCCACTGCTGCAGCAACCTCTGGACCATACCTAAAACAGAGGATTCCCAATTAGAAAGAAGGGTACATCTTTTGTCTGGTGCTCTACTAAGAACTTAAAGTAACAAAGAGCAGTTTCCTGCTCCTCCGCCCTACTGGTTGAAAGTGGAATTACAACTACTGTAAACAACCCTGCAGCAGCCTGCTGTACCAACAAGCTATCACTAACTAGAGATGCACCGATCAGGATTTTGAGGGCCGATCACCGATCACCGATCACCAAAAGCAGTATCTGCCGATCCCGATATTACCGATCACAGCGTCAAATCCATAAATTCTTCAATATTGTTTTCTCATGTACGCAACATTGCCATTGTATTATTAGTATAAAAAGTAGGAGATGAGAAAGTATCATTGACCACTGTTTTATTGCAGGCTGAGGCCATGTGCAATATTTAACACTCTACAGACTCTCTTAGAGACAAATTGGACTCAGCTTAAGTGTAGCTTAAATAGTGCATGAAAGCAAAAAAACATCGAATTTGTGTGTTGTGAGATTTTTTTATTATTAAATTATTATTATTATTATTATCATCATCATCATCATCATCATCACCACCATCATAACTGTTGCCGTAATGATATAAGAGTAATGTTATGTGTTAGTTTTATTTTGAAGGGCAGTTCAGCTGCTAGAAAATGTTGCCGTTTCCGGTTCCAGGTCAGCGGCTGTTATGTTATGCTAAGAAAAGCCGCCCAGTTGTGAACTGTTCTGTGGATAAATGGAGAAGTTGTAGCCGTGGGTTACGGCCGACAGTAGCCTGAATAAAAGACCCCTAAACGAGTGACCTGAGAGAGTCAGAGTCGTTACGTTAATAGCTTTATTTATTTATTTCTCGTGGCGGATGCTAGCGAGCAGAACCCGGCGTCGTCCACCACAGAGAAAGGTTGCTCGTCCACATGATGACTAATTACTTTTCAGGTTACACCCCCGTCAATGTGTGTGCGTGACTCCACAGTCAAGCTGACGGAGAAGTATAAATTAGGCTTTAGTTAACTATTTTTCAGACGGTCACGCTCACACAGATGAGTGGTTAGTGCAGCTGTGTGTGTCTGACTGCTGCCGCTCCTACTTCGAGTGTCTTTTCATTTCTACAGGGAGACGTGAAATCTCACCTCACTCACCCAGAGTTTGCTCTTTCAAAGTCTTATTAAATTCGCTGTGTTAACGCATTTTGAAGAGCTTCCCCCGCTCGTTTACATCACTCTCACAGAGTAAAAGTTAGTTTTAGATATTTGCCGCTGTGCGCATGCGGGCGAGGGAGGCGTGATGCTGCAGCTACACACAGGTTCTCTGTCGGCCGCAAAATATGAGTGACAGGTGATCGGCTGGTATGATCGGCTCTGAAAGGCTCTGAAAGGAGTTGCCGATCACGTGTTTTTTCACCAATATCGGCCGATTACGAGCAGTTACCGATCAATCGGTGCATCCCTATCACTAACATGAGCCAAGTCTTACTAAATAAGCCACACATCAAAAAGATCCACACTGTTGGACAATTATTTACAAGTCCAGTAGCAACAAAGCCAGGTAACCATCAGTCGATGATTTCATAGCCTTTTTCAGCTTCCTCAAACTAGTGTAGGCCATGCTGATGTTTACTCCAGTTTTAGCTCTTTGCTTCACTTCCAAAGACATTACTCTCTTACTTTTACTTCCGGGCTCCGCCATGATGCCAACAGAAGAGCAAACTTCTTCTTTTTCTTCTTCTTAAGTCAAAACTAAAAACTTATTTATTTGACTTGGTTCTTTTTTATCTGGTTTATTGTAGTAGTTATTGTTCTTGTTTTATTCTCAACTGTTTTTTATTGTTTACTCCTGTACTTTTGCTTGTGGTTTTATCATATACTTTGTTTTTAACGCCATCATTTTTTTTAATATGTTTTATTTGAGCATGTTTTATTTCATGGCATTGTTCTGTTCAGCACTTTGGGTTGCGTGAGCAACAGTAAAGGTGCTATACAAATAAAGTTGACCTTGACCTTGACCCTTCTTGTGCAAACTGAAAATGCTAACTGCACAGAAACTAGCTAACAGCCATAATGCAGGTATAAGGGCACCCCACAGAACACCTACCCGCTCCACAAAACTGTTAAGTGCAGTATCTGGCCAGCAGAGGGCTGCAGAATGGTGTCAAATATGAAACTGGTCAAGTTTCTAACTCCACTATCATTGAGATCAATGTTAAAGCGCTAGCTTAAAGTTTAATAAATTATTTAGTGTTAATTTAAATAAATCAACGTGAAACTTAATGGTTTGAAAAATAATTTTAGTGAACACTAAAACACGATGTGACAAAACTACAAAACTCAAGATCAGAGCATCACTTCCTCTTATCTATTACTATTACAGTTATATCTTAATGTTTGCAATGCACTCCACAAGACCTTTAAAATAGTCACCCACCTCATCTCCAGAATTGTCTTCTTCACACTTATGGTTTTTTCTTTCTCCTCCTGGATACGGCGCCGTCTGAGGCAGTAGTAGACAAATCCAAGCACAATGACCATACCAAAGAGACATCCCAGGATCGTCATGATGTAGTGAGTAGTTGTAGATGAATTGGTATGGTGGTCCTCTAGCCCCATAGCCCGAGTGGTAAAAGACAGGCAAGTGTGGTTGTAGCGCTGTGATTTATTGACAGCAACCACGCAAAAGGTGTAGTTTGTGTGTGGTGTCAGCTTCTCCAAATTAATTTCCTCTAATCCGTTTTTAATAGGTTGAATGTCTGTAATAGATGTGTGGTTGTATTGGGTGAGGACGTACATCTTGTTGTAAGGGTTTGGAATGTGCACAATCAGAGAAGCAGTGTGAAGAGAGACCGTTTCAAGCTTCATCGTGATCTGATTGGTGTAGTTAGGATCGGCTGTTGTTACGACTGCAAAGTACTGAAACGTATCTCCTTTGTCTAAGCCCATCCCAGAGCCATCTTGATCAGGCATCTGTGGGGTCATTCCCGCCATCTCTGGAATAATGACACCGTCTCGACAGGCAGTCAATAGAATGTGACGGGCGTTTCTTCCATGTCCAGGCACTGGGCTCAAAAGTGGGTAACCCATCATTTCAGGGGGTGTTTCACACTGGAGGCGGTCATAGGTGTGGGTAATGTTATTAAACTCCTCTAGCCAAGTCAAAAAGCTGTACAGCTCACAGCCACAGTGGAAAGGGTTTCCCGCCAATTCACAAACCATCAGTCTGCTGACAACGGTGAAGGTAGATGGGTCTAGACGGGCCAACTTATTAGAGGATAGATCCAAGCTGCTAAGGCTAGGGCACTCCCAGAAGGCGTTGGTGGAAATGACTTCAATGAGGTTGTGTTGCAAAAAGAGGCACTGCATTCGGCCCAGACCTCTCAGCATTCCCTCAGTTAGGTTGGTCATTTTGTTGTAGCCTAGTTGAAGAACCTGACAAGAAAAAGAACAATGTCCTTTAAATATCTAAGTGGAACAGATAGAACAACTAAAGGAATGTTTTGGTAGTTCTGAGAGGTAATTGCTACTTTTCCCATTTCCCAAATGTTGAGCTCAAATATGCAATAAAACTTTGAATAGCAAATTACAAAAATAAATAAAAAAGGGAGAAAGCACCATTGTAGACTAGTTATGAACACAGTATGGCAAAAGTTATTTTACCATGACTTGGTCAGTTAGCTTTTATTTTAAATGGGATTTAAATAAAACCATAAAAACAGAATGTATTGCCATATTTGGATGAATGTAGCAACAAAGTTTAGAAATTATTTTTCTGGTATTTAATATTTTTTGTTTAATAAAATATAAGCTTTTTTTTTTTACAATAGTTTTATGTGAGGAGTTTAGCAAACAAAATATAGCAATGTGGAAGTTTGTAACCAAAGATTATCATGTGTGAAGAAAATACATCTTGCTCATTTGTCAATGTTTGGGTTATGCAATATGCAAAAAAAACTGTTTTATTGACAAAGAGAGTAAAGCAGAAGGGCAAAATGAACTCATTTGAATTCTTGGTAACACTTTACAATAAGGGTCCCTTTATTAACATTACTTAGTGCATTCTTAAGCATTAATAAACAAAGGGTCCCTTTATTAACGTTCCCGATATTAACTATTAAATGTCCTAAAGCTTAGGACAAAGGGTGGGGGTGGGCTGTCTGCTTAGTAATGAATTACTTAATATTAACATTATTATTAAGCAGGTGTCAATACTTTATTTAACAGTTTATTATTGCTTAATAATGCACTAAGTAACATTAATAAAGGGACCCTTGTTGTAAAGTGTTACCGAATTCTTCAAAACTGATTGTTCCCTCAAATTGTTGCTTTAAAAACAAGAAAACACATATGGTATAACAAATGCTGACTCAAGAAACACACAAAATGTCTTCAATCTGTAACAAACCTGCAGGTTTGCCTGTCCAGCAAAGGCCCCGTCTTCAATGTAGCTGATCTCATTTTTTGTTAGGTTGAGGTCAGTAAGGTTTGTGAAGCGATACATGGAGGTAAAGAGCACCGCCTTGAGTTTGTTCTCGTTCAGTCTCAGGTCGTGAACCTGAGAAAAACAGACATACATGCCATTCACAAATTCATTAACTCTCTGTGGCAAAATACTGCATAAAGTCTTTTTTAGAAGCCAATTAAAGTGTGTGTGTGTGTGCGTGTGTGTGTGTGCATTTTAAAAATCTAACAAAAGTGAGATTATCTCTGCATCATCAAGGTTTGTAAAAAGAAAAACATGAAAATCAAACAAGAAATGGGAATATTCACATAGAGGAAGCAAACATGTTTCCTCTCCTCAGTGTAAAAACTTTTTAAGAACATTTCTGAGCAATTTTAACTCCCAATATTGAACGAGGAAGACAGGAGAAAAGTGTCAAAGATAAAAGGAAAAATAAATTGCAAAAGTGGAAAACATTCAGTAAAAACTTTAGCTTTGCTCATGACAGCATGATATTAAACACAACTATAAAAAGGTTTTGGTATTGTTTGTAAAAGTTGGCATAATTAATTATTTCTTCTCTAAATGATAGCACAACTTGATACCCTGGAACATGCATTCTGACTTTGCCAATGTGTTGCATTATAGCTTAACTCCAAACAGCGTGTCAGCCCAGACAACTAATAGCAATTGTTAGGCACGGTGGAGTAGTGGTGAGGATTTGATCTTGTCATGCATTCATTGTACCAAGACACCTTTGTGGTTATTGAGCCAGACTCAATGTGCTCTATTTTCTGTTTGGCTAGCTAGGAAACATTTTGATGCTGCATGAAAAAAGTCCTGCATGTTGACCAATCTATACCAGAACACTTTAAAAATGAATACAATCTAGATGCTGCAATGGCCTTGAGGCCTAATGTGCCAACAACACTTGCAAAAATGTCCCTTTAACAATGTGAGAAACAGATGAGCTCCTAGCTTTTATGCTATCATGTATGGGTGTTATTTTGAGGCTGTATTCAACCACATTTGGAACAAGCAGATAGGGATCTGAATGTTGTTGGGTATCTAAAAGCTCCAGAAACAAATTAGTTTGAACTCTAATTTAGTCATAATATTTAAAAAATGCAACTCAATAAACTTGCAGAAACTATCTACATTATTCAGTATTATGTGGAGGAAACATATTTTATTGAAGCTTTGCAACAGATGCAGGGACAAATAGGCACATCTGCTTTTGAGCTGACACTATCAGATGAAATGCATGAAGGCACACAATTTAACAGAGGTGGAGGTGTGAGTATAAAAACTGATAAAGGACCGATAGGCTCTCACTGACCGTGCTGTTGATGTGCTGGGGAATGGTCTCGTATGGAGGCTGGTTCTGACTGCAGATAGCCAACCAAACGTAACCTTTATCCCCCTCTATCAGCCAGCAGTCCCCTTTCACTGAAGCAGGCAGGCGGAGGATCACCAGTGCAGGAAGCAGGACGGAAAGGAGGGAGGGAGACAGGAAGGACAGTTTTCTGGCCATGGTTTGAATTAGGAGTGTTTGATGTCGCCTCGGTGGAAAGGATGGAAAAAAGAGAGGTGACTGTAGAGAGGAGCAGTTCAAATTCAAAATGGGAAGGGGTGCAGGTTAGGGGCAAGGGGGGCAAATCCTAGCGGGACAAAAAAGTGAAGCGAGAGGGTTTCTTCTTGATAATTAGAGCTGAGCTTGGGGCATGGCAAAGAGTCTTGTCCCCGTTTTAGGTGTCGAAGGGTTTTGAAGGATGTCACCCCAGCAGCAACTCATGGCCCCCGACAATCGTACGCCTCGATAAAACTGACTTGGAAGCTCTCCCAGCAAGGTTGTATTCCTACATCAAAAGAGACAGAGAGAAGAAAAGAGGCTTTAGGAGTTAAGCATTTATTTCCAGAAACATCCAGTTCCTGAAGGTAATGCATCCAAAACACAGTGGCACCCTCAAGGGGTGGCCAGGGGTGGCCATGGCCACCCCTAGAAAATTGCTGGGCCCCCCCAGGGAAGACCAGCATTAATAAATCATATTAATGTTCATTCACCATAAATTCATCTTATTTATTCAACACATAAATGTAAAACCCAATAAAAAATGATACAATAATGAGTAAAAAAACAATCAGAATAAAAAACATAATAGATATGAATCTGCTGCTCACCATTTTCCAAAAAAAAGTTTTTATCTCCACAGTTTTCTGTGAAGACAGCAACAGGTAAATTAAAATACAAAATAAAATTCAAAAATAAATTTTGAAATAACATTTCAATTAACTGAAATGTATTTTTCTGCAATTTTTGTGTTTCTCAAATTTGAGATAAGTGTTCAGGATACATTTTTTTTTAATAAAAGAAAATAAAGGAGCAATGCAACCCCAAAATTTTTTTGGCCCTGTTTGGCCACCCTTATCAAAACTTTCTGGGGGTGCCTCTGCCCAACAAAGTAATAAAACAATTCATAGTTAAGATAATTTCTTAAATCCTATTAAAGCCCAGAGAAACGTCTTTTTGACATGTTGAATAAAACCAGACTTTTTATGCTCTGTAATTATTTCTGTTCATTAACGGTCACAATATAAACGTGCATATCTGACGTCACGTCATCTTACTTGGCTAATCTGTCAGTTCTTACCAGATTCATCAACACTAAGTTAGTGACTCCAGCTCTGAGGAATGTCGTACGTCATAAAACGATGATAATGTAATCGCTATGATGACATAAAGGTGGAAACGAGGAGACGGGTTAAGTGGAACACACAGAAGGGCTGCTCTAATTTGCATGTTTAACAGGATACCAGCTGACATTTAGCTATTTACCTTTCTCATGGGGATTAACTGCAGCTTAGGCTCTAATCCAGCGTAAAATATTATGTATCTCATCACCACAGCTCCCACTGTTTTAATTTGTTTCCAAAAGTTTCCTAAGCCAGAGGAAAAGCTATCTCTTAAAGACATGAAAGATGGTAAAACAACAAAGAGAAGGAGCCACATTAGTCTTGATTTTAAATGAATCCTCTTTAATTATCTTCAGTTGTCTCAGGAGGATGGCCTGTTGTAAAAATAATAAATAAATAAATAAAATATTGAAATCTGGCAATTGTGGAGGCCAAGTTTGGACACTTTCTCCTACATTCTCATTATCTCTTTCATTATACTTCATAATTCGATGTAAGATTAAAACCATTAAAAATAACATCTACAGTTAAGTGAATAAATACAATTACTCAATTGTTCCACACTGTGGGATCAATAAAGTCTATTCTATTCTATTAATATGTACTAAATGTTTAAATCCCCCAAACATGGATTTAAAACTTGTTTATTTTCTATATAGCCCAGATTCAGATTAGCTCTGATGTATGAGGACCGCTGTGCCCAAATACATAAAACACAAGTCAGTCATAATTCACCTGAGCAGTAGTTGTTTACTGCATGGTCCAGTCAGATTAGCTTAGATCTGCTCAGGATTTATTTTTTATGACGCTGTAATGATCCTAACCACACCACTCCTGTCTCATCATCTGGGTCAGGCTCCTGTCACTCACTCCAGCTCTGCTGCTCTGTTTTCTTTTATCTGGCAGCTTTCTCTTTCCTGTCCATCTCTTTTTCTTATCTGCATTGTTTTAAACCTGCATATCTTTGCTGCCTTTCAAACAGGAGCACAAAGGAATCTGCTCCATCGCCAAAAACGCAGACCGGCTTTGTTTAGTGTGCCTTCTCATCCCCACCTCGCTACTGTTATCATCCCCATGCCTCGGGTTTGATTTCAGGAAAGATTCCAAAGAAAACAGTCCATTTATTTATTTATTTATTATTAGCTCTAATGACTATAATTGAATTAAATAATGGATCTGATAAATAAACCATATAATAATTCCGAACATACTTTTTTACTATTTGCTATTTATTTCAATAAAAATAGAGATTTTACTATTTTTGATGCTCAGGAGTCACCTTTACACTATGATGTAAAAAAAAAGGGGGTGACCCTATTTCAAGCCACATGTGCACAATGCAAGTTTAAATTAGAATCCTAAACTTGAACAAAATGTAGATGAAATAACATAAGTGAAAATTAAGAAATGTCATTTGAAAAAATAAAAAAAAGACAAATAAAAATTGTTTAACGTTTAATGACGTTTTTAAACTTAACTTGTTTAGGTATTTCAGTAACTGCCTCTTGAAGGGATAAAAAAATTAGCAGAGCGATGCACCACTACACTTCTGCAACGCGTTCAAAATGTGCCGCTTTGTGGCCGGTGGAAACACACCCATCAACTCTAATGGCGGCTAATAGCTGCGTACTATGCTTCACGGACATTACGCAACACATACACGTCCAGATGAAATCTGGGGTAACAACGTTGCCTTCACACTGTCGATTTTCCAGATTTGTCATGATCCAGCCATGATAAAACAAATTAAAGGGATTCTATGCAAGTTTGGCTTGCTTTTAGCACCCCTTAGTGTCCAGTTAGTAAAATGAAAGTGAAACTTATCTCCTCGCTGTGCGTTTGTCTTTTTAACACCTTAATCTAACAGCTGAAATGTCTCCTCAGCCTTCATTAGTGTCTACAGGAGCAGTTCATCACTAAATCAAACAAATCAGCTGTGTTCATGATCTAAAACATGCAGAAAACATGCTGGAAGCAGATTGCAGCACCAGACATGTCAGCTTCATTTTCTAAGTCCAACAGGGACCGGACCACCACTCTGAAGTTGCAAGTGCGATATTCTGGCCACAGAGGGCGGTGGGGGTCTGAGTGACATTTCATTATCCCCGTAAAGGGTCATTTTAACACAAACTGGCTCAAGAACATGATTTAAAAATATGAAAAAGTTGCATAATATGGCTTTAAGCGTAGTCTTCATCCTATGTTGATGGACTGTAAGAAGACTGCCCCCCCAAAACATCCACTTTTCATAGCATGTCATCTTAAAACTGTGTTTCTGATTGTGAATATGAGCTTAAATGTCTGACTTCCTTTGCTGACAAAGAGAGACTCACTGGGCACGAAATGTACCAAATAAAGAAATTATAGAATAAATATATAACAGAAAAAGTGGGTGTTTCATTAAATGCAACTTTATTTAAAAAGTAATGCTGTATGTTTTACTTTAGCCGACAGCGAGAATGCAAATATCATGTTCATAAAAAAAATCCATAATAACTACCAGCTATCTAGCATTTTCATTCATGGCACACAGATTGTGGGCTTGATTGACAGCACTTTCTAACAGAAAACTGGAATGACTTCATTAGGTTTCCAAGGGAGTTTAATATGAGGCAAAAAAAAAAAAAGAATTCTGAAGAGGCAGTGGATTAATGCTGTATTATGAATAATAATTATATTTTCTGCATCGTGTTTGTGAGAATGTGCAGGGAAGGGTCACTATCGTGGGATTCACATTTGAAGAGAAAATCTTTCATATCAGTAGACAACCTATTCAGAGGTTAAGGTCAGAAATGGTCTTAGATTAAAAGATTAAGTATTGACTAGATCACAACAGCGTGTGAGTTAATGCAGAGATGGTCTGTAAGATGCCACAGTATGATCTGCAAAAAATTAACAAGAAAATTCCTTTTTTAAAGCGATTCTATGCAGTTTTGTCTTGCTTTTAGCACCCCCTAGTGTCTGTTTGTAAAAGCAAACGTAAACCTTATCTCTCCTCGCTGTGCGTTCGTCTTTTTAACACCTTAATCTAACTGCTGAAATGTCTCCTCAGCCTTCATCAGTGTCTACAGGAGCGGTTCATCACTAAATCAAACAAAGCAGCTGTGTTCATGATCTAAAACATGCAGGAAACATGCTGGAAGCAGACTGCAGCGCCAGGCATGTCAGCTCCACTTTTCTAAGTCCAACAGGGACCGGACCGCCGCTCTGAAGTTGCAAGTGCGGTATTCTGGCCACAGAGGGTAATTTTAGCACAAACTGGCTCAAGAACATGATTAAAAAATATGAAAAAGCTACAAAGTATGGCTTTAATGAGAATAAAGGATTGATTAAACACACAACAGAGCTGAGGCTGTGCAGATGGAGTGGAGAGTTTTTTTCCCAGTTTGCTCGCTGAACTAGTTGAGTGTTCAGTAATCAAACACGTCGGTCAACTACTCCTTGAGTCAGACAGGCAAAAAGAAGCTGCTAGCCCATAATATGTTTTGTCAGCCAGCCAAATCAACCCAGTCAGCAGGCCCGATACTGAATGAGTCAAATACCCAGCTGCACATCGAGTCAATGTTGGAGCAAGCAGACAGCCGGTCGTCTCGACTTTAATCCCCGCCATGTTGAAGCTCAGAATTCTTCTTTTTCTCTATCTGTGAACACCAGCCTGAACTTTTACAGCTGCTGGACTGTTTCCTCACATTCATGTGCTTTTATTCTTTCTCTTTTTCATTCAATTCTTATTAGCGATTATATTGCTGATTCAAACTCTCAGAAAAGAGTTTATCTATTTGCCTTCCTTTTCTGCCCATTTCTCAATCTCAATGATGTCTATTTAAAATTCATAAATAACCAATAAAAGGCATGTTATCAGCTAGGGCTAAAAAAGAGAGCGGTACATGCCAGAAGCATTTTCCGTAATGCATTTCTTCTTTTCTACTCATCTTGCTTTCCTGTTCTCTAAACTCTTCTTTAGAAAGGAAGTAACATCTGTTGCTGTCTACCAAACACACTCCCACAGGGAGAGCTGACCACAAAAGATGTTCTCAGATAGAAAATGTTTTCAGCATCTCTCTTTTCTCTGTGACGGTAGCTTAGACTCAGGTAGTACAAGCTGTTAAAGAAAGCAGAGCATCAGGGGACCTGGAGACGAGGCTTCCAGGTAGGAAGGAAGGATATTTGGTGTTTAATACATCAGTAAAATCAGGTTTGTGTTACTGATATGTTACAGAGAGAAAGTGGATTCTCAAAGGTAGGAGTCTGACTGAGAAATTGTTGGCCCTCTCTATAAAATAAAATTAATTTTGTTTCTTCCCAAAGCACATGCATATTTCCTATCAAACATCCATCCATCCATTTTTCATCCGCTTATCCAGGGTCGGGTTGCAGGGGCAGCAGCCTAATCTCAGAGAAGCCCAGACTTCCCTCTCCACTTGGGTCAGCTCCTTCGTGGGAATCCCAAGGCGTTCCCTGGCCAGACGAGAAACTTAGTCCCTCCAGCGTGTCCTGGGTCTTCCTTAAGGTCTCCTCTTGGTTGGACGTGCCTGAAACACCTCACCATGGAGGCGTCCAGGAGGCATCCTAACCAGACGCCCGAGCCACCTCAACCGGATCCTTTCAATGTGGAGCAGCAGATCTACTCCAAGCCCCTCCCAGATGAATCATAAGGGTTTTATTGCCAGATGTGTGAGAAATCATAACATTAGAAAATTGCTGCAGTACTTGGTGCAAAAAGAAAGATAAAAAATTAGAGATAAGCAAATTTAGGAAATAATAATATACTCATGATAAAATAATTAATATAAAAAGTGGCAATAACTAGAGAAGCAGCTACTATATACACAGTGCAGGTACTAATCAGAGACGATCAGCATCAGGTACAAACACAACACCGGGTCATGTGACTGGGACCAAGCGACTGGAGTGGGCAGCCCTAGGATTGACATTCATGAGTCCAACAGCAGAGGGGAAGAAACTGTTCTTGTGGCGAGAGGTTCTGGTCCGAATGGATCTGAACCTCCTGCCAGATGGGAGCGGGTCAAAGAGACAGTGGCCAGGGTGACACGGGTCAGCTGTGAGCCGACCTGCACGCCTCAATGTCCTGGAGGTGTACAGGTCCTGTATGGAGGGGAGTTTGCAGCCAATGACCTTCTCAGCAGAGCGTACAACACGCTGCAGCCTCTTCTTGTCCCTGGTGGTGGCTCCAGCGTACCACACGGTGATTGAGGAGGTGAGGATGGAGTCGATCACTGCGGTGTAGAACTGCCTCATCGACTGTGCTGGCAGGTTGAATTTCTTCAGCTGCCTCACGAAGTACATCCTCTGCTGGGCCATTTTTATGATGGAGGTGATGGTGGGCTCCCACTTGAGGTCTTGGGTGATGGTGGTGCCCAGAAAGCGACATGAGTCCACCATTGTGATGGGAGTGTCAGACAGGGTTATGGGTGGGAGGGGGGCTGTGTGCTTCTTAAAGTCAACAACAACCTCAGCTGTCTTCTGGGTGTTTAGCACCAGGTTGTTGTGGCTGCACCAGGACACCAGCCGTTCCACCTCCATTCTATAGGCAGACTCATCCCCATCAGAGATGAGTCCAATCACGGTGGTATCGTCGATGACCGAGCTTCTCATCCTATCTCTACGGGAGAGCCTAGAGACCCTGCGGAGAAAACTCATTTCAGCCGCTTCTATCCCCTCGTCAACCCCTATTTTCTGCATTAGTCACCAAAAGGGACAAGGAAACGGTTGGGTCAGTAAAAGCCAGTCCCTTCTATGTCACAGGGAAAAATTAGCATTTATGGTCTCACCCACCTTTGCTTGTGACTGCAGAAGGCAGTCTTGATTTAGTGGCCAGGAGTGAGTAGAACGCGTCTAGACTAGTAGAAGCTAAATGTTAGCACAACATGGCCGAACATGTTCAGACTTTTGTTATTAGTGAACGTAACATAACAGTGCTGCATTTTTTACCCAAGGAATGAGTTGCGTTGACATTAGCCAATCAGTTGTGACCATTGCACATTATAAATGTTAATGAGTAAGACTCCAAATCCTGTCTTTTTATGCCCCCACTTTTCCGACTCCTGAAACAAGCGTGAGAGCTTTTTTTTGTTACACAGAAAATGACTCACGAGACATCCATTCATGCTAGAGACCACCGCACATTTATTGAAAAAATGAGTGAATGTAAGCTTTAAGCACTTTTCCCCAACTCTGTAAAGCTGTGACGTCCAATTCTGTTTCTGAAGAGCCACTGACTTTAGAATTGTAGATTTTTTTTCAGCAACACCTGATTTTGATTAATGGATGATTACAGGCTCCTGCCAAACTTGAGCGCATGCTGGGAAGGTAGCACAATGTCCTTTAATGTGAAGGCATTCATAATAAATGGACTTTTGTTTTGCGTATTTCCTGCAACCTAGCAACACACATCTGTGCCCTTACATCACTCCATTTGTCAGAAGCTCATTAGTACACCCCCACGGCCGCACCATGCCTCAAGCCTTGCATCGGCATGACTCTCTTGGATGCAGGTGCAGACTAGCAGATCAGGCAATGCAAGCATGACTCTAGCAGGTTCTAGCCAAGACATTAGGCCAGTGTGACCAGTCCTCCTTCATATTCAAGATGACCAACACACACCAGTGTGTATGGGGCTCATGTCATGGTTACTCCCCCATGCTCCATCCTGATACACTTGTAGCACAATGTTAAACCTCCCTAACATTAGGGTTGCGTGCATGCTCAAAACCATTATGGAGATATCACACTCAATTCTAATATATAGGAAAACATCAAGGCCTTTTAAAAACCTTCCACAATCTGATTAAGTTTATTTTTACATCATAGTGTGGTTCCATTGCAGAGTAAATGTGGCCTAAAGATCTAATCTTTCACAATGACCCTAAAACAGAAAAATCCCAGCCAGCACACATAGGTGGGACCCATAAGGGATCTGTATAGGCAAGCCATATGGGTCCAAACAGGGTTTGTCTGTGGTTTCCACGGTGGCACCATTGGGGTTTGCCCAGGAAGATTTTTGCCCACATAGATTTTAATGGGCGCTACATGGGTTGTCACTGGGTTTGACTCACTGGCAAATCCCTGTGGAGCCACCATGGAAATTGCAGAAAAACCCTGTTGGGACCCATATGGCTTGCCCATATAGATCCCATATGGGGCCCACCTATGTGTGCTGGCTGGGTATATGATTAGACACTAACATACTCCATGTTTGTGTATTGCCGTCCCTATTCTGTTGCAAGTTGAGTCAACAAAGTTTCTGGAACAAATGAACTTTTTAAGGACATCAATAGCAGTGTGTCTTCTCAGAAACACTGTCCCGGTTTCTTTAACAAATCAAAGGACTTCAAATTAAATTATTTTCTTGGGGACAGCCCTTGGATATTTTTATATGTCCCCGCCTCTAGCTATACACTTGTGTGAAGACGCATGTAGCAGGTGATGAATTAAGTCCAGATATATAGTAGCTGTATAGATTTCCTTGGAGTTGAGATTTGAGCTTGGGTCTACTCAGCTGATTTCCTGCTATACCTTTGTGTCTTAATTATTTTGCAGCCCATGGACAAATCCATCCCCATATGTCTTCCTCGCAGGTATGCTATGTTGAAGTAACAGCCCACTATGGGAGAAGTACCTCGTTGCTCAGGAGGGATGCAGGAAACAAGAGGAAGTGTGTGAGATGAAGCAGGAAACAAACGGGAAGAAAAGACGAAGGATAACAAATAAGCAAGAGGAGAAGGGGCATATCGGTGAGAATGAATTCATCTGTTTTAATTTAGCTTCTCTGTCATCCCAACAGGTTAATCTCCACTGAGGTTTCAAGGTTGACCTTCAACGCGGAGATGAGGATTGGGAGTAGACAGAATAATACATGAGGATATGAGCGAGAGGTGTTTTTAAATCTTGATTTTAATACTTAAGAAAAACCACAAACTGGATCTTGCTCATGCCAGGGCAGGAAGATAAGAGGATTTCTTGGATGAAGGAATGGGTCCGTTAAGACCGTTGAGTGATACATTATGTATTGCTCCACTAGTTTGGATTTTTACAGTGCAAGCAGAAGGAGGAAATGGCTGCACATATGCACACATTCACACACTGAAGCTGTCCAGTAAAAGAGCGCTCAGCTTTGTTGGCAGGAAGTTCATGGCTCCGTGCCGGAGCGAGGAATAGTTTATTTTTTAATATAATGAAATGTTGCAGTCTGCTGTCTAAATATGCCAAAAAGAGGCAAACTTTAATCATGACAATCACTGTTTCTTTGCCTTAAAATATAAAACAATTTCCCAACTTAAGTAACTCTATCTGCTCTTGACTCAAAGAAAAGCCCAAGACAAAATAGTCCAAAGTTGATGCCAAAGCTGTTTCTAACAAGCAGTTGCCATCTTTGTTTGTTCAGTAACATCCCGCCCACCCACAGAGTGCTGCGATTAGTCCACCAAGCCAATAGAGTGCTGTGATTGGACAGCTACGGATGTCAGTCAACGAGGCAGTCCGCCATACATCGTGGAAGAAGCAGGGAAGAAGACGAAAATACATCGTTTTTCTAAATAGATGCGCTGTGATTGGCCAGCCACAATACTGGCCAGGGCTGCGGAGGTTCCAATGGAGTGTGGCTAGACCATCATGCAAAGCAAAATAATTTTGCTTCGGCAAATGACGGTCTAGATTCTAGGCTACTGGGATTAGTCATTAGCTCATCAATTTGGTCAGAATTTTTGTTGTTGTTTCTCCATACTGAGGTTATTCATAAAACTATCTAGAACAGGTAAGACAAGAATTGTTGATAACTTTGACACAAAAAAACATTTTTACTGCAATAAAACAATCAATTTGTGGAAAAAGTAAAGATAAATTGGATAATGATAACTAACGTTGGCTCATTGTCACCTTACCTGTCATGTAAAAGTCAAATGATAGCATCATGAGTAAAATTTTCTGTCAAAGAACATCGACATGCTGTCATTACTAATGAGCTTCACACCTTCCCCAGTCATAAATCACATTGTTTCATTCTGGCACGTTGATATCAGAAAAAACTGTTGGACGCATGCTAGGGCTGATACGTCGTCACAAGGACAGCCAACTGCCACAGAGACACAACCTCATGGATCATAAACTCACTTGGAGACAAAAAGACACACCAGGAGGTGCAGACTGAGTCATCAGTCACCGTGGCTGCATTTAAAGAGATGGTGTTGTCCTACTAAATGAAGGAACGCAAACAGAACGTTCCTCATGAAAGGGCGCCTGTCTGGCAGGAGAAGAACAGATGGAAGATGGGTGTGGAGATGAAGTAAATGTATTATAAATGTTCCTATTTAGTTTTAGTTTATGACTGAGTAATAGATCCACACACACACACACACACACACACACACACACACACACACACACACACACACACACACACACACACACACACACACACACACGGCAAGTATTTCTTAATTATTCTTTGATTTATAACACTAATGACTGAATTATCTCCTTCTGGCTTGTATTTTGTGATCAACTTTGGCATTTAAGTAACTATTTATTTGGGCTGATCTGACAAAGAAATAAAATATTTAATTTGTTTAAAAGAGGACACGTCTCAGTTCTAACTGGAGAAAAACTGCATTTGATTTTCCTCAGAAACAAAAACAGCTTTAATCGATGTGATAAATGTATTTACTAATGGCGTTCTAGTGGGTTTGTTGTTGTTTTTTGGGTTCTTTTTGTGTTTGTGTGTCACAGGTGCCTGCCTCCGGGAGTTGATTCAACTAATTACTTTGTTTTTAGTATCACAAGACCCATTTCACCACATTTGCAGCTTTCAAGCAACCACAGGTAAAATGACTAATTGCGATGATGCTAATTTAGGGAAAAAAAAGTGTAATCAGCTCAAAGAAACATGGCTCAGATCAACAGCTGCCTAAATCGTTTGTGAGTCTGGATATTTCATTTTTCAGTTACTGTTGGGTTTGAGTGATCTTTAGGGTTCATTACTTATTCATTGGCTGAGTCATTTGATCACACTTGTTTTTGCATTCATCTGTATTTCATCATTTAATGATTTGTGTGTTTTTCATTGAGATCTCTTCTAGTATTGTCAAAAAGAGAGAAAAAAGTTTTTTTTTTGTTAGTTTTTCAGTTTTTAGTCAAAATACCAACATTTTCAAGCAAACCCCATTAAGCTCTTGGATTCATCATTATTACTGTATTTTATGGATGAGTCTTTTCTGGGTAAGCTACTAATATCATGATGCATTTAGCTGAATCAGCCTGAGGTTCAGTCTTTACTCCTGCAGCTTCATCTGCAATCCTTCACAATCAGAGTCTCAAACATCCATAAATATTTCAAACTACACTGACCTGACTCTAACCTGTAGGGATTGTGTAAAGGTATTTATAGCTCCATTTATAAGTTAATTGTTCTGGAATAATGAAAAACCATATTTCACATACACAAGGTATCATGGGTCTTTGTGCCTGTGCTGGCTTAGTTTCTGATTCCCCTTAAAAAAAAACAACTTATTTTTGCTTTATTTTTCAAATATTTTTTCAGAGGTTTTTTTTTTTAGTATGTTTTATCTTTTTTTCACAAAACATGGAAACAAACAATATTTTTCTGTCTAATAGGTTATTGTAAAATGTAGCTATTTTTCCACATTTAAAAAGTTGTTAGTCTCCTTGTTCACTTGTAAGAGTGAAAGATCATTTTTTGATCAATAAATATTCAGTTGTGGTCTTAGTTTCTAAGCTGAAAGCTAAGAAATCATTTGATTTAAAAAATTGTTTTAATTATAGACGTCAGCATGAATTGCATTATGTGCAGACTATGAGTTTTTTAGGACACTATTAGTATTGTCTGTTTTTATTTTTCTCTGATTTTCTTTTTTAACTTTTTGAATTTCAACAGGTAATAATGAAGCATTTTCTTCATGTATCACTTTTTCAGTTGTTTATTTTTAATTGTAAACATGATTTTCAGTCCAAATAAACTAGTTCATTCACTAAAAAGAAACTCAATATTTGACTTAGTTTCCTAAGTAACCTGCCTGCTTGGTCTGTTTTTAGATACTGGTGAAAATTCTCATGGAAACAAACATTTACGTAAGAAGAATACGTGTTTGGCTGCAGTGCAGGTCTATTTTTCTGTCTTCTTTCCCTGACAACATGCTTAAGTTTCATTATAAATTATCCCTGATAACGGTTTAGCCAGGTGGAGGCCAAAGGCCCTGGAGGTTTTATAAGAAAAGATCAGAGTTTGGTCCAAAACAGGAACCAAGGCTGAGGCTGTGCCTGCAGGTTGAACGCTCCAGAGTTAACAGGAACATTAATTACATGGTTGGCTTGGGAAAAACAAAGATTTTGTGATGTAAAAATACAGAGACCCTGCACTTTAAAACTGTAAATGATTTGTTTTCCTTCCCTCAGTTTTTGTCTGCACTGTAGAAAGTTAGATTTAGTTAGATCATTTATAAACATTTATGACAAAATTTAAAGCTGATTTGAATAATAAAGCTATAAATAAATAATAATGCACTTTTATATAAACCTCATCTGTGCTAGAAGTAGATGTTAGATAACTATCAACAGGGAATTATTTGCTAAAAACGACTTAAAGGTTCCAACAAATAAACTTGAGGAGTTTATATGAAAGGCCGTGACTAAGTAATATTAAAATAAATAATCGGACAGAAGAACAGGGCATAAAATCAGCACAAACATGAAAACACTGATTATTTCTTGCTTTGATTTTATCAGCGGCTGAGGTGCATGTATGTCTGCATGCATGTCGCTGTGAGAGAAAGATAAGGCAGCACAGATTAAGAGAGAAACAGAGCAATCACAGTGAGTTTGATGGTGACTTTGTGGGACTGAATGACCTTTCCACCAAACCAAAAGAGCATAAACCAAATAAATATGTAAAGCCAGAATCAGCTTAGTGACACCAGAGCTCTGTGTTATGAGAGCTGGTGTTTCCAAGAGGTGTTTTGGAATTTCAAGGACATCTGGAGCCTATATATATATATTTATATATACTTTTTCAGATTACACACAAAAAAAATGACAACGTCCAAGTTTGCAGCTGGAAAACTAGAGAAATCTTATGTTTCTCTCCCTTCCCAACTGCACAGACTCCTGTTCTCATCATGTTAATATAAACCAATATCAAGCACATTTACATTAAAATCATCTTAAAAGCTTCCTGCCTTTACAATGTTATTATTGTGTATTTGGCTTTATTTAGTAGTATTAGTTTAGTATTTCACTGTTTTCTTGTAACACCCTTTGGTTGACTGAATGATGCTTTCCCAGCACAACCTTAAAATTATGAATGTGGAACAAATCTTCAGCAAGCAATGTTTTTATTTCCCTTTCTGCTGAAAGACTTTGTGATTTTCTTGTGCTATTGTCTAAGTTTTCTGCAGCGTACTTCATCTTGGCTTGAGGATGATTTTGCTTCCGCCTTCCTTCCCTCCCTGCCTTCCATCTAAACTTCATGATTTAATTTACCGTTCCTTTGTTCTGCCTTTTTCATCCCTACAGATTTCTCATGAAAGTGTCTTCCTTCACTTTCTCGGCCCCGTGATTCATGACAACTCTTTTTTCTTTCACAGTCCCTTTTGACATTTTTCTTTTGATATGGCTTCTTTAGAAAACCCTTTCCTCTTCACCTGATGTCAAGAATACAGTATCTTTGTTATCACTGATCTGTACATTTAGCTGTCACTGTGGTGTTCCAGCTGTGTTTTTCTTTACTATGTGGAATTTTTTCGTCCATAGTGAAGACATATTTTCCAGGTGCATGAGTTTCTTTTGTGTTCTAATAAAAAAAGTCTCAGATTAAGAATTTATTGCAAGCAAGTTAGGTGGAATGATTGCAAAATGTAAGTATATATCAGTGCTTTAATACTTAGAGATAAAAATTGCATAAATTAATTTTAGTTGTTGGTATGATTGCTTTGAGAGCTGAGATTTAAGTTCATTTGTGGAGACTTGTTAATTCTAGTTTAGAGTAATGATTGGTGACTTTGAGTAGTTTTGTTAGGGTTTTTCCTCATTTAGTCACGAACACCAAAGCACCATCTAGTATGTGGGGGTTATAGTTGCAACAATAGAACAAGGTTTCCAGCCGTTGGGATGCCAGGTTTGCTGCTGATACGTGAAGTGACCAGCCAGCACCACGTCCAGTGACGAGCTAAACTCACTCTGGTTTCAGATCTTTTATGGTCGCTCCTCTTCTGAGAAGGATAACGACATCTTCTGGGCTCAGAAGCAGCTGCTTGACCTGCCGAGTTGGCCATTTTCCACAGTGCCAGCCTCTGGCACTGTACGATTTGTCACTGGACATGGTGCTGGCTGCTCACTTCACGTATCAGCAGTGAACCAACGATCCGATGGCTGGAAATGTGTTCTGTTGTTGCGATACCGCGTGTAAACACTAGATGTCGTGCCGTGTTCCATATTCAACCTTTAAAAGTTACTTGTGCAGATTTTCCTGCTGGAAAAAAAGTTTCCATTTGTAAATAAACACACTTTTATTCATACACACTCCAGTCTTCCTTTATGTTACCCCTTCCTTCACATCCACCATCACATCAGGTTGTAACCCTGTGAACAACATGTTGATGCTCCTCTTGAACAGGCCACTCTTTTAAAGAGGTCCATGTTTCAATGGATTTTATCTGTTCAAATGATGTGTATGAATGAAAAACTAATCAAACAGTATTCTCTCTGGCCTGGGGGCACCTTGGGATCCTCCAGGAAAGCTGTAAAGTGTTGCTGCAAAAAGCAACCATTTCATTCAAATCATTTCAGGATATAGACGCATTTATATAAACATATTAGACACAAGAGCCACTGGTGAATAGCTGCTGTCATGAACATGGTTTGGCTGCTTGGCTCAGGGTAGAACATGCCTGTCTGATAACCCGGTGACATTTGTGGATGTGTTTGGAATAATAGATGAACTGCTGGTTCTTAGCTGCCATCCTGCTGTTTGATTGGCTCATTATCTGTGCACAGACTTGTCTGCAAAAGTGCTGCGTATGCACGCCCTCTGAGAGACAAGGATGTAGCTCAAGTCATTTAAAATCATCCCAACTTAAGGCGTTGTTTAGATTCTAACGTAAAACCTGCCTGAAACTGGTTCTTAGTAAAAATAACACTGAACTGGTTAAACAAGTGATTTTATTTGTAAATAATTGTGCTAACCTGAATTTTTTTACATTTTTTTAGGTAAAAGATCATTCTGATGTCTTGAGTAGTAAAATAAAACTGTCATGTTGTATCAGCCTCAACGGGTAAAAGCACAAAAGTTTCACTTCAGGGCTTAAAAGGAGATTCACACAGCAGTCTTTTTACTCACTGACACAACTGTACTGTGTTCTAATAGGTGTCAAACAGGTCGATGGTAAGCTGTCTAGAAGAAAGGGACACAGACAGCCAGTACCGCGGGAAGTAGGGGTGCTGGAGGGGCTGCAGCACCCCCTGCTGGTGACCTCAAATATTTATTTACCACTATGGCAAAAAAGCGGATTTTACACTTTTTTGGGAAGCCTCGAGAAAACAAAAGGAGGTGCAGCAACAGTGAGTTCTGGGGTATACTGTCATGTATCCGGTCCAAGATAGTGCAGTGACAGTTTATTTGCAGTTTATTTTGTGCTTTTTATTGTATTTCAGAGACTTTTTAACACGAACAAACTTGTCCCTCATTCTCCTCCACCTCTTCATGCACTCACCACCTCTAAACCCACGTTTACCATCATTTCCGTCCACGAATAAAACGCTTGTTGCATATCTTTATAGTCCTCCAGCCACGGGATCACACTGTTCATGTCACACTGTGAGAACTCCAGAAAGGTGCCACACTGAACGGCGCAACCTTTCAGTGAGCCAGACTGCATGACGTCTCGCTCCAAGAGGACATGCTACGTCACGAGCGCACCCCCCAAAAAGCATACGTTACAGATAAGCAATACAACGCTAAAAAGAGAAAAAAGCGCCACAGTAAACACTTTTTAGTGTCAGCTCATGACCTAGCTCATCTTCCTCAAAGAGGAAGAATTGATCCGCATTGGCCTCAGACTCCAGCTGCGCGTCTCCTTTTCCCGTCTTCCAGCTAAACAGCTGATCTGTCTGCTGGACATCCATCCTTCTCATCCTCCTTTATACATAAAACCACTAAACTACAGAGAAGTAACTATCTATCTGCCACAGATCGCTCCAATATCTAAAGTTCAGTGTTTACTCGGCTCAGTGACAGCGCCTCAGCGCACCTTTTGACCCCTGCTGTCAGATCACGCAGCAGCCATCCTCTCCCTCAGCAACAAAACGCTACTGAACCCATTCTTAGTTTAATTATTTTAGTATAACTCCGGTTTTATTCGGGCTATTAACAAAAATAAAAACTGGTGTGTAGTTTATAATCTGCATACCGTAAATTGAAACCAAAGACTGTATATATAAGATTTGAAACGGAAACTCAGAGAGGCGGAGTCTTGCTGCTGCGGCGTCTCAAAGGTGTGTTTTCATTGGTCAACTGCAGACGGGAGTCGTAGGTTTTCGAGCAGTGCTGAAGACTGTTAGCCTAGTCAGTGGCGGTTCTACATGTAATTACTCCCCGGGCGAGACATCCCTTGAGCGCCCCCCCACACACACACACACACATAGTAACTCTTCCTCAAGGGTCAAGGCTGTGACTAATGTGGCCGATAAGATAGATGGCAGGTCTTGTCCAGCAGGGGAGGTGGGTGGCTCATCCTGACCGGTGGCAAATGATGATCCAAAATATTTTAGAATTGCCCCTGAAATTGCAATTTAAACTGACATAAAAAAACTGTAGACTACCAGAAAGGCCACCTTTTATTACTGAACAAAGCATGTGAAAAATAATCAGTGTAACAAATGCAATGAAGGAGCCACACTTCTGACAAGTCTGTCCAAACAAGACTGTGGTCTGCTGCTAAAGATGTGCAATAAAAAACTAAATGATGAAGCTGTGATGTCAGACTCTTCTTATAAAAGCCTAAATAATATGTATTAAATCAATGGGTGTTGTCTACGTCCCTCTTTCCCATTTGATATTTATAGTTAATATTTTATAGAACAATATTCACCTATATTTCAGTAACATTTTAGGTGGTATTAATATCACTCATCATCCTAGTCAAAATAACACATCTAAATATATCCAGTTACACTATGACCAGTAGATCAGTATGTATTTCATTAACATGTTCAGTAGTGCTGGAAATGCTAATAACAGGATAGTTAGTGAGGACTGGGGACTTTTTTTCTGTTTGTAGAGTTTATTCATTATTAGGCTATGTGAACATGAATCATGACCAACGTGTTTTTGTTGTTGTTCAGGAGGCAGGCTGCAGTGCGCATTTAACGAATCCTCGCGGCGCGCTTGAATCATTAAAAAAGGATTCAAGGAATTTATTCCAACCATTCGTTTCAAACTTTCAGCCCTATTAGCTCTGTTAGCAATTAGTTGACCGAATTTAACATAAAAAAACCTACCTTTATCTTTAGCCCGTTAGTCCTGAATTGGGCACCTGATGGTTCAGGCCTTTTTCTGTCCATCTCGTTTGGCACTCGACTCAATAAACAGGTTTCCAATCACCAACCAGGAGTCAAGACTAAACCAATTGACCTTGGTGGGTGACCACAAAATCGTTTTGTTTTTCCTCTTTTTTTTTGGCCATTTTACACAATTCAGAAAAACGTGAAGGAATTATAAGCCTGTATTTATAATATTATGAATTAAATGTGCCTTATATGGAAGAACATCAAGGTGTGATTGACTTTAGCTATCTTATACAGTTGATTCAGACACAACCCCCCACCCCCACCCCCATCCCCCGTCCGTTTCATTTGGGAGAGACCCGGCGGTGAAATCCCCCGCGCCCCTCCCTATTCTCTTCTTCACACACACGGCGCTCGCCTGAACCCTCTCAGTCAGTAGGAGCGCCTGCAGCTGCAGGGGGCGCCAACGTGCTGGTTCCAGTCCAGACACAGATATGACAGCTAATAGAAAACCATGTTGCGGCGCGCAGGTTTTTTTCTTCTTTTTTTTTTTTACTCAGCGATTGTGCGCCCCCTAAAAAATGCCGCCCCGGGCAGCCGCCCGGTCTGCCCGTGCCTAAAACCGCTACTGAGCCTAGTGAACTAGACCAATTCTTGCTTTGCAGAGTTTGTATATACACATATATAGGATGGCTTGCCAGGCTAGAAGACTGTTGGAGTGTGTCTTCTTTCTAATAATGAGACTCGTATCGATGCCTATGCTACACGTAGGCTATGATTCACCTGGACATAACGAGTTGAGCGCAGCTGAGCTTTTTTTTTCAGCACCCCCTGCTGAAAATATGTTCCCGCGGCTATGCAGACAGCTGTTATGCACATCTGAAGTGCTTTACTTCATCCATCTGTTCCACAACTTATTTAGGTTGAAATGAAACATCAACTACCTCTGTTTCAACAAATCTCTTATCTGATGACTGAGTGGGTTGGTGGAAAATCTCCATCAGGACATCATGACAGTAATTATGTTCTCTTAAAGATAGGCTCAGAACCACAAGTGGGTAGCCAGATGATAATTACTGATTATCATTGTAATCGAAGAACAAGTATAAAAAATTCTACCAAAACAATTAGAATAGACTTGTCCTTCAGTGGAGTGATGCTTATCAAGTTGAAGTGGGCAGCAGTAGCTCAGGAAGTAGAGCGGGTTGTCCAGTAACTGGAAGGCTGTAGGATCGATCCTGGAAGAGAACTCTGCTGTTGTGTCCTTGGGCAAGACACTTAACCCACCTTGCCTGCTGGTGGTGGTCGGAGGGACCGGTGGCGCCTGTGCTTGGAAGCCTCGCCTCTGTCAGCACGTCCCAGGGCAGCTGTGGCTACATTGTAGCTCATCACCATCAGCGTGTGAATGTGTGTGTGAATGGGTGAATGAGTCACTGTAGTGTAAAGCACTCTGGAGTCCTCTGACTCTGAAAGGCGCTTTACAAGTGTGGGTCATTTATCAAGCCTCAACATTTGAGTGGAACTAAAAAAATGGTGGGGTCTTCTACATTGCTATAAATACAAAACATATGTAGAGATGTCTTAAACTGAGTAAAAATGTGCAAAAGTCGTGGTTCGGTATGGGTTTGGTTCGTCCAACATCTACTTATCCAAGCTTCTGTTGCAGAAATGATAGATCCAGGAAGAAAACCCACACATTCCTCTCCTCTATTGGGATCTCAATGTGTTCCCAGGCCAGAATAATCCATAATCCCTCCAGTGAGTTCTGGTCTGTCCCTGGTCCCCTGCTAGTGGACATGCTTGGAAAACCTCCAGAGAAATGCAGCCAAGAGGCTAGCTAATCAGATGCATGAGCCACCTCAGCTGACCCCTTTCAATGCAAAGGAGCAGCTGCTCCACCCCATGCTTCCCCTGGATGACAGCGTTTGTCACTTTGGCTTTAAGACCTTTAAGACCTTTCAATTGATGATGATCCAAACCTTATTGTCATTAACAGTCTAATATTACATCAACACATTGATTATTTGGTCATCAATCCAAAATGCAAAAATTGATGGAATTTATCGAATGGACTTTTCTTTTGAAAACTGCTTTATTTTGAAGCTCTGCTGACATGCCGTTTTCCACCTGTTCCTGCTGAAGCTCTCATCACTGCAGGTGAAGCCCCGGCGTGTCGGCTCATCTCTCCCTAGCATTCCATCACTCACAAACAACGCGCCAACTCCTCTCCTTGGGCCAAAGACTCTGTCAACCTCAAAGCAGCATTCCATCTGCGGTGAGAGTTTATTACCCACATCTGAGGCCATGACTCTCAACTGGAAAAAAGATTTTCCAAATAAGCAAGAACTGAAAACGTATCTCTCCTTTCCAAACTCTGCGTATAAACACAAAAAGATATGCATATGCAACACACGTCTTTCTTATAAAAAGAAAAACATTCTCAGGTAACTGAAAAAAATAGATTACTTTGGATGCTTTCATAAGAAGATAAAGCATTAAACTTGACTTTGAGAAGATTTATTACATATAAGCTGGATATGTGAGCATGCACGAGCGAGTGTGCAGAATGAGCTTGTGTTTTAGGACACATGCACTGAAGGACTGCTGTCTGAACTGCCTGAGGTGATCTTTCTTTGCAAAACCACCCATTCAAAATGTCAAAGCACTGGGGGGATTTTTCAGCACACATCTGATTGCTAAAAATATCTGCTGAGGTTTGAGTTGGTCACACACAGTGACACACAAGGCAGCGACTAAGTCAATGGTGGTAATTTTACATTAACACAAACACGGTGCTTAGAACAATAATAGTCATAATGTTTTGTATTGTTCTTAACTTTCATAGGTTGATGATCACATATTTGTGCTTTTCGAAGCCTCGTTTTTCCCGAGCAGCATAACAATCATGCACTTTGGTTTATTTTGGTGATCACTCATGAAAAGGCCCTGAGCTCAAGTGTCTTTTTTTTTAGCTGAAATATAATTTTCATAGCGAATTTATCACAAGACCTTTGCTTTATTCAAATAAATTGGGTTCTACGCGGCTGCGGTTCAAGTGTTTTACCACGTTCAGCTGAGGCAGAGTTCAAGTTGAAGAGATAGTTTAAGTGCTAGTCTTGTTTTATCTCTGGCTGGAAATCCAAACTGGTTTTAATGGAACCAGTTAAGATCTAAAAACACTGACATGCAACACGAGAACCCATTTGTTCTACAGCCACAGCCAGCACAGAGACACATCGTTGTCATTTTAAATGTTTTTCTCTAGCGATTGTTTGTAGAGCAGCACAGTTCAAGGAGGTATTTCATCTACACAGATCACTGAGTTTGTCTTGTTATCCCTGCAAACTGGTGTCTAAGATGTCAGCTTTTATTCCAAGTAGAATCTATCAACGTCTGCTGGTCATATTAAAAAAAGAGCAAAAAAGAGTTTGCAATCCACAACTGTGAATGCAGCTTTAAAACTACAGCGATCATGTATGTAGGTAGCGATGTTGACACAAACAGCAGGAATGTGACTCAAAATGAGCCCGTGTCTCCCTGCTGCTTAGACGGCTTTTATTGTTCTATTTTGAACCAAGCAGCCTAATTATTATTAATTGCTCACTGCATTTTTGTTGTTATTCTTTTCTTGTGTTGAAAGGTGGCACCTCGTTGGATCTTAAAGGTGTGGAACACTGAAAAAAAAAAAATTTTAATGATTATTTCTGATTAAAATCAGTCACTCTGGGTTTTTCATGCAGGCTGAACATGAAAATAGTCTCCTACACCTATCTCCTGCATTAGCTTCTGATAGAAAATAGACGGTGAAACGCTAGGATTTGAAAAGCCTGACAGATCTACATCACACTGTCACACTCACCCATCTTGACTCCCGATGGGGAAGGCTGTTGTTGGTTTAGCGTCCAGGAAACAGCAGAGAACGTCTCGGCTAGTAGAAGCTAACCGTTAGCATTAGCAACTCCACCACACAGCAGAACTCCTGCAGGCGTGTGTTATTTGTGGAGATAAAACATCAACGTTGCAGAGCAAACAGAGTCGGTGGTAGAGTGGTGTTGCTGTTAGCCAATCAGAGGCAAGTTGTCCAAATATCAGGAAATAAAACTCCAAATTCTGTCATGTCCTCCACTCATCACACACTCACGTATTTATCAACAGAACACCACTGGTGTGAGAGGTTCTCCGCTCAATAATATCAGAGAAGGAGAAACAGCCGGCTGCTACCACTTCAACTTTAGGACAAACTACCAGAGTCCCAAAAAGAAAAACACCATTTGAGTCACGGACAACAAAAGATGTTTGGACCTAGAAAACGGCGACTGGTGTTGAGAGCGCTCTCTTTTCCTTCGGCATCACGGGTTTCCGGTTCCGGTAGAAGCGTCTCAGGGAAGATACCCGAGGGGAGGGGTGAGTGTTCCGTCACTGTGTTTGCATTTAAAACCTAGCTTGTTCTTCACTATAGCAGCTTTAATACCCGAGTCATGATGTACAGTCGTGGCTAAAAGTTTTGATAATGACACAAATATTAGTGTGGGGTTGCTTCTCATCCAAGGGAGTGGGTTCACTCACAATTTTGCCCAAAAACACAGCCACGAATAAAGAATGGTACCAAAACACCCTCCGACAGCAACTTTTTCCAACAATTCAACAACAGTTTGGTGAAGAACAATGCATTTTCCAGCACGATGGAGCACCGTGAAACGTTGAAATCTTGGGTCCATGGCCTGGAAACTCCCCAGATCTTAATCCCATTAAGAACTTGTGGTCAATCCTCAAGAGGCGGGTGGACAAACAAAAACCCACTAATTCTGACCAACTCCAAAAAGTGATGATGAAAGAATGGGTTGCTATCAGTCAGGATTTGGCCCAGAAGTTGATTGAGAGCCCAGTCCAATGCAGAGGTCCTGAAAAAGAAGGGCCAACACTGCAAATACTGACTCTTTGCATAAATGTCATGTAATTGTTGATAAAAGCCTTTGAAACATGAAGTGCTTGTAATTATATTTCAGAACATCACAGGAACAAAGATCTAAAAGCAGTTTAGCAGCAAACTTTGTGAAAACTAATACTTGTGTCATTCTCAAACCTTTGGCCACGACTCTCTATAGTCAGTTGCAGAGACAAATAACAGCACATACAACAATGATCACGTTCCACACAGAGGCTGGTGATGAAGATGAAACATCAGTGCTTCCATCACTGTGCATATATTTTCCTCCTTGCTGTGAAATGACAACATGACATCTCCTCAGAGACACAACACACCTACCAGTTACATGTCCGTTTGCTTTGAAGACATTCATTTCCCAAACTAAACTGTACAATATATATATATATATATATATATATATATATATATATATATATATATATATATATATATATATATATATATATATATATAACCTTTTATGGTCATTTAGATTTTTACTTTTGCAAACAGTTTTCAAAGCTAATGTGCTTGGCAGAGATGAGCGCTTGAATGAAAGCACAAACTGAATTTTTCCCTACAGTTTGTGCTTTCATGACAGAGCCAAGCTATCACACCGAGCAACATCATAATGATGGTGGTGATTCACTGCTTGTGTGCACGATGGAATGAAATATTATCCCCATGCCAAATGAACTGCATGTTCACATCAACAGAATAATATTCACTCACACACACACGCATGTGCACACAGCGCATTTACAAACAGCACACGCACCAGCGTGAGCTTTTACGCACGAGCATGGATACATCAACCCTGTAAGACACAAACACGCTCTCATAACACATGGCATCCACTCATATGCCCTGGAGATCCCAGAGTGAATCATAGACGGAGCAGTCACACGTTGGAAATCAAATCCAGCCAGCATGGTAGCTTCAAAGTCAACCTGCCGCTGAAAGTGCGTGCTGATCTCAAACAAAAATCCCACCAGAAGCAACAGCTGGACAATACTCATTCACTCACTCATTTTTATTGGCAGGAAATGAAGATAATTCTCATTCTGGTTTAAAAAAATCACAAGGGTCATTTCACTCAGCTGAGTCATGTTTTTACCTTGTGAATTAAATGCTACTGACAAAAAAAATTATCCTCAGGGTTTTAAATTAGACTTCCAAAAGTAGGGATGAATTTTAAATCAGGTGTGGTTCTGAGTGGCTTACGGCATGAATGCAGTATTTAACACATCTAAAACCACACTTTTACATGGAGATTTGGGTTTTTATGAGGTGGTGGAATTTAACACAGGGTACCTTCTCAGATTATATTTTAACTATGTGATTTATTTTTTCTTTGCACGCTCTTTATCACATTACATCATCATTTTTTTTTTTTTTCCTTTCTACCAGTCAAAGTGATCAGGTAAGGTTGGACCTGTGAGACAGAAAACAGGAAAATCCATCAGGAAAACTAAAGCTTAATCACATGATGTTAGCTATTCATGTTGATGCAATGATATCAAAATTTATTTTACAATTTAAAGTTTTAGTTTATTTCTCCTGTTGCTGTTTTTGCAAAAAAAAAAACAAACTATGGAGATATAAACATTTTTCTAAATTGGTGAGCAGCAGAAGCATATATATAAATATATATATATTACAATTCTGATTATTTATTTACTCATTAATCATGTAATTTTTAAATTGGGTTTCACATTTATGTTTTGGTTAAGTAAGATGAATTTATGGTTTGAGTGAACATTAATATGATTTATTAAGAACACTGGTCTTCCCTGGGGGGCTAGCAATTTTCTAGAGGTGGCCATGGCCACCCCTGGCCACCCCTTGGGGGCACCACTGGGGAAAATCCAAGCTTCCCCATGCCAGAAAGGATATAAAGGTGTTTTTAAAGCAGGACGTGCCTGAAAAGAAGGCATCCTAATGAAATGCTCAAACCACTTCAATAGACTCCTTTAATGGGGTGGAGCAGTGGTTTAACGCTGAGCTACACTTAGATGACAAAGATCCTTGCTTTATCACTAAGGCTGAGCCTGGCCTACCTACGGGGAAAGCTCATTTCAGCGTTTTGTTACTAAAATCTCCTGCCTTTGGTCAAAATCCAAATGTGAATATATGGGAGAGTTGGAACATAGACGAACCAGTAAACCAAGAGAATGCTTCTTTACCCAAAACAAACTGGAGCAACAGCCCTGTCCGTCTATCTCTCGCCCATCACCAAACACCAAGCTGCATAAACTCCTCCTCCTGGGGCATAGACACACTCCAAGCCTGGGAGATTTCCAGCTTCTTTTCCCCAGTGGAGAAACTTTGCTTCAGATTTGGAAGAGCAAACTTAAACGTCTACGCTTCACTCTTGGCTATGCATCGTCAAATTTTTCCAAACCAAAAACCCTCCTCTCTATCACTCAAGCTTAAGATCCTGTCAATGAACTCTACAATTATAATCAAAAACAATGGGAAGAGTCCAAATTGCAGTGGGAAGATGGTCAACTTAGTGGACAGAATTTGGACACAGCTATTTGGTTGCACAAAGACTAGATAGCCTTCAAAAGGAACCCGGTGGTGTCTCACATATCACCTCTAGGGGCAAAGTCAGAATCCTTCTCCAAGTCCTCAAAACACTGGACGATCAAACTGGTTAATGCTATTTTAAAGATGGCTGATGAATTTTAAGCCTAAAATCGTCCCAAATACTTTATTTTGCATTAAATTTGCATGCAATCGTTTTTCCACAATCCCAAATTCTCTAACTTAAAACTCAAATCAAAACTTAAAATGAACTTGCAATTAAATTGTTTGTGGAATCAGATTTTTTCCATTCATTTTTTAATCAGCCAAAGTGCAGCAGACATCTTAGTCTTTTCTTTGGAAAACACACATGTAGTTACTTTAATTAGGTCTGATTAAATGTTTAATAACAAACACCATTCAAATGAAAAAGATGAAAACATTACACCATTTTTACCAAGATTGTTGACAACTGGACTGAATGAGGCTGGCACGAGTAACGATGAATGAAGCGTTGTTATTTTCAAAAATGAAACAGTCAATATTAGATTATCAGTCAACAATAGATCTATTGTCCTTCTCGTAAGTTGTTAAAGTAAAATGAACTAAAATGAGAAACTTTGATTGAAGACGACACACTCATGCACAATCAACCATGAGATTGCAAACATTTACAACCTCAGGTTGATGTGTGTGGTAAAATATTGGTGAATGGCTTGTATTTGTGTGGTTCCTTTTGTAGGGCACACACACACACACACACACACACACATTCACACTCCGGAGGGGATGAGCTACAGTGTGGCCACAGCTGCCCTGGGGCGCACTGACAGAGGTGAGGCTGTCATACACAGGCGCCATCATCCGCCCACCACCAGCAGGCAAGATGGGTGAAGTGTTTTGCCCAAGGACACGATTGCAACAGACTTAGTGGGGCTAGAACCTGCAACCTTTCAATTACGGGGTGGGCACTTAACTCCTCTGCCACGGTTTCCCAAAAACCTGGCTAAATGTTGTTAACTTATTATTTAATTTTGTTGTGAGAGAATCACTGTTTCTCTCTTTGGGTCCCTGTGATGTACGTGGGGGCAGCAGTAGCTCAGGAGGTAGAGCAGGTTGTCCAGTAATCGGAAGGTTGCAGGTTCAATCCTGGCTCCTGGCAGCAAACCCTGTTGTTGTCCTTGGGCAAGACACTTAACGCCTGCTGGTGGCTGGAGGGACTGGTGGCGCCAGTGCATGGTCGCCTCCGTCAGTGTGCCCCAGGGCAGCTGCGGCCACAATGTAGCTCATAATCACCAGGGAGTGAATGTGTGTGTGAAAAGGTGAATGATACACTGTAGTGTAAAGCGCTTTGGAGCCCTTTGACTCTGAAAGGTGCCTTAAAAGTGCAGGTCATTTATTATTTATCATTCATACTGGTGACCTATGCAGGAAGTACCCTGCCTTTTGCCCAAAGAACGTCCCTGTCAGGTATTAATGACATCACCAATGGGATTCTAGTACTCACTCCAATGATTTCTACAGATCTCAAAGTAATCTCAGCTGCATCTTTATCATTACAATGTTTTTTTTAATTATTATTATTGACAATTTTAAGTCAAATCATTGGAAAGAGTTCAAATACTCCACAAAAATGTCCGATCAGTGCATTTAATTTAGTTTTACTGTTTAAAAACGCCTCTCTACTCAGTTTTTGACTGGCCTCGGACGGCTTATTCTAAAATTCCCCTTTTTGGCACCTTTATCTAAATCCCTCGGGTGTGGCTAGCCTTCAGCAGATCAGGATTAACTTCTCAATGTGAGACCGAGCAAGGCCATTCCTGTCACACCTAGCAAATAAAAAGATCTGAAAGGAAAGAAGGGAGACTGTTACAGAATGAGAGGGAAGGCTGATATAAAAGCAGAGCTTGAAAGAAACATGCAAACCAAAATCTTGATAAGAGAAAGAATCCATTAGCTTTTTCACTTCATCCATCTTCTATTTGCAAATCAGTAAAATGCTCATTTTTTTGTTCTTATTTAAGCATTTAGTCAGCAACGCTTTGCAAAAAGAAATGCATTATCCTTATTCCTCACACTAAAAATCAAAACACAATGCAATAGATTAAAGTAAACCAGTAGAATCTGGAACTGTCTACAATTTGCAGGTTTGAGGACTGAGTTCCAACTTTCAAACTATTTTCATAGCCGCTAGCTCTTTGGAAGTCCTTGCCAAGTTGCATACTTTACACTTTTTACGTTTAAATATATAAGATTTTATAAATATAATGTTGATGCTCCTCCATGCCATCTGTTCCCTCTCTTCTTTTCCTGCTCCGTCCATCTCATCTCATTTTGCTGTATATCAAGGAGAGCTAACAAACCCAGTTGGACACATGTACCGTGTGTCGCTAAAGTGTTTGGCTGTCATGGGTATTCCCAGATGGCACACAGTGGAATTTAAAGAGAAACATGTCACACTGAGGCTTTTCACAAGACTGTCACTTTGTCTAAAGTGAGAAGGAGGCGAGAGATGGAGGGAGGATGTATTCAGGAGGGAATAAAATGAAGAGAGGGAGAGTTGAAGCGTAGATGGTCAAAGTGACATCTAACAACACAACAGAGCTCCTGTTCAGTGTTGTTATTGGGTGAAAACATTGTTTCAGCAGAATAACGCCTGTTCTTCAGAGGCTGACATCAGAAAACATCACCCAGCTTCATTTCTACTCTCAAATTCTGTTTGTTCCATTAAAAAGCAAATATTGACTACCGGTGCAGATTTCCCTGACAGAATAATAAATCTAAGAAAAACTAAAACTTTTAGATTCACAGATATTCTGAATGGAAAGATTATTAACTATTATATTAGCTAAAATGACGAGGATAGCTCTTGAAATAACAGTCTGGAATAAAAGAGATTATTTCTGACCAGGATAATGAACTAATGGCTAGTTGTCATCATTTTTCCATAGAAACACACTTCTAAAGAATCTGAACTGTAGAAAAGGTTTTTTTGTTTGTTGTCATCCGTTTGCCCACGTTTGGGTTGCAGAGGTTAGCGGCTCCAGCAGAGAGAGCCAAACCATCCTCTCCCCAGTGGCTTCAGCCAGCTCCAGCACTAAGATCTTAAGGTGTTCCTTAGCAAGACTGGAGAAGTAAACCCTCCAGCAGGTCCTGAGTAGACCCCAAGCACCTCAGGGAGGCATTTAGGATTCGTTTTGATGAAAAGCCTGAACCTCAAGCCTACTTCACACTGGAGGCATATGCGGTGCAGAACAGCCGCGGAATGTTGCTGTTTTAATAGAATCCATTATAGTTTATAGGGTTGGTCCAAATTTTCAGACGTGTCCCAGAAGCAGCCCGCTGTGTGGCGCCACTAAAGATAGGATCGCTTCTGGGACACGTCAATTTCCACAGTTAAGTAAGGGCTAGACAGGAAATCACACATAATTTCAGTGTAAACCATCTGGTTATTTTCAAAATAAAAGATGCGATTTCATATCTATGTAGATTACATCTATAAATGTAACCTAACAGCTTATTTACTCCCAGCATCATTCGAGAAGCACAACGGTGGGTTTTTCATGGCTTTAATCCTGGCAGTGGAGAGGCACAACATCATATATGACATCAACCCGCAACATCAAATGTGATTTCCTCTTTCTTCTTCTTTTTGGTTTAATGGCGGATGGCATAAACAAACCGTGACCCTTTGAAGTCTCCAGGGATTTTGTGATCTTGCGAGTCCAGCGGGGAGAATGGCGAAGAAGCCGCTCCGCGGCTGAGACTCTCCCGATGTGGATTGGCGTGCAGCGAAGCTCACGAGTAAACCGTTCCGTTGCCTTTCCGCGCTGCTGATGCCTCCAGTGTGATTTTCTCACATTTTAATGACGTTATTAGTAGAATTGAATTGAGAAAACACTCCTGTTGTCTTCTGGAGACTTGGATTTCTATAAAGAGTTTCTACAGTAGAGTCAGACACACGTCCCTCAACAACCTTATTTAAAGTATAAGGTTCGCTGCAGGTGAGATTTTCTAACCTAGAGCACAAAGAAAGAAAAGTAACGCCCTGGAGAAAAATCTCCTCCATCTCTTCGTCGCCAGTTTAGACAAGTTTCATTTGAAGCAGCGTGAGACCTCTCTGACGTCTGACAGTGGAGTTCCAAGTATTTTATCCTACAGTCACACGGCTTTTCAATTTACCTTCCTTAGAAGAGCGGCTGTTGGTTGCAGGCCGTAATTTTAATGTCACTCAGCAGTCAACAGTTTCACTACACAATACTGTAGCTCTTTACTGTAGAAGGATGTGGAGGTAAGAACTAGTCCACATGTGACGGATGGTGTACTCCTTAGGAACTCTTTTATATTAAAGCTGTTTGATGACTGATGTACATTTTTATTCTAATTCTTGTAAAACGTCCATGCCACCATTTATTATGTACACTGGATTACAGAGTGATGTCCTTTCATTGTTTAGGAGTAGTGAGGATGTAGAAAAGAATCTGTTTCAAACAACATTTTGAATATTTTGATCATTTTAGTTATAAATTTGATCTGATGGTATAAGGCAGGGAAAACATTCAAATGTAGATCCATCTTTGGAAGAATGACCAGCATTTGAGCTGATTGGTGATTCTGAGAATCTCTGAGGACATGCTAATGATTTTTACAACTTTTCACCTCTACTTTATTCAATTAATCATCCTTTCATCTTCATTTGCTTCATTCTTCTATTTCTCTGTCTCATTCTAGGTATTTTAAAAGGATTTTAATGATCTTCATTATGTTTTCACTTATATTTATCCTTTTATCTTATTTTAAAAATCTTCTCACCTCTTTTCATTGTTTCAGTGTTCTCTTTCTTTTCCTTTCCACATTAAGTTTCTTCTTTGTGAACGCTGCGTTGTCTGTTCAAGTCTTCTTTTTTTATTTTAGCTCTCAACCACTTCTCTCTAACCTCCCTTTCTCTTCCCTTCCTTTTGGTATTTTACACAATGGCAACTGACATTTCTGGCCGATGCGTTCTTGTCCCTCTTGGCCTCTTTTTGCCACCTCTTGTGTTTTCTTTATTTCACAATCTTTCTTTTTCGTAGCTGAAAGGTCCAACTCAAGTTCCCCCGTCCATCTTCCATTAAGATTCTCTCTCGATGGACTAAAGTGAACCTTTGGCCTTTTCTGTTGTCTTGCTCTATTCTGAATGACCTCAGCTAACCATTTCTTGTGAAAAGAAAAAACATCACATGATAATTATTAATAGATTTTTTTTTTGTCTGTTCTTTTTCGTTTTCCTCCTTTTTATAATGAAGTAGAATTCCCAGTAGCTTGGACAGCTTCTGGAAACACTTATTACTTTTTTATTTGTTATTTTCAAATTTATACACAACATTGCACATGCATGACTGAGTGTGACAATGCTAGTTTTTAAATGAGTCAGAGCCAGCTCCTGACACAAAATGTGGGGAATGTTTTGCTCCATTCTCATTTTTTGAGTCTGCATTGTTGACTAATTCAGTTTATGGCAGAAGGCACGAGTCAGAGAAAAACCACTGCAATTTCTGCATTCTCTTTAGGAATGGATAATGAATTTAAATATGTGAAGAATCATTTAAAACACATGAATTTCAGTAAATATTGCAGTAGTTTCTTCTCCTCCAGGACCTCATTGGAACTCTACTAACACAGCCATGATGGGATGGCAATGGGCCAAGTAATTTCCTGACCTCCAAAGTGTTTTCTAGTCATGGACACATTTTTCAACACAGCACTGGCCATTAAAACTCACCATTATGCAGCGTTTCTGCCACTGTAGTTTTATTTTGAAAGGCTGAACAACTGTGATTATGCATTCTTATGCCCCCCCCACACACACACACATAGTAGTCTAATGGACAAATGAAAACGGAGGAGGCTGAATAGCAGCATTAGTACAGGCAAAGGTCTGTGTAATTGCAGCTTTTGTTCCATCTGATGATTTTCTTTTTCAGGTAGATAACTTTGGATAAACCTTCATTCTTTAGTACACATTTATTTTCAAAGCACAAATCTGAATTAGGCTCTCAAATCATAAATTGATCACTATGGATCACTCTCATGAAGATATAAGTGACAATTCTCTGGCATGGATGCAGTTTTGTACACTTTTCCAAGGCCAGGTTTCATACAGATTGAGACTTTCCTCACCCCAGGTCCTCCTGGGAGATCTCAAGATGTTCCTTGGCCATACTTTGGCAAGATCAAGGTCAGCCCTTTTGGTCTTTTTCCAATGGAAAATGCCTGGAATCCCTCCAGAGGAAGTATAATAATGACAGGGAGCAGCAGCGCCACTCGGAGCACCTCACCTTCTCTTTAAGGCTAAGTTTGGTCACCTATGTTGGAAAATATTTTCCACCGCTTGTGTTTGAGTTCTAATTCTTTCTGTTATGATTCAGATGTCATTTTCATAGGCAAGAGTCAGAATATAGACAAACCAGTAAAACAAGAGGTTATCTCTTTCTTTGCCACTGCAGTACAGAGCCAGATCCCTCAGTCCAGATTTAGTTCAATCCAATTGTTTCTGAACAAGACAGCAATTTGGCTTGAAAAGCATGAATGGATTATACTCAGTCTTTTTTATATGTGTAGTATTGTGTGTATGCTCAAAGGGCAGTGTTGGGAGTAACGAGTTACAAAAGTAATTAATTACTGTAATGCATTGCTTTTTGCTGTAACGCGGTAATGTAAGGCATTACAGAAAAAAAATCAGTAATATTTTACTCGGTACAATGTCAGTAACGCGCACATTACAACGCATTTTTAACCAGGAATCAATTAGTGGAGTTTCTTCAGGGTTCTAATGACGGGGGAACCTGAATAAGGTCCAGTTTTGATATAACATTATTTATATGGACTCTCAGCGCACCAGGGCGTCTTTTGAGCGGAGAGGACAGAGACGCTGATGGTTCATGCGCTCCTGACTCGCGCCGCAACCTCAAAGTCACGCCACCAAAAGAAAACAATTAACACGCGATCGTTCATGTCCGCTTATATTCTCGTATCCTTTTATTTGTGTCTGACGCGAGCTCCCCCAGCAGAGCTCATCTGTGCCCCGGTGACATCACCTCACTGCAGCGGGCGCACAGAGCACCTTTCTCTATTTCTGCGGCGGATCCCTGAACTGATTAGTTCAAAATGTGAAAAAGTAGGAAATCCAGGAAGCCGTTTTTCTGGAAGATTGAAAGGAGATGCAGGAACTTGGAAGATAAGAGACAGACAGGAAAACAGTCAAATAAAAAACGAGAAAACTAAATAAAGTTCTTGAAAAAGAAAACGTAGGTAGATTTTTACCCACTACACAACAATGACAATATAAAGCAATAATTTATAAACATGTAATATTTATTTATTTGATAAAATTCAGATCACCTTCAAAACTCAGGTCCACACCCTGGGCCGTATCCAGGCATTCGGGGACCAAGGCAAAATACAGGGTGGACCCCCCCCACCACCACCACCACCACACACACTCAATTAATTTAAGCTAGCAGCATACAATATGTTGTTGCATTTATTTAATAAAAAATAACTTTCTGGGGGTCCTGGCCAGCATTGGGCACGTTCATGCCCAGGGGCAATCATCCTCCAGCCCTGATGGAGGTGATCAGAAGGACCTGCAGAGCAAAATCTTTCTGCTTCTGCTACAGTGTGTCTAGATTTCTAGGCTACACAAGATCAGCAGAAGAGAAATGTTCACGCAAAATGTTTCAATTCCTGTAGTCAGACAGAGCAGAGATGAGTGAACCTGCAGCTGATCTAACGTTACAACATTCTCCGGATGGGCATACACCCATTACTTTAAGTTTGTGAAGAATGAGGATATGAAGAACGTTGTAGTCAAATGCTCTTTATGTGCTACATCTAAAGAACTGTTAATTATGTTTGACTGTTTTAACCACAACCCCTAGCCCAGTTAAATAACATATCACCTTCAACTGGATGTCTAATGAGCTAATTGAGCGTCATGAGCTACATTTAGATAGCCAAATCCATATTATTTTGGTGAAAGTAACTTAAAGTAATGCAAAAGTAGTGTAATGCCTTACATTTTAAAATGAGTAATATTGTAATGTAATGAATTACTTTAAAATGAGAGTAACAAGTAATAAATAATGCATTACAGTTTTGAAGTAACTTGCCCAACACTGTCAAAGGGTGTGTATAAACAATAATTGAATACACTCAATTTTAAATATTTTTGCCTGAAAACCCCATCCCTATTTTTTTTAACATCATTCCCTTCACATCTTCCACTCACGGGTCATGGCTCAGTATTTGCCATCTGAGGGAAAGCAAGCATGAAAAGGCAAAAATTGACAATATCCTGGCCTAATTCTGTGGACATGGTCTCAAGCTTCTATCTAAAAAGCATAAGACTGGGAGAAAAATAAAAATCTGTTAAATCCAAAAGCACAAAAATGACCTTAAATGGATTACACATGCTCAATTTCAAATTTACAAACGGGTGTAAAATTGCTGAACGACCAAAGGCATGTTTGCACAGTAAACTACTCCAAATCCTTCCAGCAGTAGCAGCGATGCAGAATAAATCTCATGCCTAACTCTGTCAAAATACTACACTGCAAGTCAATTGCCAAACATCCCTTATTATCCTCTGCTGTTTACAGCAACTGTTGCTGACAGACATATGACTTGTTTCCAACTGAAGTGTTGCGTGTCTTCAGGTAGTAATGAAAATGTAGAGATGGAAAGCTGAAGATGCAAAAAAGAGTACGCAATTAGCAAATAAAAATTGCACAAGACTGCATTTTTATATGTAATGCATTTTTAATATTACCTTGTTACGGCCGGTGCCCGCCCCATATCCCCATGAAGACTAGGGTGGAGATGAGGGACAAAAAGGACTTGGGGAAAACAAAATAAAAGTGAAGAGGATCAAAGATGGAAAGAAAAAACAAACAAACGACTGTGATGGAACTTGTTTTTTTTTTCCTTCTTTAAAGGGAGGGGCTGTTACGGCTGCTGCCTTTTGCCCTGGGAGTGTTTTAGTTTGAGGTTAGCTAGTTGTAGGGGTGGGAATTGATAGGTTTTTATCAATATCAATGGCATTGTTGATTCTGTCTATCAATCCAATTCCTTATCAATTCCCGAGTAGTTCAATAGGTGGAAGAAAATTAATCGCGCACAGTTTCCTGCATTATAACAGTCAGTCAGTTTATTTATGATAATCAATTGTACCTGGTATCGTTTGGAAAAATCATTCCAAATGTTCTCCTTTATGCTCCTTGTGAAGGCAGAGTCATCTTCTTGCTGTAGTTTTTTCATGATGGTAAAAATCTCACCACAGGTTGGACTTTAGTTGCTGGAGTCTGCTAGTGTGGAGATGTGTATATAAGGTAGGGTGACCATATTTCCATTTCCAAAAATGAGGACAGGGGATCTGTGCCTACCGATGACGCCACACAAACCAAGTTGGGACCCATTTTTTCCCGGTGTTCTGTCAGAACACCTGGCTTAGAGCTAAAATTAATATCAGATTCTGCCAACAAAATGGCTCTAGAACAATTCATATGTAAACCCAGGTGTTTTTGCAAACACTATAATTAATACTCCTGGGCAGGCTTTGAATTACACAGAGGATTCTGGGGGAACCCAGTGACGGGGGGTGGGTGTCTGTTTGCCTTGGCCCCCAAAATGCCTTGATACGGCCCTGGATGTGGGACTGAATTTTGAATGTGATCTGAATTGTATCAAATATATGAATATTACATGCTTATGAATTATTGCTTTATGAACATTTTTATTTTCAAGAACTTTGTTTTGTTTTCTTGTTTTTTATTTGAATATTTTCCTGTCCTGTCTGGCTCTGATCTTCCTGCTTCTCCTTAATCCCCCAGAATAAACTGTTTCCTGGCTTCCTCCTGATTCACCTCGAGTTACTTTTGAACTAAACAGGTCAAATTAATCTACTGGCTGAAAAACTGGAGTGTGCGCTGGCGGCCACGCAGGTGAGGTGAAATCACCTGAGCACAGGTGAAGCGCTCCGCTGCGGAGCGCGTCAGACACGACTAAATGATACGATTAAAAGACAGAAGTACCAGATTATATGAACGAACATGAACGATCGCGTGTTAATTATATTTTTTGGTGGCGCCACTTTGAGAATGCTACTGTGGCCGTGCGCAGCTGCCCGGCGCGCATCAATAATCAGCATTATCTGTCCTCTCCGCTCAAAAAAATCTCCGGTGCGCTGAGAGTCCATATAAATAATGTAATATAGGTAGAAATAGGATCTTTTTTCGGGCTTCCCCAGGGTGTGTAGGTTAACGGCTTCCAGCTCCCCTGTAATTCAAACCCGGCTCCTGCATGCGTAAGCTGCGCAAGGTGCGCGGTGACGTCATTGGCGCCGCCTGGAATCGATAAGAGAATCGTTTGCAAAAATGGCGAACGATTCCTAGGAATTGAAACAGTGGGAACCGGTTCTCAAGAAGAACCGGTTTTCGATACCCACCTCTAGCTAGTTGCCTGTTTTAAATATGAAACCTGAATCAATACACTGTTTATTTAAGGTTCCTTTTTAAGTAAGAATTGAGCACTGTGAATTTTACCTCCTTTCATAATAAAAACACTGAATTCCGCTATCACGTGCATGCACTTGTGTTACACCCGGTCCTTCATTTTAACACCACCACGGGTCGTAACACATCTTAAAAAATAAAGGCTGATTAACAAGACTTGTGCAGTGGAAGAAGATGATATCAAACCTTGTTATCTTGTCAAAACTACACTTGTTTACGATGCTTTGTGTTGCTGCCAACTATGTGATGTGGGGAAAATGGTTAGAGAGAAATTTGCATCAGCGGATAAAGTCCTTTTAGTTGCTGTTAGGGTGATAGGTGTTAAGAGATATGGTCACCTTGACAACTTTAGAGGCTGAGAGCTGGGAATATGGTTATTAGAATGATAAATGTTGCTTTATTAGGCCTGGCTTCTAACTGATGCCAAGAAAACAGAGGCTCCAAAAGAAAATCTCCCTCTCATTCTTAAGCCTCTACTCTGAATAAGAGCGCCCTACTAAACCAACACTGAGTATACAATGAACAGCTCACCAGAAAGCTCTGACAGATGTCATAATGGATCCAGAATTAAAAACACTCAAGCTCAAGTAAAATGGGGCAATTGTAAGTTAAAGGTAAGAGTTTTATAACTATTTTTAATGTCGAAGAAAAAATGGATGAACTGTATGTTTTTCTCTTTAATTTTGAAATATTTTCATTGAATACCTGAATCAGTGCAGGTTACCTCGCATCACTTCGTGTCAGGCTCTTCTTTCAGGCAAGGGGGAAAGCACTCATCAGTTTTAAATAGTGAGGGGTGTTTTGCTGTATTACATCAATAATATCATGTCAGAAACTAAAATGTAAAAACTGCCTGACCTGTATGGATGTGGTGCATACTCGCAGACGTTAAATGGAAAACGATGGAAAGATAAAGTTTTATTTGTTACCACAAAAAGACTGATCTGTAGACTAAACTAGATGGTGACTCTAAGTACTGACAATTTATTAAGGTGTATAACAGAATACAGTGTAAAACCAATAATAAAGCACTCAGCAGATCAGAGAAAGCACAAGACATCACATCTGGTTTAGAGAATGAGACGGAAGTCTTGGGAGGGATTGTGCTTTTGCACCGAGACTATGGAACCAATTACCGCCCGACATAAGCGGTCTACTTCAGTGCAAAGTGTTACATGGTTCTACATTTTCGCTCTTTGTCATCTGCTCAATCAGGCTGTTGTTTCTGTGCTTTGTTACCTTTTTTGTTTTTATTGACTTGATAATTTAGTAAAATCTCATCTGTTTGTTTTAATTCTTTTTCTATATGTTTTTATCTGTTTTAACTTGTTTCTCTGTTTTTACTGTTCAGCACCTTGGGCCACCTTGACTGCTGGTGTGAAGGTGCTCTACAGAAAAATTAAACATGATGATCATCATGCCCTTTGGATTGATGAGTACTGTTACTGTAATCTATGCAATCATCCATTTTCAGCTGTTAATCTGGAACCAAATCTTTGGGGCAAGAGCTTCAGAATATACCAGCGAGGTTTTAGATGTGGTGGGACGTATCTAAAACTTTTCCTATCAAAGGCGTTTCAAAAGCATCCGTACATGATGATTCATTTCAACAATGACTTTATCCTCATTCCAAAAGCTGAGTTCCTCCCCTTGTTCCAGAAAGTGCATCCTGTCACTCTGCAGAGGAAAACCATTTCAGACACTTTTATTCACAATCTAATTCCTTCAGCCTTTTCCCATAGCTTCTGGCCTTCGGCCACGGCTGCCACATAGATTGATTTGTAAATTGAGAGTTTCTTCTTTTCACTCAGCTCTCTTCACCATGGATGATCAATACTACCTCAATCCTTCAATCAATCTCCCGCTCCATTTTACTACCACTCATCAGCAACACTCTGAAATCGTCTCCACCAATGGCGGTGACTCATTTCCAGACGGGTTAGCAATTCACTCTGGAGGTGCTGATCCTCATCCCTGCTGCTGTCATTAAATTCACTTTTTGTAAGTTTGATTACATCGCCTTTAGCTGAGGTCAGTGTTTATCACATAGAATTGTGTCCTTGCTTTTTTTCCTAATATACACACTTTGACAATAAGGTGGTGCACGGGGGTCTGAAGGTCTTAAACCTGCAATAGCATATTTGCAAAACAAGCTAGCCTTTTAACACAAACATGGTCACGGAACTCTCACCCCTCCTGTTGGTTATCATCCCCAGGTCACATAGCCAGATACCATAACCCGCATTGCTAGAGCCAGAGCCGCTGCTTTCTAGGTCCAAATGTCTTTTGGTGTTCAATACTTCAAATGGTGTTTCCCTTTTTGGGACTCTGGTAGTTTGTCCTAAAGTTGAAGTGGTAGCAGTCGGCTGATGGTGTTCCGTGAGTGTGAAATGAGTAGGTTTAAAGTGCTGATGCTTGCTTATAGGGCTCTTCTCGGTACTGCTCCTGCTTATCTATTGGCTTTGCTACAACGATATGTCCCCACCCACTCTCTTCGCTCAGTTGACCAGGAATTGTTGGTGGTCCCTCGCTCCAGGTGCAGATCGAGGGGAGATTGTGCGTTTGCAGTTCTGGCTCCAACTCTGTGGAGCGGTCTTCCCTTTGAATGTTAGGCTGGCGCCTTTCCTCCAGATTTTTAAGTCCCATCTGAAGGCCCATTATTATGTCCAGGCGTCATCACAATTGGGGTCTACAACTTTGCCTTGATTTAAATTGTTTTTTTTTTTCTTTTATCTGCTGTTATTCTGTTTTTATTGTGTTTATATCATTTATTTTTTATTAGTGTGATTGCTTTTTATTGTGGTCAGCACCTTGGGCTTCTGCTGAAGGATGTGGAAGGTGCTCTATAAATGAAAAAATGAGTGGAGGACCCAGACAAGTGCAGAAGTCCGGTGGTTCAGTTAGACAGACAACCGGATGGTCCAATCATTGGTTTCGGGCCGAGCCGTGTTGTTGGCTGAAGTTTTTAAACAAATGCAAGAGATACTTCATGAATTTTTTTCTTTTGTCTCCACAAAACCTTTGTAGCTGCACTATGTTAGAATGTTAAGAGGCATGAAAAAATGTTTTAAGCTAACTTGTTTTGCAGATTTGTCATTGCAGCTTGAACTGAGTTGAGGTGTTTCTGAAAGCTTTTTGTGTTCTTCCACTTCATATAGATACTCCTGTTTAACAAACCCTAATTACCTTTACTGCAGTACAGTCCCTCATGCCTCTCAACTACAAGAGCAGAGAGAGGAGGACCTTGTATCAATTCATTATCTTAACACGTCTACAATAGATGATCTCCTCATTTAAGAACAACTAATTTGTCTAATTAACGTTGTGAACTACCACTTGACCATATAGGTTCAGGGCAGAATGACAGCTGGCAAGGAAATGAATTTAAGAAAGGAGATTAAAATTAAAGACGAATAATCAAGTTTCTCCTGATACTTGAGCATAAAAGCTACAAAGAAGAGGGGAGTTAAACTGTATGCCATGTTTTCAGGGCTTGAGTATTCAGATTTTTTTGCAGTTGATGATCTTGCTACCATTGTGTGCAACACAATCAAACTTTACCAAATTTTTCAATGGATGGAAGCAAAATTCTGTGAAATAAAACTTTACGTAAATCAGTGCTATAAATAACCGACCCAGATATCCACACCAGCCGAACTTTAGGTCAAAATCCTACCATCCTGAGCGTGATTGACTCAGAATGCGTCTCGTTAGCATGGCCCACTGGAGGCCTGAGCGACTTCAAACAGCTCCATGCTGCTGAGGCTACTGCTGAGCCTGCTGCGCGCTATAAATAGAAACCAATCTGCAACACTACCTAATGAGCACGATCCACTTCAGACCTAACTGTCAACAATCAGCTAGTGTGTGTGTGTGTGTGTGTGTGTGTGTGTGTGTGTGTGTGTGTGTGTGTGTGTGTGTGTGTGAGTGTGTGTGTGTGTGTGTGTGTGTATGCATGCGTGTGCAAGTGCAAGCAGATAGAGCTGACTGTGCTGTTTTTGATCATGAGTATACTGCAAATCACTGCTCTGCTGAAGAGAGAGAGAGAGAGGTAAGTGTGTGTGTGTGTGTGTGTGTGTGTGTGTGTGTGTGTGTGTGTGTGTGTGTGTGTGTGTGTGTGTGTGTGTGTGTGTGTGTGTGTGTGTGTGTGTGTGTGTGTGTGTGTGTGTGTTTTTGTGTGTGACTTGCTATCTTTGCTGCTAAATATAGACAACGCAATTTTCCAAGTTGTCTTGGCAGGACGATGGCAGCGTGACAAGAAAAGTGCCTCCCTCATCTTCAGGTCTCTGTGACTTTCTCTCCATGCAACTTTCTTGTTTTTCTGTTTTAAGGCTTTTTTCTTATTAGTGTTTTTTTCTCCCGCCCAAGTTTGAACTGACCTACAACCTTACCTGCACATTTGTGAGTTTATTGCAGCTGCACGTGTATTTGCAGCCATGTACTTTAATAAACTACTTTAGAATGTGCTACAATAGAAACATATTATTCATCTGCATGATGCAAATAAATGTATATAAATTCTCTTTCATCATCTTCATTCATGGTTTTCATTGTGAGTGGAGTTTTGAATTTCCAGTTGTCTTCTTTTCACATTACGGCAATATCATGCCAAAAAAAAGTAGGGTTGGGCGATTTATTAGAGCTGAGAATCAAATGAACAACTACAGGTGGCCGCTGTGATGTTGCCTCAGAAATATAAACAAATATGCATAAAGCCAACAGCTGAAAGCTTTCTGTTGATCCTCTGCCACACTGTCCTTTTTGGTGTGAATGGTGTTGCAAACCTACACTAATTAGAAAAACTTTGGCTCCATAGCTACAGACCAGCGGTACTCAGCCACCAACTGTGTGTGACACACCAGGTGCCGATAGACACACCTGTCACACCTGGGACTGTGAAACAACAGACAGGCTGCCAGCCCAGGTGACACATTCTGTCACTTCCTTAAATGAACAGAAAAAAGAAATCCTCAGTTTAATGTATAATAAATGCTTTCTAAACTGCTGCTGATCCTTTATTGGAAGGGTTGAGGTTAATTACTTTAATTTGCATCATTGCTTTTGTCATTTAAGGAGCAATCTCTGAGTTTTGTGCCTTGTATTTGGCTGCACTGTGGTTACCTCCTCCAAAGTCAACCATCAATCAAACTGTCATTACTCCTGTCTTTGACATGATTTTCTACTGTCTGGTTTATTGGTTTTAGTCTGTCCAGATTTAGTGCTCATAGAAATATCATGTTATTTTTATTTCTGTTTTGCATCATGTGTTTTGATAAGGTAGAGATGTATCAAACATATTCCTCTCTCCTCTCTCTGATCTTGTTAAAGGACAGAAAATCTATGAGAAGATTAAAAATGACTACCCAACTGTCACGAACATCTTAAAATAATGCAATAAGGCCTCACATCCCTTGAATGGAGTGTGCATTGGCCATCACATTTCATGCCAGAGTCATATTTTGGTCAAATCTTGAAAATAACTTTGTCAGCAATAATTACCCATGCAATAAGATCCTGCACATTCTGGTAGTGTTGCTCAGCTAGAGCCACTTTAAAGTTTGCAAAGGTTGATTAGCCATGATGAACATCTTGAAATGGGATGACCCAAAGGTTAATCAGTTGTTTACATACGTTCAATAATTTTTTGAGAGAACATTAAAATTCATAAAGTGGTTCACAAGGTTTTTCTGACAAATCCATGCAAAGAACTCGCACAAAATTTAGAGCCCAGCACACGTATGGTGGGTGGTTTTTAACTACCCAATGGTCTATTTGACTGGATTAGAACCATTTCTGTGCTTGCTAAGGTCAGTTAGCTATAACACCCTTCCATCATGTATATGTACATCAAATGAAGGCTTTCAAATCTATCAAGTGGTTCCAAACACTACAGACAAACAAACCAAAGCAAAAACATTACCAACCATCATTTGGTAGTGGGCAATCATGATGCAATTTTGATTTTAGCTAATGAGTGTTATTCTTCAAGAATAAAAGATGCTCACTTTGCCCACCTCTGAATCTCATATACTCTGCTATAATGCATCCCTGATGGGAGACGGGTTCCGGAGTGTACCTGTGTAAAGCACAGGTGTTTCACATCTATAAGCATCAGTTTGACAAGACAATGGGAGTAATTACCTTGAATTCGATGCTGTCAGATCAGCCACCAGCTCTCAGCAATGAAAGCCTGCAATAAACAGAAAGAACATAAAAAAACCTGAATTACCCATCAGCATTATCCACTCAAGATGGAGTAGATTTCCATGTCACAGACAATAAACTGTATGGGAGAGTGAGGTAAGCGTTCCTGACATTGTAGGTGTTTGTCTGCATCAAAGCATCATAATGAATAGGAAATGAATAGGATGGTGGGATTTGCATAAAGAAGCCAAGCAGACATTAGTAAAGATAGAAAAGTTGCAAAATATGCTGATATGAAACATTTAGATTCATTCATGAACTGATGCCAGAAAATTGCATTTAGTGATTTTTGATAAAATAGATTATTATACAAAGGAAACTGTGTGAACTGAAAAACTTGGTCCTGGATTGATTGTGGAAAAAACTATACGTTTGTAGACGTGGATTTTTTTTTTCCTTTTTTGCACACAGAACCTGAATCCCTTAACCCCTTAATGCCGAGTGTCGCAAATTTGCATCAAACTGCTTCCACTCCAAATGCAACCATAATACCGTCCATAATTCTCCACTGCCCAGTGATGCATTTCCAACACAATCCTGTATTTTTGCCCAAAAAAATTTAGCATCTACTGGAAAGCAAAAACACAAGCGAATATTTTTTTCCACATTTGGAAATAAATTCAGAATGTAGGCAGAATTTGCATGTGATGATGTAACATAAACATGGCTATATAATAGAAACCTTTGTGTTGTAGAAAAAACAAAGCAAACATACAGGTGATTGCTATTTTCTTGACACATAAACAGACACCAGAGCTACAAACTTCCTACTGTGAATGACTTGGATCCGATATTCATAATTGGGATTTTCCTTGTGTGTGGGTTTGGAATCAAAGTTGGACATTTTTTCCAGGACACCCATCGAGTGACCATGAAGCAGAAAACCTAGTTGTTAAAGAGTGTAAGGATTGGCTGAGTCTTTGTTACAATCACTGATTAGCCATCAGTCAACCGTGTGTCGGGTAATTCATCAAGAAAACTGAGTGGAAGTAGGTGCAGACTTCATTTGTCTTCTGTGGACTTTGATGTGGTGTCAGTTACTTAAAGAAAACCAGGGTGAAACCATAGAACCATTTATATACAGAAGGACACACACACACACACACACACACACACACTTACATTGACAGGCAATCTGTTACAATTACTGGGTGTGGATTATGACCTTGATAATACAGCAGTTGTCTTTGGGCATCAGTAAAGACTCTGAGAGGTGTGCGTGTGCATAGCTGTGTCTTTATGTGTGTCGATCCTTCGGTTTGCCCTGTTTTGACTTTGTATTTGGAAGATGGTGAAATCTTAGAACAAATGTTGGACTAAATAAAAGTGGAATACGTGTTCTTGGGAAAAGATGTTCAGGCGAGCTACATTTTGAAACATAGCACTTCTAGGGTCCAACACCTTCCGTCAGGGTTCCCCTAGAATCACAGAATCTGATGGTTCCAGAAAATGGTACAACACTGGCTTGTGACACGCACATGATAAGACACTCAGAACAGTCCACGTCTCTCTCTCTCTCTCTCTCTCTCTCTCCCTCTCTCTCTCTCACACACACGCAAATTGCATGCACAGCTCTGCCGAGAGAGGACCGACTGCAGTTCAGGCCAAAACCAAACCTCCCTTTTCAAGAACACTTGATTGGTGAACACATAGATTATTGTGTGCAGCGGGGGCAGAGACGTTCGGTGAAGCTGCTTGATGGATGGATTATGATCCAATCATTAAGGCCAGGACGTTCACAATGATTGGATGAGATTTTTCCAGGATTGTATGTCTCAGATGCAATTAAAACGACCCATCTTTTGACAAAACATTTAATTTATTAGTTGCCATCGGTATGTAAAGAGCAAAAATTCTCCAGAAAAAAATCCAAGACCCCAACCTTTAAACATTAATTTAGAAAATTCTGAAACTGGTTGCATTAGTTTTTAAGTAAAGTTTATAAAGCCAGACTGTCTCACATGCACTAAACCATGGTAAAATATCCCAATATCAAATAAAAAACATGCAGCAGCAAGGCAAGAACTAATTGAATCAACCTAAAGTGTATTTTTTATATTTTAGTCATGGTGTCTCATTTGTTGCAGCTTCAATACGAACAAAGGAAGCCAATAATTGATGGGACGTTCATGTTCAATTGTGCTGCTGCTCTTGAACAGCGCTCCGCTGAGATTGTTTTCCCTGCAGCAGTAGAACAACTGAGTCAGTCAGACTCCAGCTGATGAATGAAGAAGCTCATCTTTGTTGATGGTTTAAATTAGAGCCCTTTAGTCCACAGTTCTGTGGGCACTTTGTTAACCCCTTAACACAGAGCACCACTAGGGCAGCAGCCACAGAAGACTTTCAGAATTCTTTCTGTGAAAGCTCAAACAAAAATTAGAAAAAAAGTGAAGAGATGATGCCTGAGATATGAGTTTTACTTGACTGAGTTGCCACTTCCCCTGATGTTTTATTTAATTTAAAGGTTTTTACAAATAGCTGTTTTGTGTTTGCTCATGTGTGGATTATATTTACAACAATAAAGTATGAAGAACTGAACAGAAAACAAAAACCTCTGAAAGCTGTTCCTCACTAACAATGTGAGCCAATGGGAAATCTGTCATCTTCAATTCCACTCCATCAGAGCTCCAACAGACTAACTAGACACAAAGAGATACCAGGATTAGACTATGAGCTGCTCTAGCAATAATCTATTAAGACTACAGTACTTAATGAATAGAATGATGCACAAACACAAAGAGGTAACACCTGATTGTTTACATTCACACTTTGGAATGCATGGTGCGCTGTGAGAAAGTGTGGGTGAGGCTGCAAAGTCTAGAGCAGAGAGGGGTGAGCGCACTGAATAAATCAGCCATCCTGCACGATTGATCCCGTGGATGACCTGTCACCAGGATGATAAGGTGTCGACGATTAGCCGTGGCCTGTAAAAGAATGTGTGAACACGGCGTGTCTGCTGCACACACGACTGTTCTTGTGCTGATGGAGGACATTGATATTGGCAGAGTGTGAAGAGAGTGGATGATCTGGGATCAGATTGATTTACCGGTCATGGATGATGACCGTATGCCCACCTGTAGCAGCAGCACTAGCAGTCAGGTGTCTTATTACCAATAATGAGGTAACCATCAGTGTTAGTGAGGGATTGCATCGCGTGCTTCTTTCACTTTGAAAGTATTTACTGAAGAGTTATGTCACTGGTAATTGTGGTCATGGGTTAAAATTTTCAAAAATATCTTCTCCTCTTTAGGACCGGAATTTTGTCATTTAGCTTTTTTTTTTTACCACCTGATATTTTGTAAAAATAACCAGATTCATGAATGGGGATGTAATAAAATATCAATACACTGAAACAATGAAATATTTTGTGCTTTGATACTGAATCGATATTTAAAAGTAGAGTTATCGATTATTTTTTTTGAGAATTTAGATGCAAACATTTACTGTATTTCTTTTATGTGGTGCAATTTAAACCCCGGCTGCTAGATCTCTCGATAACACTGGATGTGTCTTGGAAGTGTCTGGCCTGAGTTTTTCAATTCAATTCAATCTGAAAAATTGAAAATATCATCTGGCTTTTATTTGTAATATATATATATATATATATACATACATATATATGGTATCACCAGAGTTTTGCCAGTACACACCCCATTCATAAATATTCCTCAAGTAATAATTTTTGTTACTTGTAGACATTTGGCTGTCCCAACCCCCTAAAACCTTTTGGTTTTTGTTTCCATAAATGTCCTGATTTTATAAAGAGATTACTTCCTGATTTACTGTAATCTCATCAGATCTTCAGTAACATCCTCAGATTAATTTAAATATAACAAAAACCTCTTCAGCTACACCAAAGTTAAAAAAAAATATACATATATATATATATATATATATATTAAACTGAAGATTACTGACTAATACTTTTATTTGCATAATGATGTGCAGTGTGTTTTGGTCACGTCAATGTTTTTTAGAGTTGAGTTTAATCATCTAAAAATGGACTTCTGTCACAAACTAAACAGAACAAAAACTATTCTAATTGAGAAAAAGGTGCCTGTGAGGTCTTATGAATACAGTAGGGGTGGGAATTTAATGCGTTACTTATGATTAATTAACTAGAAAAAAATAACGCGTTAAAAAAATTAATGCATTTAACACTTTAAGCCCCAGGGTCCCCCAATTGGGGGATGTTGAAGTTTAGCAGCAAAATACATGCCCTACCTATCAATATAGTCAGGCTGCACCTCTAAAGAAAGCTCAGGACCTTGGCTACAAGACCATGTAAACCTTGTTTATGTGCTCCAAACACAACTAACACTACAATCAAATGAGTGATCAGAAATCCCTCTTCATGTGTTTTTGCCTTCATTTGTTTCTAATGGTGCTAAATCAAATCAAATTGCACACACATTCTATCAACCCATTATTATTATTATTATTATTATTATTATTATTATTATTATTATTATTATTATTATTATTATTATTATTATTAAGACAATACCATTATCAAAATGTGCTTAAAATAGTATTGTACTTTCAGGTCTGTCTTATTTTGCCAGTGATATACATATATATATATGTTTTCTCCTGTTTTGAATTGAAATACAATTTAAAAGCATTTTTTTTTAGAAATTCAAAGTGCTTGTGTTTATGTCTATTGTTTGATTCTCTGTCTCGTTATTTTTAATAAAAAAAAAATTGCTTTTGGGGCAAAACGATTAAAATGCGATTAATCAAGATAAATTTTTTAATTGAGTCCCACCCCTAGAATAAAGAATAATTTTGAAACATAAGTATTTGAAATCATATGTATCTATACAGTCTATCTACTGAAATATAAAAGGAGCAACAATGACTAGTTACTACAAAGAGGGCTTTTCTTTAAATGCAGCATCAAACCTCACCTTAATGTGAGCTAACTGGACCAGTCGGAGGAGACCTTATGTGGATTGTTGTGCAGAATGAGGCTCTAAAGTCCCTTTGGCAACAGCAAACCTTAAATCTCTCTTTTTGTGAATTCAAGCCCCTTTTTGATAACTTCAAGGGAGTCAAAGACATCTGGATTCAGCTGTCGAACACCCCCCACAGAGCTAAACATCAGATTTGCTGTTGATAAGTTCTACTGTGTCAAACTCCCGTCGAGCTTTGTGTTTACCTCATCAATCTTCACGTCACCAACACTCAGGTCTACACCAACTACTAGTGTGCTATTTTACTTCTCAACATGTCTCGTTCACAATTCTTTATTATCTTTTATTTAAGTTACTGACATCTACTGACCAAGACATTATTTTGAAAGTCTTACAAAATCTTGACAAGAAACAGCATCTGGTAAGTTGCTGCTTCTTCTTATTGTTGACAGAAACACATCAGCACTGCAACAACATTTAAAAGCATTTAGCTAAAACATGAAATAAGATACCAGAAAGAACTTGTGAAGATGCATAATTATTTAAGTCTTTGTTACGGCCTCCAACTGTGCGTCCTGGGGGTCGGAGTTCAGCGCCGTGGACAGTCCCTGCTCCCTCCTGGATCAGCACCATGGACAGTGGCACAGCAGGGTTTTGCTACTTCCTCTCCTCCCTCTGGGATGCTGTTACCCGTTTCCCTGGTGACAGTTAGGGAACGACACTCCTTTTAAAAAGCCAAGGCTGCCAGTTACTCAGGGGGCTCAGATCTGTGCTCTTGTCCCCAGATCACTTTGCGGCACACAGTATATATGACATCAAACAGCGATATCAAACGTGACCTCCTTCTTCCTCTTCTTTGTTTAATGGTGGATGTCATAAACAAACAGTGATCTTTGTGATCTCACGAGTACAAGAAGGAGGACGGCGCAGAAGCTGCTTCAAGCCTGAGACGCTCTCCCAGATTCAAGCACTCAAGTAAACTGTCCCGCTGCCGCTCCGCGCTGCTGATGCCTCCAGTGTGGATTTGGGGTCAGTTAGTTTAGAAAAGTTCTGCCGCGTAGATCACCTCTTATTTTGGTTTTGGTGGAGCATCGCTCCACTCTTTAAGTTGTTTATATACATTATATACACCTCTTCCCAGGAATATTCATGAACACCGTAGATTTTTTGTTTCATTTAATCGTCTCCTTATGGCGCACCCTCCTTCCGAAGTTTCACGTCTGGGTTGTAACAGTCTTGAATGTGTGACCTTATGAAGAAAATTATTTGACTGTTTTTATAGCCTTGAAAGCACTGATTTAGGAATGTCTGGGGGAAATGTTTGGTGACATCAAAACTGTTGTAAGATCAGACGTCTGACTGGTTTTGCAAACTCAATATTTTACAATTTTGGTACAAAAGTCTTGGGTGTGAACATGAGCATGTAGGATGATTCAAACCAGAGCTTGTTATGTCATAAAATGAGTGAAAACTAGTCGTGCTGCTAATGGCTAGGTAAGTAATAAATGATTTCACCGGGGTTATTGTGTTTGGTCGGGCATAAAGTTCTTATACAGTCCTGATAAAACTATTTATTCAATGTGTGGAGGTGGAAAAGTTTGTTTTCATTGTTTTGCCTGACATTAGGAATGTAAACATGCCTCTTATGCCCGAGAGAGAGATTTGATTTGATGACAGTGACGTTACGCAGCAAGCCTCTAGAGGGCGACAGAGAGCATATAACTGCAAAGTTGCAGAGTGTGGCTTTAACATCCAATGATGAACATAAATCATTGGCATGCATGTTTTCAGGAAACAATTTAATGTTAACGTCGCACAAACACGATGCACTATATAGCTACAAGTAATGGAACGTCCATCTTTACATGCAGATAAATTTTAATTGCATCCTGTTCTCTATTCATAAGGTTTAATATGGAGTTTACCCACCCTCTGCAGCTATAATAGATTCAATTTCTCAGGGAAGGCTTTTCAAAAGCTTCTGGAATGTGCTAATGGGAATGTTTGACATACTGCAGAAGCACATTTATGAGTGCATCCAGGAACTGATGCTAGGCGAGAAGACCTGGCTCGCAGTGTGTTCTCTGATAGTTCAGGCCAGCCATATTCCTCCACACCAAACCTGCTTTTCCATTCCTTTTTAGGATCATCTGAATGCATTCATTAGGTGGAATTTTCCATAGATGTAAGAATAACGAACAAAGAAACTAAGTGGGGTAAATCCATAGACTTCATAAAGGTCTTAAATAAGATAGATGAGCTCTTTCTGTATTCTGGTAAAAATATAATATAAACAAAACACAGAGCAACAGTAACACACCAGCAACTCCTCCTTTTTGTGTTGCGGCTGGTAAAAAAGAAGCCCTGATCCAATATTGATTCAGGGAGTGAGACGTGCCGTGATGAGCTGGCCACATATGGTGATGGTAAAAGGCAATATGAAGCTCCCACCGAACCAACTCCTTCCACCGCCGCCCCACGCACAATAAATCTAAAGGGTGGACTGAAACTCTGTGGAGTCCTGGAGCCTTCGACAGAGATGGTAGATGGGGAAAAAGTTAGATAGAGAGCTGGAGAGTGTGGAGAGAAAACAGCAAGCTAATGGCTGTAATTCAACTTCACCTCCAGGGTAAGTGAGTGAAAGTGAAAGCCTGAATCAATGATAGCAGATAGGAGGGAAAGACCGCAAAAGAGTGGGAAGGATACTGGCACGATTCAGTGTGAGGGGAAAAAAGTGGCTTGGATAGAGATATGACAGGGTTACAGAGAGATTTCAAAACCGGGGATTTGACAGAACCATCAGGCAGAGAGATTGATACAGGTCAGGAAAAATCACATTTTTCTTCTTTTCAGGGAGCCTTAAGGTGTCGAGTTCACATGCCGACCAACACCTGTCACGCCTCTAACAATACAAATGTGCACTCTCAGGCTACACTGGGATGATCACAGTGACACACACACACACACACTAGTTCAACACACAGACATTAATCACACAGCTACAGTCTAGGAGGGGATACAGCAGCAGTGTATTTCCCTCAGGGCAGAAGTTCTGCTGTTTTGTCTCAGAACTCCCACTTGGTAAATGTAGTATCTCACCCTGGGACACAAACGGAAAGCCATCTCAATGTGTGTGTGCATGCGTGTGTGTGTGTGATGTGTTAAACTGCTGCATATCGACTATGTTCTCTTTCTGATGAGCATTAAAAACCCTATTATAAGTTTATTGCTTTGATTCGTCATCTCAGAGAAAATAGTTTGTTTAAATGTTTAAAATATGAAACGTCGTCTGTAATTTATAAATATGAGTTTAATTCTGTCAAATCAGTCGAGTATCTTTGAGACTCTGACCCTCATTGGAACTGCCACAGGTTAAAATTAAGAATTCTGATAACAAGTTTAAAATTTAAACTATTTGTCATGTTTTAAACAAAGACCATTTTCTGTTGATTTATATCAATAGATCTGGAGTTGTTTTGGTCAAATCTTGTAATCTGTCAGCACTTAAAGTACTTGATGGAAGTAATTCTCTACTGTACCATATGTTGACAGCAGCTGTAAAATTGACTGTTTGGGGCATTTTTGTGTCATCTAAAGTCAAATTGTTGTATCTTGAACTGGGCTGACATTAAAGGTTTATCAGTTAAGTTTTATTAAAGCCATACTATGCAACCTTTTCATATTTTAAATCATTTTCTTAAGCCAGTATGTGCTAAAATGAGCCTTTACAGGGTAATTAAAGGCTGCTCAAACCCCCACCGCCCTCTGTGGCCAGAATACCACACTTGCAACTTCAGAGTGGCGGTCCGGTCCCTGTTGGACTTAGTAAAGTGGAGCTGACATACCTGGTGCTGCAGTCTGCTTCCAGCATGTTTCCTGCATGTTTTAGATCATGAACACAGCTGATTTGTTTGATTTAGTGATGAACCACTCCTGTAGACACTAATGAAGGCTGAGGAGACGTTTCAGCAGTTAGATTAAGGTGTTAAAAACACGAACGCACAGCGAGGAGATAAGTTTTACTTTTGGTTTCACTAACAGTCACTAGGGGGTGCTAAAAGTGAGTCAAAACTGCATAGTATCCCTTTAAAGTTCTCTGAAAGCTGTTCAGTGGTTCATCACATACTTGACGGACACTCATACCACCAGCTCCAGTGGCCTAGTGGTATGAGTGTCCGCCCTGGGACTGGGCGATCGGGGTTCAAATCCCGGTCGGGTTGTACCAAAGACTTCGAAAAAAATGGGACCCACTGCGCACATGCACAAGAAAAGAACAACTTTCTTTGCTTGTTTTTTTGATAGGACAATAATAAACTAGTCCCAACCACATTAGTCCAATTATTTACAATTCTTTGTGATTTTTTCATGCAAAAATTCAGTTAGCACTCATCTTTTTAAAAATATCAACTAAAACTAGAGCTCCTCTCTACTGATCTTACAGCCGGTAGTCCCGAGTCATAAATCATCCTGACATCATGTAAACACCTGTGGACTGATGCTTTCCAGGTCTGTCATTTTTATTTATTTATTTAAACATATACGTCATATGTTTTCGGAGTTGTGTTACCACAGTATAATTAGAAAATGAGAGGACCGACCCTGGCAGCGTGTCTCTTTTGCACATTAAATTAAGCGAAAGCAATTGGGCCTTTGATGCTAATTCGGCTCATTCAGTTGTCAGTTTAAATGATTCTATATTAATTATATCATCCCGGCCAATTAGTTGTGACATGTTTGGGTCAGGTTCTCTAGGGTTTAGTAGCCTGAGTGAACGACGTGTCATGGCTCCTTCATTCATGTGTGTTGGACTGGGAAAGACACGTTTCTTTGCCATGTCACTGCTCGGCCCCATCATCTGATCTTATACATCCGGATGTTTGTCCAAGCTATTCCCATGCTTTTTATCATTTTGCATGAGGCTGATTTTAGTTTCAGACACTCTTACAGAGGATTTATTTCTGCTTCACGGTACTTTTTTGTTAGACTTTGATAAAACTTTGATTGTAGATGTCTCCGTTTCCTGCTTCCTAGGATGGAAACTTGAAAGGATCTTTACTTTAAAATTAAAAGAATAATTTGATTAAGGAGTATGGGGTACCAGGCTCCTTGATACGGGCTGTTGGGTCCCTGTATGACCGGTCAGAGCTTGATTCACATTGCCGGCAGTAAGTCGGGCTCGTTTCTGGTGAGAGTTGGACTCCGCCAAGGCTGCCCTTTGTCACCGATTCTGTTCATAACTTTTATGGACAGGATTTCTAGGTGCAGCCAAGGTGGTGAGGGGATCCATTTTGGTGGCCTAAGGATCAGGTCTCTGCTTTTTGCAGATGATGTGGTCTTGTTGGCTTCATCAGACCGTGATCTCCAGCTTTCGCTGGAGCGGTTTGCAGCCGAGTGTGAAGCAGCAGGGATGAGGATCAGCTCCTCTAAATCCGAGAGTTGGAAAAGGGTAGAATGCCTTCTCCAGGTCAGGGACGAGGTCTTGCCCCAAGTGGAGGAGTTTAAGTATCTCAGGGTCTTGTTCATGAATGAGGCAAAGATGAAAAGTGTGAGATCGATAGGCGGATTGGTGCTGCGTCTGCAGTGATGCGGGCGTTGTACCGGTTTGTTGTGGTGAAGAGAGAGCTGAGCTGGAAAGTGAAGTGACCGAAAGAACGAGATCGCAGATACAAGCGGCTGAAATGAATTTACTTCACAAGGTGTCTGGGCTCTCCCTTAGAGATAGGGTGAGAAGCTCAGTCATCCAGGAGGGGCTCAGAGTAGACCCGCTGCTCCTCCACATCAAGAGGAGCCAGTTGAGGTGGCTCGGGCATCTGGTTAGGATGCCTCCTAGATGACTCCCTGGTGAGGTTTTCCAGTTATGTCTAACCCGGGAGGAGACCTAAAGGAAGACCCAGGACACGCTGGAGGGACTATGTTTCTTGGCTGGTCTTGGAACGCCCCAGAAATTCCCCCAGAGGAGCTGGCCCAAATGGCTGGAAAGAGAAGTCTGAGCCTCTCTGCTTAGGCTGCTGCCCCCATGACCCGACCCCAGATAAGAGGAGGAAGATGGATGGATGGATGTTGATGATCATTATCAGTGTCTGATCATCTCAACATCTGAAGAGACAATGAATGTGTTAGGAACAGATTTGGGGACCCGTGAAGACACCGAGACACAGTAAGACGTTTAACAGTATTTATTTACAGGCAGTTGAGGCAAGAGGTTACCAGAACTGTGGGGGGCTGGCAGAGTCTTGGTCAGGAGGTATCGTGGGTCAGAGACGTGGAGATCCGTGAGAGGCACAAGGGAGCAGGCGATTCATGACAAAATGTGCAATACTTAATTGATCATTAGGGGTTTCTTCCATTTATCAGGCCTTACTATAATAATCCTCTGCTATAAGTTTTCTATTGCAGGTAATTTATTATTACCACTGGAGAAAAGTCCTGCTGGACCTTTTGAATCTTTAAATGCTGATGTGAAAATTCACCAAGCACCATCAACAAATTACAGAAAGCAAAATAAATATAAAAATCCTGCCTTCAAAGCAAAAAAAACAGCAAAAAAACGTTTATTTCAATCCAGTACTGTTAGTGCATCACATCAGTTAAAAAAACACACAATTGAACATTTTTATTCTATGTTTTAACCTAAAACAATTTATCCTCAGATAGAATTGTATTATTCTGCCTCAAAGCTGACTCCCAGATTCAAACTGAAAGACAAAGGGACACAAGCCTTTTCTCTAACAACCCTAATCAATCACCCAATGATGGGATGTCTGCCAAGTGACCTATTTCAAAGTTTCTACTTGTGGAATATTCTGCTGACACATTCATCTGATCATAAAACGGTCCTCTTACGACCATAATTTACTTTGGAATAAAAAAACTGTTTTGAAATATCATTTCTGACAACATTTTAAAATGTTTATTTTGTTTGTTCAACTGCAGTTTCTGCTCAGCAGGAGCTCAATCATGAAAACCACTCATGTATGTGGCCCAAGTGCCCTCAGATTGTACTGGAAGAGTAAAGCCAGTATCTCATCCAGCTGCTGGCAAAGGAACAGCATCTGTGAGGGAGTTTCCAAAATTCCTCAAATTGTTTGGGTTCTAAATTTCCCTGCATTCCTCACAGGGACCTCGCTCTCATATTGCTAGATTTTTAATGCTGCTTCGCTCATTTGTGGAAAAGAAATTCCCTTCAGATTATCAGAGTCTCCACAGACCTCTCCATCTGATCATTCTCTGTTTACTTGAGTCAGAAAGTGTGAGAACAATTAAACTACTTTGTGAGGGCTTGGTGGTTAAATTGCAAACTAAATGAGGGTAAACTGCCAAAAATGCAAAGTTTAACTTTGTTTTAAATTATTTTGAGCAAAAAGGCCTTGATCAGTTGCTTAATGGAACACTTGGCAGTTTTGGCTTGTTTTTAGCACCCCCTAATGTTCGTTAGCTAAAGCAAAAGTAAAACCTATCTCCTCGCTGTGCGTTCGTCTTTTTAACACCTTAATCTAACAGCTGAAACGTCTCCTCAGCCTTCATTAGTGTCTACAGGAGCGGTTCATCACTAAATCAAACAAATCAGCTGTGTTCATGATCTAAACATGCAGGAAACTGCAGCACCAGGCATGTCAGCAGAGACCGGACCGACACTCTGAAGTTGCAAGTGCGGTATTCTGGTCACAGAGGGGGGTGGGGGTCTGAGTGACATTTCTTTTACCCTGTAGGGTCATTTTAGCACATACTGGCTCAAGAAAATTATTTAAAATATGAAAAAGTTGCGTAGTATGGCTTTAATGTAATTCCTATGTTATTGCATTTGGTTAAAAAAATGCTCTTTTTGTGGTTGAAGACATTTACCTTCTCCATTTAACTTTTTCCTGAGTCTATGATGATACTTTGCAGGATTGCTGCGCTGCTGCTCAAGGTTACATCTTCAGCATTTAGAGACTTAAAAGAAGAATAATTGGTGAACCAGTCTTGTGATGAATGTCAAACACTGACTCTAGTAAAGCTGTTACCACACTAGAGACTCTAAATGAACAGCTCTGCTTTCAAACTACAATTATTATTTTTTACTTTTCAAAATAAAGTGGCACAAAGACATTCTAAGAGGAAAACGTGTCATCAGAGGAGATGAGAAAATGAGGAAAAGAGAATTATTAAATAGCACGGCGATTGGCAAGTTCTCACAGATAAGAGAAGGACTAGAGAAGCTTTAAAAGGCACCATCGAGAGTCAGGAGGACGAGGTCAGTCAGAAAAATGGTCAGAGTGGTGGTTTGAACTGGAAAAACAGGAAAGATAGAGGATGGATTACCCAAAACCAGAAAAAAAACCATCTGGAGAAGTAAAACAGGAATTTATAACTGCTCAGAGAAAGAAGGAAAAATAAAGTCAATGAGGAGAAAAAGGAAGTTAAAAGACGTTTAGTCTGAGTTTAGAAAACAAGAATATAGGGAACAATTTACTAAATAATACAAATTGGACAAAGTATAGTGTATTGTGGAAGTCCACAAAAAGAGATGCATAGCATAATCAGTGCAAAGGGGAGGAAAAAGACAAATAGTAATAATAATGAGAAAAACGTCATTCTCAGATTTGGCAACACGACTGATTTCTAAATGGAAAAATGGAGCAGAGAGCTAACGGTTCGGAGGAAGAGTGAGTAAAGTAATGAGAGAGATTTAGAAAGGAAGCAAAAATAATGTCAACTGACATAAAAGAAATGAAAAATGTAGAGTCAGCTGACAGAGCAGCTTGAACAACAACACCTCTGAATCTAATGCACGGTGATAAAAAGGAAGGTCGAGCTGTGGCAGACGTTACAATATGAGAGGAGGGAAGACACGATGAAGTGAAAATGAGTCAAACGCCGTGAAACAATGAGGAGGGAGGAGCGAGAAAAGAGATGAGGAAGGGCTTTGATTAAAATAATGTATAGAAAAGGTAGAGAGAGGAGATAACAGGAAATAAAACAGGATCGTGAAAGAAAGAAAAGGATGACTTATGCTGTTTCTGCGCTGTCACGCTAATGAGACGGAGGTTTGCTTTATAGATGCAACCCAGATTAATGAACACACACACACACGCACACGCACACACACACACACACACACACAACGGTAGGTGCAATTTGCTAAAGGAAACATTCTTATTGTGCACAGACCTGAAACTGCAATAAAACTGTTTAATCAAAACAGAAGGTTTTTAAGGTTTGCTTCTCTGAATCTACATTTTACAGGTCATCACTGTTTCTACTTTCATGAATAAGCTGCTTAAAACCCTCAACCCCACTCTGCTTTGTTTATCTTGTAAACAAAGCTACACTTCAAAGAAACAGAAGCTGAAAAGACACTTGCATACATGTAGTGGATTCAAAAACTCAATGACAGCTAATGTAAAACAATTTATAGAAGCTATAAAATATTAAGTAAAGGTGCAAAACAGATAAAAGTTATGGGTTTACTTTGTCTTCCTACTTGTTCTGGTCCTTTACCTGGGAGTTTGAGGGTCCTGTATCTAAGCTTCAGGTCTGCTCAGCCCTGGATTGAGATTTCTGATGGCTTCCTGAGATCTGTTGGACTCTCAGTTTGAAGATCACAACCCTGAGTCCTCTCATAGACCACTGCCACAATTCTCGATTTCCTCCTTAACCCTTGATATTTTTCCAGCCCCTTGTGTTCCTTCTTCCTGATGTTCCTGTCACTAGGATTGATGCATCTATCACCACTGCCTTGCTTTGCAATTTGTCGACCACCATGAACAGATGATTGCTGGACAACACCTGGCTGTCAGTCTGGATTTATTGTCCAAAGAAGTGTTGGCCCTGCCTGAAAGCTTCCAGTCCATACTCAACTCAGACGTTCCGGTCCACCATTCCGACCTCTTGATTTTGATGCACTGTGTCTGCTTTGCATCCTGCTATCATGTTCTGGACATAGTTAAAGAGTTTATTATTATTTTCTTTTTAGCAAAATTGAAAACGTTCATGTATTCATCAGCCTTTGATTGAATGTTTCTTATGCTGCACCTTCTGCACTGTAACTGCTCAGCCTTTAATTTTGCCTTTTTATCTAATTCTTAAATCTAAATGTATTTGTGTATTTTAACGATGCTGGCATGTTGATTTTGCTGTCCTCGCTCATAAAGCACACTGAGTTGCCTATAAGATGTGCTATGCAAATAAAGCCTTCCTTTTCTACATTGGGTTTCTGCTCTCTGCGACACTTAACAGCTCATCACCATGGGATTTCTTACCAATGTACTTCCAGTTCTTGTAGAATGGCAGTCTCCCTCATTTCTCTTAGTGTACAGCTTCAGGGTGGACTTGGAGTGAAGCCCTTACATCAATGGCTTCTATCTCCTTTGGTCTGGCTATATATCAGTGGGGTATCTGATAACTGACAGGGCATACGTGTTGATGGCTTGGACTTTGTTCTTACCATTCAGCTGGCTCTTCAGGGCCCGCGTGCCTCTTTGGAGTTACTTTTTGGCCTTATCATGATTGCCCTTTGCCTGTAGACTCACAAGGTACCTGCAGCTCTTCTGAATGTCTCCAATGCTGTCTTAGTTCAGCCTCTTCACTTGTTTTAACAAAGCTTCTGGGTATCTCTTGACCACATCAAATTTACTTGCATCTCCTGAGGTGGAGTCAGTACAGCCTCTTTTATAAAACAATGCCGCCTATTTGCCGTAACGCCGATGTGGCATCAGGGAGCGTTTGGTCATTTATAAGTGGTCAGACCGTGGCGGTAATGTGGCACAATCGTGTCCTTTTTACAAAAGATTACATGATGGCAGCATAAAGGGGGTATGTGGTGGCCTCTGCTCTGTTGTGGATCATGACACCTCCCTCTGTTGTGTATGCAATGTGCATTCACAAGTCCGGCGTAGCGGCAATATTACTACCAAGCATGGCGGCACGAATGCCGCAAAATTTCCGCAACATCATGACACCATGACGCATTCATAAGACACATTGTTGCAGTAATAATACGCTGATTTGCCGGCATGGTGTGTCTTATAAAAAGGGCTTATATGTGTCCTTTACATTTGGCATAAACCTTGATGTTATTCATGTATACGTAGCTGGTACTGCTCCACTTTGGAATGGTTTTTGTACCCACTCTTTGAGTTATGGCTTATGGTTCAGGCCTGTGCAGATCAGTATGGGGGGACTCTGCCCACACATTTTCTGACAGCACAAGAAGTATCACATTAAGGAAAACATTTGCAAGAAGATTTAATTTCTTTGTAGTAAATCACTGATATTCTCAAATATCTTAAAAATATGTTTTGCCATAGATATCCATGTTTTTTCCAATTAGATAGTGCAAGGAAATGCATAATTTTCATTTAATACCAAAGTGAATAGCAAGAGCAAAAAGTGACGAGAAATAGAAAAGAAATGCTGCATTATTTTGCAGTTAACATTGGGAGGAGATAAAAATAAGAAGGCAGGATTTATTTTACACTGAACCGGAGAGGTGAAATACTATTCCTGTGGAAATGTGAGGCGCTCTTTGAACGAGGTATTTTAAAACCTCGGGGACAAAAGTTGACAGGGCTGTTTTCTGAGTATTTGAGTTGATAAAGCAGGAGTTTGGATCCCAGTGATGGTATCAGGTTAAAAATGGTTTAACGTATAAAGGAAAGGAGTGGACAAAGCAAAAGTTAATTAAAACATAAACAAAAATGTATAGAAGAGAGTTCAGAGGAGGCAAAGGGCACACTACCAATACCCTGAACACGTTCTCCAGCGCAGGTTCTAAATGACAGAATAAATCTAAACACAAGCATAAGGTAGCAGAAAGACCACAGATCTGACTCTGGAGGAAGCTGGTGGGGTGGAGGCTTGTCTCATACACTATTTACAAAGTGTTGATGTAGCATCTGGGCTCTGGAAACAACGGTAAGGGAGGGAGTGGGCATAAAAGCAAAAGCACAGACGGGAAGCTCACCGCTAACAGGTTAAAGCTGTTTTTGCCAGATGAGCAACACTAGGCAACAGCGCTGTTTTCAGGTGAGACGTAACTCCGGCTCACCAACATAAGGAGAGAGGAGCTGCTGTTGACTGACTGAAGATGATGGCGGGCATTATTTTATTTTCTTTCCAGTGTGAAACAATTTCAGCATAATGAGATACAGCCGCTTAGCGGAGGGCCTTTATACTACCATTCATCCAGTTCTAAATTTACTTTTTCTAGTGGAGGCTTGAGAGCAAACATGAGCAATTTATTCTGGAGTGGGAGAAGAAGGAACATGTATAGCAGTTTCAAGGTATGTTTGAACAGTCGGCCGTTTTTACATTCCCACTTGCCAACATGAATGCTATTATGCATAAAGTGAGGATGAGACTTTTTTTTAGAGTCTTTCTACTGAAAACTATACAAAATATGACAAAAAAATCAATAAAATCACTCATGAAATAGAAAGATAATATGCAAATTTTCTCAAGAATGTCACTGAATTAAATCTTTAGGCGCCAATAAAAATTTGACATGACTATTTCTAAAGGCTGTTGCTTGAAAAGGGTTAGAGATAAAGTATGAACCACAGTTTGTGATGGGAGCAAATTCACTCATCTAATTTGCATATTATGACATCACCAGGCTGCCATATTGGACTGCATAATTTTTACAGAACCCCCTTCTTATTTTTATCGTTATTTTTGTTATATTTTAAATTTATACATGTCATGGTCTGAGGTGAGTCCTCCTCAATTAACCTTCTGCTGAGCTGGGCGGTGATGAGAAGCGGTCCCAGCTGCAGCCACACATTCAATCAGGTGGCCTGTTTCAAAAGGAGAGGTGGGACACATCACCGTGCTGGATGATTGCTCTCATTTGTTTAGATCTAAATCACTCTTCTTGTGAAGACTTCTCTAGCTTCTTGGGTTTGTCTCTAGCATTTAGCATCTAGACTTCTTGTGACTTTGACCCTCTGTGTTCTTCCCCAACGTTTCATCGTCCCTCTTCCCATCCTGTGCACCATAAACCTCTGGATCACCGCCACATTCCACCCTCCTGACCGACCCACTCTCAACCCCCTACCTGGATTTTCTATGCTCGTTCCTGGACTCCCTGATTCACCAAGACCTGTCTCCCTCCTTCAGGCTCTCATCTTTACCTAGATCTGTAAGCCCTTCTCATTTTTCCTCTAAACATTTCCCGTTCCTTTAAACCTGTGGTTGAATCTCATTATTTCCAGTGCCTCCCGTGGACCACCTGAGCCAGACCAGTTCTCTTGGGCTCTATAAAAAATAAATCCTGTTCTTTCTCTTACTTCTGTGATTGGTTCTGCATGCCGTGGGTCAGAAAATTGCCCGTCAACATGACAATATATAAAGTTCTTTTTCGTTTTTATTTCATTTCTTATTTTTATATTTGCATTTTTTTTATATTTAAACTGGCGTCACTCAAGACAAATGTTTTATAGTCACATTTATCCTGGTGTTTGGGCTCGTGCAGCTTCAGAGTTGACCTTCCCTTGAATGCAACGATCATTTCATCCAAGGAAAGTCCCTTGTGCAGACCACAGATGGCTGGAATACGTGGAATAATCATCTAGTTGTGCAAGAAAATGAAGAAAGTTTCAAGACCGTTTGGAAACTCCCTTTTGAATGCTGATCACAATTTGTCAGCTCAGTGAGATTCTGGCTTTAGAGGAGTGAGAACAACAGTACGAACAACGTGAAGCACACAAAAACGAATAAAGAAGTGAGTCAGTACGACCACAGGGATTGAGAGATGGTAGCAAATAATAAAATAGTGATGAGTCGAGAGCTGATCTCTGAGTCATGTTTAGCAGCTTAACGACAAAAAAAGTCGTGTTGATTAAATATTAAAAGACCAAGGGAGAAAAGAGGAGAAAAGCCCTATAACTCTTTCTGCTTCTTTCGCTCCAACACCTCACCCCTTCTTCTTTTCAATTCAGTGTTTATTTTCATCCAAGACGATGATTCGAGGAGGGAGTTGGGAAGATACTAAGGGATCCAGCGAGAGATGACATGAGCTCAGAAGGAGAAAGAAAGTAGATGAAAAGACTGTGCTGCTTTGTGGCAGCTTCACTTTTTTTCATGTATCGGGGTCATTAAAATGGGCGAGCCACCCTAACTCCTAGTGGGAGCCTATTACACTGGATTGTTTTACAGTGGGATAAGTATCTGTTTCTGTACCGGCTGTCTTATTCTCTCAGTTTCACACAGACCTCCTCTCACTCTGCTCCCGGTTTTCTCCTCTGAGCTTGGGAAACTTAAAAGGGAATTATATGTAATTAGCAAGGGCAAAGTGTGGTGTGGTGACTTGGAATTTTGCAGCAATCCAAGCGGATAAGAAAAGATTTCCTCATCAAGCGCTGAAAAGACATTGAAAGGAACAGAATGCCAAGGGGAGAAAATGGAGAATGGTCTGCAGAAGACAAGAAAGAAAGACTTTGGTCTTATCTTTCCCGCAGGCTTCAGATGCTTGTTAACACATGAAAGGAAGCTCCAGCAGTCTGACATATGTGCAGGGAAACATACACAAGCATGCCTGGGTTTTCTGCAGTAAAGAGCTTCACAGGGATTCGAATCTGGAAAAATCTAGTGTCGTTTTTCCCAGGAATAGGAGTTTTTGTGTTACTGTGGTGCAGGAACAGCAAGTTTGAGAAAATATCAATACGACATAGATCCGTAAATTCTGTTTAGGAGAAGGTCAAGCTGTTGTCTACATGGGAAATGGGTTTTTTTGAATCGTCAAAGTCTTTTTTGTTGTGTTTTGTTTCAGGCGTGCACCCAAAAAGAAGCCAGAACACTATTTTTGACGGAGCATAAAGGTCTTGAAACACCTCCTTCTGCATGTTTGGGAAAAACATTTCTGTGGACAAAATCTACACTAAATACACAATCATGAGTTATTTTCTGTTTTCTTCTCAGTTTTAGAAGAGAACAGACTTTATTGATCCCACGGTGGGGGAATTTACTCATTAAAGCAGCATCTGAAAAGATTATACAGGTGCCGGTAATACAGGTATAATACAGGTATATTACAGGTATCATTGAAACCTTCAGCAATTTAAAAATGAATAAAAATAGAAAATTGGCTTTCTTCTTTATTTTGAAAGCCTTAAAACATCATCATCCTCTGTACTAATTTTCATTCATCTGCTTTTTTTTTTTGCCACCATTTCTTCAGTGTAAATCCTGCCTGGTTTTCCTTTTTACTGACAGTCAGTTTGGCTCATCAATCTGCCTCAGTCCCAAAACATTTTCTTTCTTACAAGTTTTGCCTTTGGATTTTTATCCTCATGTTATAAGTTATTTTAATCTAATCCGTACATAAATCTAACATATTTAAAACTTTATTGTTCATCTCATGCATCCAACATATTATGGACAGTATAAGACACGGGCTGTCTACCAGAACCTTGTACGTAACAACTCTATTACTGCACAGTGGTATTATACCATTCTGCACAATTTAATCCACTTAAGCGTGTCACAGCTGTGGTGTTTGGTTAGAAAAAGGCAAGTTTATAAGTGACAACATAAAAGTACCATGAAAAGGATTATCCTTTACTTTTATGAAAGCCTTTTATGATTTTATGTGGTATTGAATATTGGACCGTTGCTCCAAGAGTATTAGAACTACTGGTTGTGTTTATTCACATCAATCAAACATCTCTGGATGCACAGAGTCCAGATTTAAAAATATTCTCCATTTTAAAAAAGAAAATCACATAAAATGCAATTGTGCTAAAAAAAAAAACAACAAACAAAAACATGATCACAAATTTAGGACTACACTTTTATTCATGAAATTTGAAATAAATTTTGTGCAATTATTTATTGAATTTGGAATAAAGTAGATAAACATCTATAGAATTAAAGCCATGCTATGCAACTGTTTCATATTTTTAAATCATGTTCTTGAGCCAGTATGTGCTAAAATGACCCTTTACAGGGTTATCGAAATGTCACTCAGACCCCCACCGCCCTCTGTGGCCAGAATACCACACTTGCAACTTCAGAGTGGCTGTCCGGTTCTTGTTGGACTTAGTAAAGTGGAGCTGACATACCTGGCGCTGCAGTCTACTTCCAGCATGTTTCCTGCATGTTTTAGATCATGAACACAGCTGATCTGTATGATTTAGTGATGAACCGCTCCTGTAGACACTAATGAAGGCTGGGGAGACATTTCAGCAGTTAGATTAAGGTGTTAAAAAGACGAACGCACAGCGAGGAGATAAGTTTTACTTTTGGTTTCGCTAACAAACACTAGGGGGTGCTAAAAGCAAGCCAAAACTGCATAACATCCCTTTAAAAAGAGGTTAGGGTTACATAAATACTCAAATCGTTAAATACTGGATAGACTTTGATGTTTTTCTACACTTTAAATAATTTTCCTCTGAATTTTTTAAGTATGCAACTAGGAAATGCAAGTATGAAAATAATAATCAATGTAATGCTGTTAAATCAAAGTGTTGTTGGAGTGATGCAATCAGTGGTAAAATCCATTTTCTAAAGTTTGATGAAATGTGTTGCTAACATGTGTAATGAATATATAATTAGATCGACACGCATTAAAACCTTTATGAATTCCTTGATCCAGCAATCCGTTTTTATTTGTGAGTTTGAAATAGAACTAATTAAATCCTGATAAAGTATAAGTGTACTTTGTTAGCACAAGTTTTTCAACATCCATAGAAACACTGTGGTATTTATTCTTATCTACTGCAGATTAAACCATTATGATTCATTTTCGAGGGAATTGTTTTGATTTCCTTTATTCTTTTTTTCTCTCAGAAAAAAATATTATCATCGTAATTTTTGGAGCAAACCTAAAATCCTGCCTCAAATCAGGAGAAAGTAAATGTCAACGGTACTTAAAAACCCAGCTGGTTGAGCCTCTCCACATGTACCCAATGCATTATTAAATAATGCCTTTGACGGCTTTGGGCTTCTTCTGAGCGCCGGAGCAAAGCAGCTGAGCACTTCCTTCATAGTGTTCCCCAGTGGTAAAGGTGTCATTAGTAAATTAGCAGTGTGGCAGATTGATATTGTAATAGACTAATCAATAAGACTGCAATCTCCTCGGTTACTGATGCATGCAGGCCAGCACCTGCCAAGTTTCCTTCCCTCTCTCTCCCTCCCTCTATCTCTTTACTCTATTTTTATTAAGCTATTTTTTTTATTCTTTTATTTTGCTGACTACATTACTGTCGTATCTCCCCCACAATGCCTCTGCTCTGCTGCTGTCAGCATCAGGTCTCCAAATCCACAGAATTTTAAACCTAAGAATAATAATTTGATTAAAACTATTCAGTGAAATCACCTCTGGGGTCATTAATATATCACTCCTCAAATTTATGAACAACAGATTACTAGATAGCATCGGAGCACTTTTAAATGTAAGCAAGATAACCATTAGGATCAGCCGTGATGAACGAGAGAAATAAAGAGAAAATATATTTGCAGATCTGTTAGTGTGATTGTAGAAAGAATAAATGTGTTGGTGTCGTTTTTCTGATGATATTTCTCTGAAAATCTGTGTTTCACAGATTAATTGTGTGTATTTTGCAAGCAGAAATAAATGTAATGATAACAGTCTTCAAACAACATTTGCACCTCTTTACAGCAATCAGGCAGGAAACCGTGCTCTCGTATAAATATTAATAAAGTTTTGGCCTTTTTCAATTTAATTATATTGCAAAAAGTAAAAAAACGATTCTAAATCGAGGCTCGTATTTTTCCTCTAGATACAATAACAGCATCTGACACGTTGGGGATTTTTTAATTTTTAGTTTTTGATGAAATGCACGAGAGAGAAAGAAAAAACAGCCTGTGTTTGTTTAAATAGTTCACAGCTTCATAATATAAACCAGAAACACGCGCTTACTGAGAACAGAGGGTGGGAATTTCTACACGTCTGCTCCAGATTAACAACTCATATAGAAGGGATTACAGGGATAATAAAAAATCTCCCATTGGCAGCCACATCAGAAATAACAGCAGCCAATATGATGAATGTGAAGTGCGGGTTTAATGAGTGGATATGGATTTCAATAAGATGTATTTAGTCAAATGTGAGATAGCAGAGTTAGAGCAGGAAAAGGAATGAGAGGAAACATAAGAACCAACTATAGAAACATTAGAAAGTTTGAATTGTCATTGCTAATGAACCAAAATATAAGTGCACAGCCTTCTTTAGCACCATTTGAGAGCATTTACTCTTAATTTCATACACAAACAACGTGACATATTCAGGGTTTGAATTACGGGGGAGCTAAGGGGAGCCCGACTCCCCTGAAAGGGTGACAAATTCTATTAGAACATCTTTGATCAGTGGAGATCAAACAGAGTTGCTGCATGTGAAATAAAAGAAATTTATGATGAAGTCAATGAGTTTCATTTTAATTTCAAGTACAAGAAGAAAAAACATGTTCTGAATGTTTAGGGGGAAAAAAATCAGAAAAATAATTTATACATGTTTTTATTCTAATGCCTTGCGTAGTCAGCTCAGAGGGTTGCTTGTGAAATTAGTCTAAAACACTGGTAGTTTGTCTTCTTGTCTTCCAGCAGCATAAGGAAACAAGTCTTTGTAATCCTTAATTTATGCAATTAGGGAAATACAACATCTCCTTTCCCTTATGTTCCTTTTTCTCTTCCACTCTCTTCTTTGTTTCTATTCATCCACACTGCTTTTCTATTTTTGCTCCAATATTGCACATTAATGGTTTTCAGTATGTTTATCCAAAAGGCATGGAAAGAAAGAGAATATAACAGGCAGAATGCTGTTTCTGATCAGTCTAGAACAGCTGCTCACAGTCTGAAAATGTATGTTTCGTTTCTCAGTTTTACAGCTTTTCAATGAATTTAGAGTGTATATTTTTTATTGGGGGCTTGTCCGGGATATGAATTCAGTAAAACTCGCACAAACTTCATGATGTTTTGGTGGCACATTTTAACATTTTAAAGGCACACATTTTAATTGTCATTACAGCATACCCTTAACTTTTAGAGGATTAACTAGCCCAAAGTTCTTGCACCTTTTTTTTCCCCAAGTTTAAAAACTCCATCTGTAGTTAGACTTCATTGTTGCAGTGGTCCTCAGAAGCATGCAAGCAAGAGTGAATCTCACTTCCTTGGAATAGTGGTGCTAAAGCAAGATGTATGCTGGCATCAAATGTTTGAACAGAGGGCTGATGAGTGTGCACACTTACAAGGGTGGACATATGGGGATGCATGTCCTTTTCATTCAAATGCCAGAATTCAATCGTTGGACACAGAAGAACACTTTTAGATCCTTACAATCTACACGACGGAGCTGAGTGGTAACAGGAGCCTCCTCCCCTGCTATCAACAGCCCACCGAGGTGTCTTTTGGAGATGTGGTAACCACTTCTCCTACTTTGCCATGTAAATTTTTAGGAGTACTCTTTAAAGGAGGCTCTTGTTCAGTGACATTACCCCTTTGCATCAGCTGCGGCAAAAGATATTTGTTTAATCTTTGATTTGTGGGCATGTAAAAGGAACAGCAACATCAAAAACATCAGCATCAAATCTGCTTTGGTATACTTAACAAGTGTCTTCAGGGTAGGACACATCAAATGGCTTTTTGCGTAATCAAACAAAAAAAATGCTAATTATATTATGAGGTACAGAAGAAAAGACCATGCAACAATGGAAAATTAAAATAAAATGACTTTCAGGGTAACACTCATATTGAATTACCTCTCACCTCTTGAGCCTCTCAAACTTTAATTTGACCTTCATGTGTTCTCCATCATAGTCCAAAGACTCTTATGGTCAAAATGTCACAACATTGTTTAAGAAAAATAAATCTATTCTCTGCTTCCGTTATGGCAAATAACATGTAGAAAAATGAAAGATGGTCATAACTTCCTGTCTGATGTTCACACCAGATTTTATAATCCAAATAAGAACTGTTTATTATTATTATTTTTAGGAAGCAGTATATTAGTTAATAAATATGAATGACTCTTTCTTTCAGTTGATTACCATTTTATGCCTGTAGGATTTAAATGATGAAATCTGCTTAAAGTGCTAAATTAGTATCTGGAAGGCAAGTACTTATTGCATAACAGTTAAAACTCCCCAAGGCAATTTTCTGGTGAATTTAAATGTGTACAAATCAGCTTCTTATTATACAGTTTAAAATAATTCCACAAAAATTACTGCTGTAGTATAAAAATGTAATCCGTAAACGTTCTTGTTTTTTTTTTTACCAGCCTGTGAATTTACTTAGATTTTATGACATTTTCTCTAATATTTTGCAGAATTTCTTTTAGATTTTTTCACTGCCATGAACATGTTTTAGGAAACAAAACTGAGATTGTACAATATTTATCTTGGTTAAAATGTGGGTTGTTCTCCAGTTTGAAACTTAAAGGTGCAATGGCAAATCTGCAAGACAAGCTAGCTCACCCCTCCCATCGGCTAACGTCTCTAGTCCACGCCCCCTTTACATGGGAACGTGTATTGCCACAGCAAACGAGATAGTGCTAAACACCAGTTGCAGTTTTCTAGATCCAAACGTCTTTTGTTGTCTGTGACAAATGGTGCTTTTCTTTTTGGGACTCTGGTAGTTTGTCCTAAAGTTGAAGTGGTAGCAGCCGGCTGTTTCTCCTTCTCTGATATTATTGAGCCGTGAACCTCTCACACCAGTGGTGTTCTGTTGCTGAATACAAGAGTGTGTAATGAGTAAAGGACCCAGGTGATTGTTATAAAAACATATGGTGTGTTTGTGTATTCAGACCCGTGATGGATTTCATGCTGTGCGTATTTAAAGCAAAACACTGATTGAAACTGATTGTTTTTTCTTGTTTATGTCTTTCCACAAACATCTCTCTAGTATTTCTGTATGCTATTCTGTCAAATATTTACAGGGTAAATATATAAGCTTACATTTGAAACAGGGGTAAATATAGTATTAAAGTATATAATTTTGAAAATCTAAACTTATAGGTCCCACCTAGAGGCTCCGCATGCCAACAGGCAGGGCAGGCAACTGTTTGAGCACCCCAGGCCTCCAGAGGCCCCCAGTGGGCTGACAATTTTTAAACCAAGCCAGAACCGCTACAGTAGTGAGACAGTGAGAAGTTGTCATTTGACAGCTCTGTTGGCATCTCACACTCCCTGAATGGAACCTCCCCCTCCCTTCCGACTGCTCAGCCAGAGACCGATCGCACACTTTCTCGTATGAACTGCCTCGTCAAAAAATCTTGCCTGCGCCACAACAACACCCACCCCTCACCAAACACAGACACACGGAGAAATAGCAGCACACCCATGACAAACTTGCATCGTCACTGGTCCCACCTGTAACTCAGACTCCTTGATGCAGATTCAAATCTGCCATTCCTGTCTCCTTTGTGTACTCTCATCCCTGCTCACACTGGTATTGATTTAGTTTTAGCATTTTTTCCTCCAAGATTCATCTGCAGCTCTCCAACTGATACACCTGTCCATGGAATATCCTCAACTAAAATGTACTGTAGGAGAAAGATATACTTCAAACTATATGGTAGGAAAGGGGAAAGAAAAAAGAAATACTAAAAAAGCAAGGGGAGCCTGCAAGAGAGAAAAATGTAAAGAAAAACGAGAAGGTTGAGTGGGAGAGACGATGTTGGAGCTTTAATGAGACAAAATTTCAACAGAAACCAAAAACAAATCTTAAGACAAGGATGAGTGGGGAGGACATTACACAAGGATGAGAGGATAAAACGAGGCAAAGAGGAAGTGAAAGGCTAAGAGAGGGTTATAAATAGTTAGACAAGATAAATGGATAAGCAACTATGGTAACGGGGGGGGGTAAGGGCACAGAACATGCCTATTAAATCCACACCAAAATCTTCACATCTTGCTCAGAAAAGCAGTAAAAAGAAGCTTAATGAATGTAAGAACTGACCTGAAAAGCGTTTCTTTGCAGATGATGTTTTATTTTTATCTGGCTTTATTTTTTTGTACCATGAGAGCCGTAAAATTTAAGTAGATGATTTTAAACATTCTATTTATGAAATTATTAATACTGCACAGGTGAGAAGGGGGTGGAGATAAGATTTTATCATCAAAAAGATCATATTCGTTCCTTTAGACTTTCATTTTTGAATTTTGAAAACAAAACTTTTGTACCTGTTTCGACACACTTGTCCAAAAAAGTATTCTATAGCAATGATTTGTTTTAACATTAACTAGGGGTGCACCGATTGCAGTTTTTGGCCGATCACCGATCTTGAGAAAAACCTAACTTGCCGATACCGATTTTGTCCCAACTAAAAGCAGATTACGTGAATGTTTCAATGATCTTTTATTGAGAATACCAATATGAATACCCGTTTTTAGCCGATCACGATCTTGAGAAAAACCTATATTTGACGATATTTGGTCAGCCGATCTATGGGTGCACCCCTAATCACAACACAAAATCAGAGAAAGACAAAAAAATCAACAACAAAATAGCACAATTTGGTCAAAATTATTCATGTTCAGCCATTCCCAAATTCATTTTGTTACTTTATAGTTTTTAATTACTTTCTCTTTCAGTAATTTTTTTGAACAATGATCCACACAATTTCAAATCATCATTGAGACTGTTGACTACCAAAAATGACACATATCTTTGACATTTGTTCTGACTTTTCCTCTGAGAGACACTCGTCCCTCTTAAGTTGTATTTTTTAACACAAACAAATGCTGAATGCATGAGGGGAGACTGGGACCCTAAAGGGATATTTAGGATATTTTTGAAGTTGGTTGATTTGACAAAATCATGAAGAATGTATACCTAATGTAGGTTGTTGTTTTTTTGTTGTTTTTTTTTTTGATAATTTTCAATTAGAAGATAAAAAAAATCTGTAATAGTCACAGCGGAGTCAGTTGTTAAAAGAATTTCTTCTGTCTTAAAACATCTCATCCTCAAAAATGTCATAAAGCATTACAGCGCTGTCACTTTCACACTATGTGGTTATTTTTAATATCAATATTTCGAAATTCCAAAAAGAATGTTACACGCTAAAAAAAGAAGCACAGAATAAAGCAATCCATCTTTGGGTGTTCAATAAACCCTCTACAATATAAAAGTCAGAAATCTACTTCAAATAATCACTTTAAGGCTGATGACTCACCACCAGGTCCCTTAGATCATTCTGACTCATCACTGAAGAAATCCCACTTTAATATTTTTTGTGTTAAAGCTCCACTAGACTGGAACAATTTACCTGTGGACATACGATCAATGACTTCTTTTAGACTTTTTCGGAACACTGTTTATTTTCATGTACTTCCCATCTGTAATTGCTTGTAATTAATTTTAGCTGAAAGTTTGAAAGTGTGTGAGCTAGGCTAACTTATTCAGGTTTTGTGATGTTTTGTTCTCATTGTATTTTATTTTAGTATTATTATTATTTTATTTTTTATTTATTATTATTATTTTTATTATTATTATGTGTTTTTTGATCAGCCGCTTGCTGTCATGCTGTCTTTTTTTCCTTTTGATGCATGGATGGAGGACCCTCTCGAAAACGTTACATCTCAAGAGGCTTATCCTCCAAAAATATAAGTAAATAAATAAAAAATAAAATATCAAGACACATCTTGGGTTGTTATTGATAAAACACATCTACCAACAAATTAATTCCAAATGCGCTTTTCTAACTGGCTGTTTGGGGCTGAGAATTGTAAGCATAGTTGTACCTATAATCCCACAAACGTTTACCTTCTGGATAATGTCAGGTTTTTCAGTGTAGCTTGTAAATGTCAGACATTGTATCCGAGAGCTTGGCTGTAGAAACCAATCCAGCAGAGGCTTTAGTGATATCATTTTTTATAATCATGTTCAGATATGGATAACATCCTATTAACTCTGCTTTGGCCCATTAACTTGTTTACATGTTCCCTTCACATAAAATGTGGCACTACCGCTTAGATAAATTAAGGCTGATTCCACTTAGCTGAAGCATAGAGTCAGATCGAAGCTTCTGTTGCAGAACTCACTGCCAAAACATGTCAAAGTTGTCATGGTGGGTTTTTAAAAATATATGTTCTCTTTGGCTAAACTACAAACAGCAGCAGCTCTCAAAGTCAGTGGTGTGGTTGTGTAATCAGGCAATAGGCCGTGACTATATTATGAGAAAGCAGGGCTTATGCAAACAGTTGTTCCAGTCTAAAAAAGTTAGGAAAACTCTAATGCAAACATATCGGCTATGTCAGGAACCTGAGCCACAAGAACACATTGAAAAAATGTCTGCGAGGGTAAATAAATGAATAAATAATATTTATGTGTGTTTGTGTTAACTTACCTGTCTGTCAACAAGCAGATAGGGTTTGGCAGGTTCTGGAAACACCTTGGTGGAGTTCAACTGACCCAGGTAATAACTTGTAACTGCAGAGAAAGAAACCATTGTTAAATACTTTAAAAATGGATTATTTGGACATAAATCCAGGTAATTGTCTTCAAGTCTCTCATTTTCATAATTGGTTTATTCCTAAGTAAGATCGCAGGTAGCTGGTACCTAACTCCAGAAGTCATCAAGTGAGAGTCCACAACTGTTCCTGCACCTACTCACCCCCAGAGACACTTTAGAGTCTCCAGTTATCTTGAATTGTAAGTTTTTGGTCTCTGCGAGGGAGCCAGAGTACCTGGAGAAAACCCACACATTCATGTGGAGAACATGCTAACTCTGTGCAGAAGGGCTACACATTGCAAAGCAACAGTGCTGCCAACTGTTCTACCATGCCAACCTGTCTGCAACACTGAAAATTTTAATTTTTGTTCTTAATTGAATCAGTGAGAATTTTAAGAATAAGTTTAAACTAGTCAAACTCATCTGAGGAACCTTGAGTTATCATTAGAGAGGGGAATATTCTACAAAAGGAAGATGAATGGTGGACTATGAGCCATGCTGTGGTAATTAAGCTGGTAAACTGGTGTAAATATTAGAAGTTCACAAAACCATGTTCGGCAATTTTTCAACTTTATTGCTTAAAAAAATCCCACAATTAAGTTAAAGTGCATTTTTACACATGCATAAAACAATGAGTAAAAATTGCACATATTAATACTGTGATTTTTTGCCCAAATTGTTCACAGCTCCACACACTAACAAATCCAAACTTAATGCAAACAGCCAAATCGGTGATAACAGGGATGAGAAAGTAAAATTTGTTTAATTGAGCATTTTTATTACTGTAGTTTGGACCATTGCCCAATCGTCCACAGGTTGAAAACCAGCTGGCTAACGTTACGGTGCTATTTGGAACGAAATCACGATCTGTCTTCCTTACCTCAACTCCACTGAACTGCTCATTAGCTAATGATAGAGAGCGATTCCTGCTTTTGGCAGCTCCTGCAGATGCGTGGAGTACACAAATTTTGTTTTAGGGCATAGTGAAGGATTTTTGTATTTTTCTTTTTTGTTTCTTTCTTTTTCTGTGTTTCTGTGTTTACCTAATTGGACATATTTATCACAACCTATGAAAAATAATTACAATATTGTCAAATTCTCTTTCTTTTTACACTAAACCGAACCATCTGGAACAATGAGAAATTGCACAAATTCTGCTCCTGTTAAATAGTAAACACAATACAACAATGAAAATATGATCTTTTAATGATCTAAATGACCAAAAAAAACCTTCCCTCTTTCAAAGAGGAGCTTTTATTATATTACCTTTATGTTCAAAAGCAATTTGTTGACATCCATGGTCTGTCTTCTACCCATCCAAATTTATATCAGAAGGTGTACCTCAAGGTTCTGTTTTAAGACTACATGTTTTACAATTTACCAAAGTGAAAAAAAAAAGGTTTTTACTGAACATTAACATCGTTATGCTGACGACACAGTTCTTTATTATGATCCCAGCTCTGAAAAGCACAAACCACTATTTTGCCCTTCCAAATAAATTCAACTTGACTTGATGGCCCAGAATTAAAACCCACTCTTATTATTGTTTCTTGTTTTGTTTGTGCTTTTGTCACATCCTGTGATTTTAATCCATTTTAAACACAAAAACATGTCAAATTTACTTTGTTTTTTCCTTCAAATACCTTAAACAGCTGCAGGTTAAGTGATGAATTGTGAATGGTCTCGTCTGGATTTGTCTTGAAAATCATCTTTATTACCATTAAATAAAAATTTAACAGAAAATTAGGTTTGACAATAAAAGAGAAAATAATTATTTTCTTAAAATTAAAGTACAATGTAAAATATAAAAAGTACAGTGAAACAATGCATATTGGGTAGAGCTGATTGTAAAAATCGAGCCAAACAAAGAGCAGCAGACAAAAGAAAGTGGTAAATATGAGCTCCAAAGATTAAAAGGTAACAACCAGTGAGCATACAAAATACATGATTTTCTTTCTTTAGAGCTGTCTTTTTTTCTTCCATTATGCTGCAAGACTTTGTTTTGTCTTGCTGCACGATTCTCCGCTCACAAGTTTCATTTTGGCTCTTTTGATCATGTCTGACACAGCGCCTTTGTTTCCTATAGCTCTGCCATCATCACTTTCTCTCTCTCATGTGGGCTATAATGCCTTTTAGTCATCTCTCTTTTATTAATCTTTGACGCTCAGGTTTATCACTTTCCTCCTGTAATTCTTACAAGCCACTTCCTTTTCCATCTATCTTCAGTACAGCATTTTGTTTTTTTCCCATCACTGATCTATATTATCTCCTTCCTGTCTTTCAGTTTATATCAACTCAGTTTTACTCAATAAAGTCTGCCATCACTGACCAAAATCTATGTCCAGTGAAAGGATTGGCTAAAACTGACATAATAATCATAAAGATACTGAAAATAAAAAGATAAAAAAAACAACAGGCAGACGTTGATCTATTATGGTATACATTTTCATAAAATACATGTTGTGTTCAAATATACGATACAGTCACAAGGCCATACAATCACAATAACCACGGAGAAGTCTCTTGCGCCACTAATCTTGGTCTATAGCACGTTCATGATCTCAGCACTCCCCAGGAACTGGCACAACTCTCCCAAAATGTGTCAGGATGCAGCTATGTTGGGGTCATAGCCTATGAAACGAATTTGTCGAGTTGTGTTCACAGACTTGTAGTTGAAAATGTTACACACAACTCAGTTTTTCTTACAAGTACATATTTATCTTTACAAGTTTGCGTGTGTTGATGTGCAGCTTCTCACATTGTACTGCACTCACACCAAATTTCAAGCTAACATCATGCTGTACAAAAACACACAACAGATAGACAAGTTCATCCTTTTTGAAACATAATGACCTTCATAGGTATGAAGTCAAATTGTTTACAACAAAGTGGTGACACAGCATGCATGAGCTCCATACCCTCCAAAGATCATCCACATTCTGGCTGTTTTACATCATAGCAGGGTCATCATTCTGTGTCAGAGGGCCTCAAGAGAAACAGAAGAACAAACCCCTATCTTCTCACATCTTTTTAATGTCTGAACAGACCAAGAAATAATGGAGGACCAAGTTATTCCATCACTTTTAGTGTCATCCTTTAGCGATTGAGGTAGTCACAGAACTGATATGGTGGGAATGGGTAAGTGAGGAGTTGGAACATGAGAAGCTCCTTTATAGCTACTTCTCTTCTAGTTGTGACAGTTTCATAGGCATAAGAACACTTCCTCGTGGGATGTTGTTCATCTGAGAATGGTTAAAGATACCTTAGGGAAGAAGCTTGTCTTCAAGGGATTATTATGAATACTATAAATAACCCTGTCAGTAGTGTAAACACACACACACACATGCACACACTTTAGTTGAACCTCACACCCACAATGTTACAGTTCAGTTTGTGCAAGTCCAAACGCTTCATCGTCTAAATACAAATTCTGATGTTTGGTTTATATTCCACACTCATTATGTGGAAATTTACCCAAATTATGTGATTTAAGAGACCCTTCCAGTAATTCTGTTTTTGTGTGTGTGCGTCAAAAAACAATGTGTCTTTAAAGTGACTGTGTGTAGTTTCCTGGCGTTAGAGGACAGCAGTATACATTTCAGGGTAGTTTTCCACCATATCGCTTTGACTGTCGCTAGTTAAAAAAAACATTACTGTAAATGTTACCTGTCGAGCAGAAAGCATGCGACCTCGGCATGGCTCCTCAGACTTTGATAGTCCTTCACTTATTTCCATCGAGAGAAAGCAATGCTGATGCTAGAATCCTGGCGGTGTAGGTTCCGGATCTGCTCTGGGTCCTGGCTCTGCCGATGATGTCAAACTACGGCAACACCACTCAGCCAAAATATATTGCATATCATTTTTGATTCTGTTCTTTCACTTAGGTTTTGGAAAGAGTTTAGCAGTTTTGTTATTAAATTCACGTTTCTTACCATCTAAATGTTTTTGAATGTGGTAACGGGATTTCCATAAGTCGTACATCCAGCCAACCATCTAGTGTGATGTCATCAGCAGGCGCAAGACCCCGAGCTAGCTCACGTAGAAGGGAACATGACATCTAATATGGCGTCTCTGGCGTCTCCCAGAAACTTAGACCTGCGCCCTATGTATTTTAGACCTGATTTTTATGGTAAAATGTTACAAAGCCGCCAATATTTTTCCAACGACCGGACATCATTTTATTCATTTTCAACAACATTTTGATGGCTATTTCCAGAGATTAATGGTAAAACTACACATTGTCACTTTAAACATTAAATTTTAAATTTGACTATGGAGCCATTTCACATTTTCAGGCCTGGAGACTGGGTTGCAAAGTCAATCCAACCTCATGGTGCCAAAGACAACCACAACTTGTCTGTCAAATCAGTTAAGTCATTACCTTTGTTGTTTCACCAGTGAAGCAGCAAAAATAATTACAACACGCCTATTTAAACACACACACACACACACACACACACACCATGCAAAGTGATGATCCATTTATTAATATAATAAGCAAATTCATGAGCTGTGGATCTCAACACATGTAACACATGTGTTGATCACACACGCACAAACATACACACACACAGTGGACTAGTTGCCTGGCAACAATTTTTTCTCTCGCAAAAAAATCTCTTTGTAGAATTTCATAAGAAGATTTGGGCACGGTAAATAGGAGAGGAGGGATGGAGGAACAAGAGGATAACAGAAAACTGAAAACGAGAGCAATAAATGAGCAGATGTGGAATAAAATACACAAAAATGATTGAATAAATCTTTAAAATAAACTCAACTTAGAGGGAAAAACAACTAAATGGAAGGAAAATAAAGAGTGGCATACATAGTTTTAGGCTCTATTCAAAAAAGACTGCATTACTCTCAGATCATTCAATATGAGTTGAACTAATTACAAACAAACTCACATTGAGCTGAAACTCAGCCATTTAAAGCTCTTTCATCTCCTTTAGAGAACGTTTATTTTCTCTTCAGCTCAGATTTATTTCAAATTTAATTACAGAAAAAATACAAGCTGATTTTCTAGGCAATCAACGCTTTGATGCCCCAGAAAATGTGCCATACATGCATAATATTTCTGTCAGTTCAAGATGAGCATAAAGTATTACACCAAGTATTCGATTTACCATTGAGAAGTAGAGATTTTCTGCTTTTTATCATGATTTATTTACATTTTAGTGAATTTCCCACTTTATCTTGCTCTTGTCTCTTCACACACACCTGGTCTAAATCTGTGACTACCACACCTGTTTTTAATTACAGATGTTTCCTTCAGCATGTATAGTTTTGGTTGTTCTCTGTTGATGGTGTTGTTCTATTCTCAAGCTAAGGTTGTGTAGTAGAAAGTCATGTTCTTGCAAGCTGACCAAGTTTCTCGTTCATCAAATTTTCAATTTCAATTTTTAATTAATTTCATTGAAAAAGTAGAACACTGGAGAAGGCCATCTTACTTGCTGATTCCAGTGTGAAAGTATTATTTTTCTTTGATTATTTTTGAATTATCAGCTTTGGAAATTAACATTTCTTGAGAATTATCTTTTTCTTATTGACCTCCAGCTTCTATTACTGCCTAAACTGTCACAACACAGATAAAGTGTATTTTTAGAGTAAAAGAAAACCATTGAAGTGCATTCTTTACATTTTATTTATTTAAATTCAACATAAACACCAGCTTGATTTAGATCAAACATATGATGCAAATCCAAATAAAAAGGGACATTCTGTAAGAGTTTAAACCAAACACATTTTGTTCATTTCCTGCTGTTGTCAAAATCTAATACTTTGTTTTTTTAGTTTTTGAAATGCAATTATTAAAGTTTAAAAAGGAAAGTTTAAATCAAGAAAAGAAACAAGGATGTAGCTGCTGATGTTGGTGAAATTGGGTTTGGAGATTAGAAATTAAAGTTTAAGACATCTTCAATAAATCTGGCGATCAGGAGATGGAATTAAGTGAAAAGGCAATATTGAGAAAGTGGATCCAATTACAGCTGATGACTCATACATTCATGTTTCCTCTAATATAAGCTGGCATCAGAACCACATTAGATCAAATTTACAAACTGAAACAGTGAGTAGTTCCCAGGTTACTCAGCACAGATTTTATTTAACAGCTGAACACTGTGGTATGTTTATATTGAATAAGACCAAATGTGCTCAATTTTTTAATGAAACCACTAAGGAATAAAGTTGATAGTAAATGTAAATATAGACATGCATCCCTCAGACATATGCACACTGAAGAGCATGCATTCATGCAGAAATATCAAGCTGTGCAACAACAGAGCTCTGAGCTTTTGGGGCTTTGCAGTTGGCCAACTTCACAGTAGACTTTTTAAGTAAACCTTGAATGGTAGTAAAATTTACTTACTACAGTTTCAAATAGTTAAAACTGAAATATAAGCAACAAAGAAGCATGTTTTATGCTTTTCTGTTCTAAATAATTAAAACAATGAGTTTTAAAAATGAGTAAAGTGATTGAAAGTGCTTTCTTCTGTGCAACAGAAAATTAGATAGCAATAATTTTTATCTTTTAGTACTTCTGCAATCAAAAATTCTTCAGCTCTCCATCAAGTTTCCCTCATGCATTTTCCCTCAGTGATGTCATCAGTCTCAGTTAGATGCAGCCAGCAGAGGAGACAAGGAGACAGCTGATGTTATTAAGAACGAGTGCATTAAACTGAGGTCAAGCCAGCCGATGCTCGTGGCTGGAATTTAGTTGTATGCAGACATCTTGTACAACAGAAGCTCTGTACGGTTCCCCTAAAGATGCAAAAAGGGTAGGACAAAGTATTTTAAAGGTTTTTTGGTGTGTTTTGATATTTATGTCAGTATTAAACTTTCACAGTGTCAATCAATTTAACCTTTTGTAAAGTTTCAGAAATGATTAAAGTCAACATATGAGCCATGTTCAAACTAACTGCAAATTATTTTATGATAAAAAAATCTTAACAAATGATAAATGGCCTGTATTTGTATTTGCCTTCTTAGGGTTCTACAACCCCCCAAGGCGCTTCACAACACAATCAGTCATCCACCCATACACACACATTCACACGCTGGTGGGGATGAGCTGCATCGTGGCTACAGCTGCCCTGGGGTGCACTGACGGGGGCGAGGCTGCTGAGCACTGGTGCCACTGGTCCCTCTGACCACCACCAGCAGGTAAGGCAGGTTAAGTGTCTTGCCCAAGGACACAATGACAGAGACAGACTGAGCGGTCCGTGAACCTGCGACCTTCTGATTGCAAGGCGGCCACTTAACTCCTGTGCCACCATCGCCCCAAGCAATATATTAAAGATACACAAGATTGATGAAAAAAACAAGTATTTTAGAAAATGACATATAAATCTTTGTAAATGTGAAACATTAGAGGGGTATCATACTTTTACTTAAAGCGCACCTTAAGATCTTTTCACTTTCGTATTTACGGCCGAAAGTAACGCCTTTCGTTCGTGAATGCACACCTCTAGCCGGCAAACAGATCTAAAACATGTTGCTTTACAATTATTATTCTCACGTTATGTTGTTCATTCATATATAGAATAGAATAGACTTTATTGATCCCACAGTGGGGAAATTCACTTGTCACAGCAGCACCATCACTCAAAGCGTAATTAGAAGAAAGATAAAAACAAGGATACATGTATGTACACATAGGCAGTAATCTAGTATTGTAATCTTAGATCACTAAAAAAACCACAAATAAAAGATAAAAACAAACTTGGTACCAACACTATGCAGCATACTGTAAGAGACCCAGACAACAATCTGAATCCGGTATTGCACAAGTATAGAACACATACTGAATATTGCATTGGTGTTATTGTGTACCAGGATGATACCAGTACAGCTTAAACTGAGGAGTTATACACTCTTACTGCAGAGGGGATGAAGGATCTGCGATAGCGCTCAGTTTTACATCTGGGATGTCTCAGTCTACCTCTGGAGGAGCTGTCCATGATCTCCATAGTGGAGTTCAGTGGATGGGAGGGGTTTCTTAAGATGGAGGTCATCTTCCCCAGCATCCTCCTTTCACACGTCTCCTCAACTATATATATATATATATATATATATATATATATATATATATATATATATATATATATATATATATATATATATACTTTCTTGTCCATGAGAAAAGGTCGCCAACTCTTCATTTGTCTAGGTATGCTCACACATGCTCTGTGATTGACATCTGTACTTAAGTGGATGTCTAACGCTGTTGGCTAACGCTGAACAACGCTTAGTTCAAAAAGTAAATTGGGCTCTACGGTACGGGGGATGGGCTTGGCAAAAAAAAAGAAGACGTGCCTACATCGACTATCACTTTTATAGATTTCCAAAAAGAAAAATTGTACATAATTCCTGAAAGGGGGACAACTCCAGACTGCAGCTTTAGATAAAATTAAAGCATCAAATCCCCTAGATTTGATAAATCAGTTGTTTTCTTGTTACCTGGTCTTGAATCCAACTAATTTTATTCCAATTTGAGCAAAATAATCTGGGTTACTCTTCCTTAGGAAAAGCTTGTTTGAATTGAAAGTTTGATGAATGCTGCACTTTTCTTTTAGATGAAAGTCAATGAGTGGATACCCTCAAAAGCCCTTCAAATGAGCCTGTGTTCATGCTCATATATGCTGAAAAATTCAATGTAACGATCTAATTTGTGGCTCTGAAAGATGTGTTGGCTTGCATACATCCAGATTTCCTTACTTCTCTTGGAATTGCAGATTTCTAGCAAGAAAATTAAAGAGATAAACACAAAAAAGCAAGAGAAAAAAGGGAAGGACAGATGAAAACTGCAGAGGACAGAGGAAAAGATGATTAAAGATTACGTGAGATGTGCTCAGAGGGAAGTGCAGAGAATAGGTTCATCAAAAAGAGACAGTCATGCACACAACGAGGAAGAATGAAGTTTGTGTGTCACCCTTACAAAGGAAAGGAGATTGGAAGGTAATCAGGCATAAGGCAGGTGCAGCACAAAGGGGAATGATAATAATGGACTGTGAGACACAAAATATTCCTGCTCAGGTTTTGTGCTGCTTCCTGACAAAACAAAACAGAGTGAGAAGTTTTCATTTACTCCAGAAGTGTGAAAAGACAAGGACTTGATCTCGCTCATCAGAGCAGGAAAGAAATAAAATCAGATTTGGTCTCATCCAGGAACTGCTCTATTTATACAATTTGCCACAAATGGACACCTGAAGTCTCACATTTCTTTGCCTGTGTGGAGATGATGGTTCAGGATTCTGAGCAGGCCTCTGTCAGATCATGCTGTCAGTACCAGATTTTCCTGTTTGAAAACTATTTTTAAGGGATTATTTTTGGCTATTTCTCTTTAAAATTGCATTTTCTACAAAAATGAGAACAAGACGACAGTTGAAATGGGTCGGGACACAATGAGATGGTGTAAGGCTTCGGTTTGTCTGCAGGCTCTTTTTGTTGATAAATGTGTCGTTATGCTGAAAAACTGACATTTTTAGCGTTATCAGAAAGCTGTTTTTTGCATTAGAACTGTATATAAACACACATACCTTTATCCACACACACACACACACCGAGAAAAAAAAAAGAGGAAACAACCAAGGCTGTATAAAGCCTTTCAGTATTGAATCAAGGTTCAGCCTATGAGGGGATTAGTTGTGACATTCAATGTGACTCTGATTAGTGGATTGTGCAGCTATAGGTTTCACTTTTCACTATATCACTTAGACAAGATGAGTCAGATGAGTTTGTCAAATTGCTCCATAACACATCACACATACCCACCAAGATGCATTCAATATAACTTAATGACATAAGCATGGGAACGCCACCGCAAAAACAGAAACATGCTTGGATTGTGAAATTTTAACAGAGTGATTGCCTGTGATGAACTGTTATAACTCCTAATTCACCTCTGAGTCTTTTAATTCATTGAAATGTAACAGAGGAGTTTGTAACATCTTCTAGGTAACATGACCATATATTAGGGTATGCCAATGCTTTGTAAAAGCCGATTACTTTAAATTCATAGTGTATACTTGCTTCCAGTTGGGAGCCTTAAATTACAACCTCCATCTTTGGACCCAACAAAGCTCTATTGAGACACATTTTGGCTGAAAGAAGAGCCAGAATGTCTCATTAACTTTCACTTCATAATTGGCTCCTATCTTGTTTAGGGTTTTAAATGACAGCTTCCCTTTGAGGTGCCTTAAGTGCACTTCCCAAACTCCCTCCCATTAAGGGGATATTCAAAAGGAGAGAAAGATTACCCTTTCTACTTTTATGTATATTTTACAAGCTCACCTATTAAGGAGCACTGCCTGCTTTTGGTTTAGCCTAATTAATTGTTTGCATTTTTTGAATCAAAGCAGGGAAAGTTTTAGAAGTTGAACGTAAATGGTAAAATGGCCTGCAATTGTATAGCACCTTATAGGGTTTGACGACCCCCAAAGGCGCTTTACAACACAACCAGTTATTCTTCATGTTCTGTCTGACCAAAGGGGAGGATTTCAGTCTGTCTAATATCCGTAAGAGCAGGGGTGAGATAATACACGACGGGACTGTGGCAACGAATGGCGGGCTCCCCCTTATTGTGTCAGTTGATGGCTTTCAGGGGAGCTCATCACCCTTTTTAGGGGAGCCGGGCTCTCCTTAAAGGTGTCCTAGAATGCAATTAATCAACAATCTAAAACAGAGCTTTGAGCCTCCAAAAAGCATAAGAAATTTTTTTTTTGGCTTTCATCTGTCCCAGGAGCCCTGATACAGGCCATTCTAAACCCCCTTACTCAGGCCTTCAGTGAAAAGAGCTGTTTACCCCTCCCACTCGGCCAGGACATGCTGATTGGTTGGTTTCCCCAGAAGGCCTCAGACACATGCAGGTTTGAGGAGGCGTGGCTCCCCCTTATGACGTGTTAAGGAAGACTTTCTCAGAACAGGAGGTTTTCTCTCGCCTTTTTCAACTTTCTAATTTACATAAAAAGTAGGTCAAACACGGCTTTGACTTTTTGGCTATTTTTGACCACCCATGCTGTCTTATTCAACAACAACAAGGAAAATGTTGGTTTACATTCTAGGTCCCCTTTAAGTCCCCTGTAATTGGAACCCATGGTCACACTGTAAAATTTGCATTCATGGACTCACCCATCTTGCCTCGTGACGCTGGAAGGCTGCGTTGAATTAGTGGCCAGGAGAGAGCAGAGCACATCTCGGCTAGTTGAAGCTAACCATTAGCATTAGCAGCTCCACAACATGGCCGAACACACCCAAGTTTGGGTTATTTGTGGAGATAAAACATCAACGTTGCTTTTTTCTCCCAAGAAAGAAAAGCAAATGAAGGCAGTGGAAGAGTTCCGTTGCTGTTAGCCAATCAGAGGTGAGATGTTAGCAAATCATGAAATTGAATGAGTAAGACTTTAAATCCTGCTTTTTTCCACAGAAAACGACTTACGGCATATTTATTGGATGGATGGATGGATGGATGGATGGATGGATGGATGGATGGATGGATGGATGGATGGATGGATGGATGGATGGATGGATGGATGGATGGATGGATGGATGGATGGATGGATGGATGGATGGATGGATGGATGGATGGATGGCATGTAACTCATTCACTGTTGTATTTCCAACTGTCCCTTATCACATATCAGATTATTCTAAAAAGCAAACCCAATCCAAACATTCTGGCCACACATTTTTCTTTTCATTTTTTTTATTCATTACCACTCAGAAAAAAACTGCCTTGAATTGCTTGTCAGATTTTTCTTGTTGGCAATAATTAAGAGGTCTGAAGCCAGGCTGAAATTGAAAGTCGGTACAAAATCTTAAGAATTTATTGGTCCACCAATTCCAGACAGGAAGCAAAGGAGGTGAATTAAACTTGAGAACTGTATCCTGTATAAAATATATGAAATGTGTGCTTTTGCCGCAGCGACCTAAAGGGTCTGTATGGAGCTAACAGGCCATGGTGTGGTGATTTTACAAAAGTCTCTTGCTCTTCTCAGCTAATTATTCAGGTCTCGGTTTTGCTAAACCTTTCCCTTTCCTTTCTGACAACCATTCTGAGTCTCTCATTTTATTTCCTGCTTCTGGTTTATTCCCTCATCACCTCCGGTTCCTTTCTGGGCTGTTCCTGCTTCTTTCTTTATTCCTTTCATTCTCTACTTCCTTCTAAAACTCAAGCATTACTCTATGTTGATTTTATTTATTACAGTACAGGAGGAATTTCATCAGGCTATTGTTTTCAAACGTGCGTCTCAAGAGTTCTTGTTGTTCAGGCTGAAGGACTGAGTGATCCTCAAATGGAAGTAGAAGGATTTTCCTTTTTGACGCTTCAACCTCGTCTTCTTCTATCTTGCAAATAACAAATAGAAAGATGTCAGCTCAGTTTTTAGTATGGATATTATAATTCAGGTTCTGTTGTTTAGAGTTGCTGCCCTGACCCTGAAATCAAATCTCTAAACACTTTAGTATCACTATAAATTTGATTTAATAGAAAACAGGGTTTTCTGGCAGTAATAAATGACATGGAAGCAAGAAACGATGAGGGAATTTACTAGACGCAGGAAATGAAATGAGACACTCAGAACTTCATTCACTAAAGCTGAACCATGTCCACCTTCTAGAGGTAAACATTGGGCATCGTTTGCCATCGCTGTATTAAGCAAAAATGAGCAATTTGCACTCTTTTGGCGTCAGATTCCACTTGTTGCATAACAATATCTGAAAAACACCAGGAACTTAAAGTGACGATGTGTAGTTTTTACCATTAATCTCTGGAAATGAATTTAATGATGCCCAGTTGTGGAAAATTATTGGCGGCTTTGTAACATATAACCATAAAAATCGGATCTAAAATACATCGGCGTGGGTCTAAGTCTCTGGGCGACGCCATATTAGATGCAATGTTTCCTTCTACGGGAGCCCGTGAGGTCAAAACGCATTTACAGATTTGTAACAAGCAGTTACAAAACTTTCCCCAAAAACGTTGTTTTAAACATTTACCTCTTCGCTCATTGCCAGCGATGAAAGGGAGTCTGATGTGCTTGTCATTTTGCTGGAGGTTGAACAATCTGACAAAGTACTCGTTCTAAAATTGCACTCCCAGGGATTTCTGACCCTACTGGCCATCCGTTGGTAAGGCCTTAACTCGAACACAAAAATACAGCTTGATTGCAATTATTTAGATACGTACTGCCCCCTATCGCCAGGGAAAATACACACAGTAAAATAATAATAAGTAAAATAAACATCTGAAAGTTGGATGTTCTAACAGGTGCAGAGGCACTCCCTAGAAATACAATAAACACGAGTGTTCGGGGTGGTATTTATATGGTTCTGCACAAAATGTTTGGTATGCATGAAAAAATGCTTAAAGTAAATGTCTTCATATGCAAAGTCTAATTTTACTAAATGCAATATATGGTAAACAAAAGAAAAGTATGAATCTAATCATGCTTTTCTTTGACTAAAATTTTCTAAAGTATGTATTCAGGTGATTTAAATAATGATCATATTCATATGAAGGCCGAACCACTGAACAGCTGAATGGGAAGTTTACAACTTGGTGTCTGACGAGACTGATGGTAGTTCTACAACGTCAGAAATGTCTCGCTTCCACAAACATTCCAAAGCAGACTGGAGTTTCGACATGAGCACTTCAAATTCCTTTGAAGAAATACAAAGAATTGGGCATTTCATAGAGCTGATTGTGAATGTGGTCGGTCAAGAAAACAGCTGTAAAGAGACAGAAGATGTCAGAACTGGCAGAAACCTGGGATCCAGTAACACCCAAGTAAGTCTGGCCAATGGTCTGCATGAAAGATTTGTAGCATTTATTTGTTATTTTTTTATTTTTTAAAACCTAAACATCCAACATGAAAGACCAAGAGACTCATCTATGAAACATTCATCAAATCTGTAGAATAATGGAAGCAGGTGCTCTGGACTTAATGTTTGTGTAAACCAAAAGGCGGTGGTCGACTTCAACCATAAGCTCACGAGTTCACACAGATAACATCAGTCTTCCAGCTAATAACATGTTTTTCTGGCTGCAACTCGTGAACGTTTGACCAACACAAGGAGGGTTGAGTTTTCATTGGTTGCTGTAAATAACTTTACAGTTTGTCTATGAATTGGGGATTTTACAAGAAAAGTAACTAAGTAGCACATATTTCTTAGACTTGACTGCTTGTTTTGTTTATGGCGGGTCCTTTAGCACACAAAATCTTTATGTTTCTGTTTATGTTTTAGAAAAAACTGTTTAAAACACATTTAAAGGCAAAATGTCCATACTTGAGTTAGACCTTGATTGCATAGTTGTGTGCTTACTGAATAACATTTAAAATTGTATGGAAACATTGCCAAATAGATTCCTGACAAAAACACAATTTAGTCTTTATAAAGTTTCATCAACAACAAATTTATTTAAAAAACGGTTCTTGCCTTAAAAAAACATTTCATTGAAAGTGAAAGTATCATGCAAAATCCACTTTTTGGTGATTTGACCACGTTAGAGTTTTATTATATCAAGAAAATCCACAGTGGTTTTTGACTTCACACATGCATTCTTCTCTCTGAGCTGTAGACCCTCAGCAGGTCTACAAAGCTACTGCAAACAGCAGGATGGAAAAGGTTTGTGTCATCATGCACCGCTCCTCCCTATCGCGTGATTGGATGGCCAAGGAAGATCCCGCCTTTCTAACCTCTGATTGGCTAGAAGGGCTCTCCTACGATTGGCTATTTCATTTAGCAGCTAAGTGCAGACTGTCCTCCTGCCACCAACAGAACAACTGTTTTGGAGAGTTTTGTAAAGAAAATGCGAATTTAGCGATATAATAATATGTACTCCGCTAACCCATCGAAGTGGAGAGGAAAAAAAAACAGTGAAAAGTAAAGAAAGAAGGAGCTTTCTTTTATTGTCTCATTTAACTCAGTGGTGTGTTGTTGCTGATTCAGCTTTTAGAGCCACTTAATGACCAGTATTAATGAAGCTTCCTATCTTTATTACTCTCATCAGTACACTCAAGCAAATACAAACAAAAACAACCACAGATGCACATATATCTCTTTCTTCTGAGGCGTATGCACACTAACTCAGTTCAATTAGGCATTGCAAGAGAGTTAAGACAAAAATGAATGAATGAATGGAAGCTGCAGCCCAGAGCAACTGGGATATGATCTATTGATCTATTCGGAAAACAGAATTAATTTATAGATAATGGTGTCAAATCCTTTTCCTCAAAGGCCACCATTCTGCATGTTTTAATTGTATAACACGGATGATTCTGTGGACTTACCTCTGCAATGTTTTGCAGAAGCCCATCATTCACCCAATAATGCAACTTTGGTGTGTGGGAGCAGAAAAAAACTAAAACATACAGAAAAGTGGTCCTCTAGGACCAGGATGCAACACCATTGCTCTGAGTGAATAAGTACATTTATCCATTTCACATTATTAATACTTGTAAATGTTTTATAAATGATTTTCATTAAGGTTAGTCTCTTGGCTCCTGTTTGGGAGCGTCGAGCTGCTGTAACATTCTGTCTTATTCTGGTCAGTGGACTGTAGGGACCTTGGTAAAACCTTCACCCAGAACCTGGTTTTGTGGTTTAAAATATATGTTTGTTTGGAACCAGGGTTTACCAACTCATCCTCGTCTGTTACACGTTTCCTGCTCCAGCACACCTGCATCAAATGGTTAAATCCCCCCTAACCATGCTTAGTTGTGCAGAATTACTCATTCATGTCAGTCAGGTGTGATGGAGAGGAAACGGCTAAAATCTGCAGCTTGTGGAAACATTTGCACGGGGATAAGCTGCAGGTTACATAAATCTATGACTGTTATTCTGGAAAAGGTTTGAACACTCAAAGTGTGTTCCACGCTCTGACATCGATTAGCTTAAAAATCCAAAGCTCTAACAAGAGGATCAAAGCATGGTACCCTACATTCCTCAATTTTTACACACACGTCCTTTTCATCCCTCAACAATTTAACAGAAAAAAAGAGTTTGAATATAAAAAAATACCAATTTAGGCTGAAGAAATGGGTTCCCTACATTTTTGCCAATGCAAATGTTCGTTTTTGGCTCCGAGTTTAACTGCACATGATCACCGCTGCCTGGAGGAAGAGAAGAATCCTCTGTTAATCGTTATAATGGGGACCTCAGGGACTGGTGAAAGAAAATAAAGAGTAAGAGAGGAGCTACGGGGATTCTGGGACCAAGAAATAATGGCAGACTGAAGGAGATGATGATAGAGGCAGAGGGAGAGTGGGAGGAAAATGGATGAAAGATTTCACGTAGAAAATTTAAAAGCAAATGAAGGGAAGTGTTGAAAAAACAGAAGAGAAGTAAATCCGTGTGGACTGAAAATAAGATTAGAGTGTAGTTACAGGTTTGGCTAGAGCGCAGCTTTCACTGATTATTCAGAAACTGTGGAAGACCGGTTTGTCTAGTGGCAGAGAGAAAGAAAAAATATATATTTAATGTATTTTATATTTCTGAATTATTTGTTCTTCCAAAATATTAGCTCTTTTTTTTGCCTCAAAATGTTGATTTCTGCACCTTATAGCCATAAACAAGCTGTCTTTTCAACATTTTAGTAAAGTTAAAAAATTATGTTGATAATAACAGTGAAAAATGAATTACTAAAACAACTACATTAAAATAATAAAATAGTTCTAACTTTAACAGAATAAATCATAGTGCAAGAGGCCAAGACAGAGGACCTAGAATGTAAACCAACATTTTCCTTGTTGTTGTTGAATAAAGACAGCTTGGGTGGTCAAAAGCCGTGTGTGACCTACTTTTTATGTAAATTAGAAAAATGAAAAAGGCGAGAGAAAACTTCTGTTCTGAGAAAGCCTTCCTTAACACGTCATAAGGGGAGCCACGCCTCCTCAAACTTGCATGTGTCTGAGGCCTTCTGGGGAAACCAACCAATCAGCAAGCAGCTCATTATCATATTCATGTCCTGGCCGAGTGGGAGAGGTAAACAGCTCTTCTCACAGCAAGGCTGGTTTAGGGGGTTTAGAATCACAGATGCTGCCTATTGGAGCTGCCATAGTGGCTGGCCGCCATCTTAGTTGGGTCTGCATTCACCCCCAGTGCATTAATTTCTACTGAGGAAGGTGCTTACCCAACTTAAAATCACATTTTATCAAACGTTTTCACAAAACCAGACACATGGTTTGGCATGATAATTAAAATATAAATATAATTAAACAAAATAAATTAAAACATAAAATCCCAATAGTAATCCCACGTGATCTGTACGCCGGTTGTTGCAACTGTAGGCTGCACAAAAATGGGCATAGTTGCCCACTCTGCATTGACTTAGGAGAATGAGGAGACCCATGCAATATGGCGGCGACGCTGTTACGCTCTCCAGTGCCCAATGGGGCATCTATGTATTCATGTCTATGTTTAGAATGGCCTGTATCAGGTCTACAGGGACAGATGAAAGCCAAAAGAAAATTTCTTATGCTTTTTAGAGGCTCAAAGCTGTTTTAGATTGTTGATTAACTTCATGCTAGGACCTCTTTAACTAACCCAAATATACTGAAATGTGTGATCTTACATCTCACCACTTAGCTGGATTACTTTATTTTGATATCAACCACCAAACTCCTCTTTTCCTAATAAAATGTTTGGGTGCTGTGTATCCATATTTCTACTGCCATCTACTTTTGTCTTTTTCACCTCTAAGAGGAGTTGGTTGTTTACAAAAACAAGTCCTCAGTTTTCTGTAATCATTATTGACTTATCCCAAAGCCGTCTGGGTATTTCTGCAGCTGACCTGACACTTGATCTACTGGATGCCTGAAGTGGAAAGAAAGCAAATGCTCTTGCGCTGCTCACCACCTACACAGAAATAACCCCCCAGTCATGCAAACCGCATGAGTCTACGAGGTAATCAATAATCCAGGTGATCGTACAGACATTCACTAATTCTTTAGCCGAGAAAGGCTCTGGTAGGCTGTGATTCAAAGGAAGACAGAGTGGAAAGCATGAATGAAAACGATTTCAGTTGAAATGTAAAAAAAGCAACACTTTTTTTGTGACTACACATTCACTGAGGTATAGTACTCATCAAGAAAGAAAACACAATACTTTGTTATGAGCAAAATTCTACACAAATAAATGAGTGGTTAAGTATCAGTGCCTAATGTATATTTTAAACATCTGTCCATCTATTATTTGTACCGCTTCATCCTCAGTAGGGCCGTGAGGCGCTGGTGCCTATCTCTGATGTTCATAGAGGCTAAACCTTATATCTGCTACATGTGCAAAGGCAGCTGTGGGTGACGGTAAGCAGGAGCTATGTCTCTAGCGTTGATGTTCTACGGTGAAAAGCCAGGCATACATTGTGCGACTTTTTCAGTCTTTATATTGAGATCAATTTCACACTTGTTGCAAAGCACTGCTCACGAATCATGTTTTGACACTCTACCACCCAATACTCGGATACGACCTGACTACTCGCACTGTACGTGTGGTAGCAACACATCAGACCTAAAAATAGTAGTTTATACACAACACAATCCAGAAACTTAGAAGAGATTAGACTGTTGTGCTGTTTGGGATGTCTGTTGTCCTTGTGGCTTGCCGTAGTTCTAGAACGTGTAGGGGTTTATGGGGTTTGGAGGTAGAAGAAGAACGAATGGTAGGAATTAATCCGAGATTCGAGGATCCATTTTAATTTGATAGAAACACATCAAACATGCGTTCTTGAAAATCCTTGCCTTTGTGTGTGGAGAAAAGTGCAAAAAGAAAAAGAGACGACGTGTACGGACAAGGAAGTGGCTGGGCAGCCATCGTGGCGCATGCACTGTGTGAGCGATTTGGTGCATTTTGGTCCTGGTGCTTCAACAGTGCAATACCCTCATGAGGAACTTGCAGAATTTTCAACATGTTTGATTCTCATGCAAATGTAGGCTTGCCGATCAGGAGCTAGTCATGAGGAAATAATCGTTTCTCATTACCCCAAGTATACTACACAACACAAAACTCAGCCCAACCTCAAATATTTTTGCAAGATTGGAAAATCATCTCAAAATGGGCCAAATATCGAACAGTGTACGCCCAGCATTTGACTTAAAGTCCCACTCTGATCATCTTTTTAGCTGTTTTAAATAGTTCTCAGTGGTCTTTAAACTATGATTATTCCATTTTTAGCCAAAATCACAAAACCTGTGCAGTTTTCTAGTACTTAGTTTCTACATAGTGGCAGTAGCTCATTAAAAATTTGCCTCTGGGTTGTGGGTGGAGCCGTTGGCGCGGAGTCCCTCCCACCCCTCTTTTCCCGGCTGTTGAGACCTTTCTGTTTATGCTAGCTGTCTGTGCTAGCATGCAGCACTGGCTGCTAGCATTACATCAGCTCCATAAATACAGGCCGATGGTTGAATTAGGAGTTTGTGCTCCGCCCAGTGGGTTTGTGACATCACAAACCCAGTCAGTTTTAGGCTGCATTTTTTCGTCTGCTACTGATGCACAGCGACTTCAATGCAGAAATACTCAGAAATGCAATTTTGAGCTTACATTTCTTTATATATGTCCTGTAGCATAAGAAAAATGCCTCAAGAACATGTTAAAAACAGAACAGACACGATTTTTATTAAGAGCTTACATTTTCATTACCTACTAGTTTTTTTTTCTGTTTAACTGACTGTAATGGTTGCTGTGACTCTTGTAACTGATAAATATTTCTACCGATGATTTGGAGTGACTTTCACGATTCTTCTGCATTTTTAACGTTTTAAAAACTTTTGAATAGTTTGAGTTTTTTTAGGTTTGAATCCTCGCATTGCAGCATCCTATGGGCTCACCCTGTGGTTGGTAGCAGCTCGGGGACCTGGCAGCAACTTCTAGAGCGCCTGGCTGTCAAATACAGTGAAGATTAATGAATAAAGCAAAAAGTCATTGTTTTGAAGTGCACTGATGTGATTCATTATTCCATCCAAGTCTTGACCCAAACTTGATTACTTGTGCCCAGGACCTACACGATAAGGCATTACAGCACACAGCAAAGGCTTTAATTCTCTGTGTCTTGCCGCACATCGTCTCCAATATCTCATCGACCGCTTCTTCGAGGGGGCGGTGGTCGTGGGCAAGAAACCGGAAAAAGAAGAGAAGATGGGAAACAGTGATGAAAAGAAAAGAAAAGGGCTTTGGCCCCCATGAGGACGGAAATCAGACAAGAGGAGAGGATAAACAGAGAAAGATAATAGAGCCAGGCTTGGCCTTTGGGGAGTAGTGTAATCTGAAAGCAAGAGACCAGAACTGTCAAGGGCCAGCTGATGAAATCTAACAGAAAGAAGGAAGAATAAGGAAAGACAGCGTTGGACAGCAATTAAAAGTTGGTGACGTGTAATTAAAAGGATGTTTTTGTGGGGGATTTTCCTTTCTCTGGTGTGTTGCATGTTTGTGGTGTGTGTGTTTTTGTGTAAATCCCATAGAACTGCTTTTACCTCCAGTTTTGTTTTTTTTTTGCCTCTGCTCTCTCTGTGCTGCTCTCAGTTATAGTTTATTTCTATTTCCAACCAGCAGGAACATGTTTTGTGAGGGTTAAGGGTCTGTTTAGTCCCCGTTGCTATGTGTGATTTCTGCTTCTTTCAAGATTGCTTCATGCAACAAAAAAACCTGCCCAGACCTCATCTTGCGATGAACACTCAGCCTTTAAAACCAGCTGAAAATGTCTGGTTGTTCCAGGGCTGTGAGTGCATGTTGAAATTTCAAACCCCTCATTACTTATTGCAAAGAGCGCTGCTTTGTATGAAAATACTAGAAAGTATTTTGAGAGATCGGATGCTCAATTTTGTTAAAGGCCAAAATAAGATAATATCGGTGAAATTGCTTTGGAAACACAAAAAAGGATGTTTATGCAATGAAATGCTTTTTATTTAGCTGTCCAGGGAAAAAAATCTTAAAATCTTATTTTTTCCACGTACATAAATGATAAAATATTTCTCCAGCTGGCTTCAGTGCATATAGAAGATAATACCAAAGGTTGTGTTACAATGGATGTGAATCATAGTGATTTGACAAATGATTAATTATAATTTCCATAATAGCAGTCAGCTGGCAGCAAGCCAGCTAAAGAATGAGCCAGTATGCACAAATGAAGCAGTAAATGCCGATCAAGCATCACTTCAGTACTTATCATAATCACTGACATTATTAGTAATGGCTATCAGTCCTTTTTTGGTCAAAATTGTGAATTTCCTTCTATTTCTTTAGAGCATCCAGCCCAGGCATCCTTCTGCATTCATGCTGAATGAATCAGCAGGCATGTATTATATGCATGTAGCAAAGTTGTAAATATATAGCAACTAGTGAATATGCAGCATCAGACATTTTCGAAATGCCACTTCTCTTTGTGGAACTGGCCTGGACAAATATGACAATGTTCTTAATATCAATCCAATGATTTCTGTAAGCCTCATCGATACTGTAGTAACTGTTTTAGTCCATGTCTAAAGCCTAAGGGCCGAAATATACTTGCTGTTTAACGACACGTACGCATGTTAAAAATGGCTGCTACGCGTAGCCTGCGTTGACTTGAAGCATCATTTGTGCGCGTCCCCCGAAATTAAAGCAACACGACGCGCCGGAACGCCGTAATATACGAACAACCAGTAGGTGGAGTTGACAAAACGAGCAAGACATACTGACCATGGTGACTCCGTCTCTGGTTTAGAGGTCTTTCACACCATCAACGGTACCGCCGCTGTCTTTTTTTTCTTCTGCTGTGATCTCAAAATTATCCAGTTACTGATTTCTTCTATTGACGCTATCTGGTCTGAGTACTCTCATTTACCCCCTAGTGGAACACTCCAGTACTGCATGCAGTGCAGCGCCATGCAGCAGCAAGTATATAAACAAAGACACACCCTGCTGCCTGCACCAACGCGAGGTTAAACAGCAAGTATATCACGGCCCTAATTTATGCTTCTCCGTCTGCGTCAGTACGAAGACACGCAACGCCATTATCCGTCGTTGCGAGGGCTCACCAACAGGCACGCAAGGACGGACGGAGTCGAGCCCACTTTTCTAAACATCCATCGAACGAGACAGAGAGAGCAAGCTTGTGATTGGCCAGGATTTCACTTCCTTTAAATTCGTCAACAGCACCGCCATTGCCCCTAAACAAGAAAAAGAAGCAGAAGATATCTAGCAGCAGACACAAAGCAGCTTGAAGAATACTTCGCAGAAAAACTGTAAAATATGAACGTTTATTCACCCGTGACTGGAGGAGTGTAAAGATACGCAGCACACGTTTTATTCTTAGAGGTGGCGAGCACATGAAGAGGTGGAGGAGAACAAGGGACACAATAATAACACAATAGTAAATGCACTATCTTGGACCGGATACATGCCAGGATAACCCAGAAAAGCGCTACGCCCTCTGTTGTCCTGGCAGGAAAAATTGCTTTGCAACACTCCCCAGGTGACGGCGATGTCCGAAAGCAAAACATCTCCGTCAATCTGTGTGCATCTCTCCCTCCCAGGGCTGATGGAGAAGCATAAATTAGGCTTTAGTGCTGTGGTTGTCTGAGGTCGGGGTTCCTTTTTCACACATGCATGTTTCAGCTCCTATCTTGGATGTTCAACAGGATTTAGATCAGACACATCAGAACAGTGAAATGTTTGTTTCTTAGCCATTGTTGTGTTTTGTATCAGTGTCCCGTTGGAGGACCACGCTTTCTGACACTGGGCAGCACATTACGCCTTGATAGTCTGGAGGTTTGATTGGACCCTGAACAGACTCAAACACTCTGCCAGATGCAGCAAACCAGCCCCAGAGCACAACTGAGTCTCCTCCACGTTTCACATCTGCTAGGGTTCTTTCGTTTTCATGCTCTGTTCTTGTGTCTGTGAACTTGGAGCTGATGGGATATGCCAAAAAGCTCCAGCTTGTCTCATCTGTCCACAGGACATTTTTCCAAAAGCTTTGTGGATTCTCAATAAACCCTTTGTCCAATTCCTGCCTGGCGCTTTTATGATTTGCTTTCAACAGCGGCGTCCTCTTTGGTCGTCTTTCATTAAGTCTAAATTTGACTCACGCAGTAATGGATGGTGGGGTCTGACATTGATGAACCTTGATATTGTAGCTGACCTCTAATCTCTATGAAGGTTTAGGCCTTTCGGTTCCCATTCACATTATCCGTCTCTTCAATTTGACGTTAATTTTCCTCTTGCATCCTCATCCAGTGAGGTCCTGAGCATCGCCCATTTCTTATGGGTGAACATGCATGATTTGAACTCTGACAGCTTTTAGCTCACGTCTAAAAGAATGACTCAGTTCTAAAAAAAAGAAAACAGGTCCATGCAAGAATAAAAAGCTACTTCTATTAGGCCAAGTTTTCAGTTGATGGCAAAAGTGACTTTGTCACTTAGAAATTAAAGGTGAAGTTCACTGAGAAACGTATAGCACTTGTTCTTTTTGAAATATCATAAATCACTCTGAGTTTTACATGCATGCTGAGTCTTCAACCCTCATTTTCTGCATTGGCCACCAAAAGTAAATAGACGGGGAAACTGTGGGGTCAGAAAAAGCCACACAGATCAACGCCACACAATCAAATTTGCATTCATGGACTCATCCTGTTGTTTATTTAGCAGCCAGGAGAGAGCAGAGCAGATCTCTGCCAGTAGAAGCTAACCATTAGCATTAGCAACTCCATAACATGGCTTGTGTTATTTGTGAGGATGACCCATCAATGTTGCATTTTTTTTTTACTCAAGAAAGTCTAGCGAACAGAGGCAGTGGAAGAGTCACATTGCTGTTAGCCAATCAGAGGCAAGATCTTTGTATAACATGATCATTGAGTAAATTCTGCTGTTTTCCACCCCCCACTACTCCGACTAACTTCTATTTCCTGAAACAGGAGCGCCAGAGCTTTTTGTTTCCTCTGAAAACGACTCGCAGGGCATTCATCTACTAGAGACTACAACAAATGTATTAAAATAACGAGTGCGTAACTCCTTTAAATAGACGATGTGTACCATTAATCTCTGGAAATATCCATCAAAATGTATTAAAGGTGTCCTAGAATGCAATTAATCAACAATCTAAAACAGAGCTTTGAGCCTCCAAAAAGCATAAGATTTTTTTTTGGCTTTCATCTGTCCCAGGAGCCCTGATACAGGCCATTCTAAACCCCCTTACTCAGGCCTTCAGTGAAAAGAGCTGTTGACCCCTCCCACTCGGCCAGGACATGCTGATTGGTTGGTTTCCCCAGAAGGTCTCAGACACATGCAGGTTTGAGGAGGCGTGGCTCCCCCTTATAACGGTGGTTTTCTCTCGCCTTTTTCAACTTTCTAATTTACAATAAAAGTAGGTCAAACACGGCTTTGACTTATTGGCTACTGTTGACCACCCAAGCTGTCTTATTCAACAACAAGGAAAATGTTGGTTTACATTCTAGGTCCCCTTTAAATGATGCCCAGTTGTTGAAAAATATTGGCAGCTTCATAACATATAACCATAAAAATTGGGTCTAAAACACATGGGAGCAGGTCTAAGTCTCTGGGCGACGCCATATTAGGGACTAGTAATCCTAGAAATACAGTGATTCTTCCTGATGTAAGAAGTGAGTCTACGCTTTCTTTTGGTAGTTTACATGATCATGATCATAGCACAATGTTCTGTGACTCTTCAAAAAACAGTAAAAACTCTGGCAGTCAGGGGCTTTCTGGTCAGAAAACAGCTGGCAGTGAATGAGTTAAGAGTGAGGCAACATCAATCTCAGGTGTTCATTTTAAATATTGTTAATGTAAACTTTCACACCTTATCTGAACTGACATTTTCTACAGCTGAAAGAAATGTACAATGTGTTGTCTAGAATTTCATGATTTGTAAAACAAATTGCATTTATGGTCTTTTTGTGTCAAGAAACAGAAGTTTTGTACTTGCTTTAGCTTTTTTAAATTGATTTTATATTTCAGAAAGCACATGTAGGTAATAGAGGTTAGCTAACATCAAGGGTCAGGTTCATCAACAAAACGAGGAGAAGCAATTCAGTATCAGAACTTTTATAAAATCAAGACAGTTGAATAAAAAAATCGAATATGGTGAAACCATACAACCTATAATAACGTTCATTCCTCATTATTAGACTGATATTTACAGCTTTCCTGTAAAATGAGACATTCCTGACTTTGCCTCGTCTACCCATAAGGTCAGTTCTGCTCTGATTAGTCAGCTCAAGTCTTTAACAAAGCACACTTTCAAAAATTAAAAACCCAACTGCCTCCTGTGGCATTCCTTTTGGATTGTTGTTTTTCCTCCTAACAGTGTATTCTACTGGGTCTGGAGGGTAAAAAACAATGAATCCCTCTGAGAACATTGTTGTTTTCAGCAAACATTGAGCCTTTTATTGTTTATACTTATTCAAGCTGATGTTGCAAGTAGCAGTGCATATTTCAATATGCCTGTTTACTCATTTGTGGGACATCTCTGTTTCTCTCATCCCTGTCTTGGTTCATTGGTCTTTTTATAGCATCTTGCATCAGTATCTAATGCTTTTTGTGGTTATTAGTCAGCAAACATGCAAGTGGTGGAAACTCTCTTTATGACTCATCAAATTATTAAAAAAAACATGACAATTTATTATGAATCAAACTAAAAAGTAAATCCAAAAACCTTGTTAATCACTTTTGTGAATTCCATTTAGTTTGTGAAGTTCTCTGCATTTATTTCTAGCTAATTCATTGATGATTTATGATTGAAGTGTACGTCCAGGTGCATGCACTGATAACGACCGATAAGGTTAAATGTCTGGTTATCTCATTAACTAATAGTGACTGGACCATTTATTAATATTCAGTTACAGGCATTAGTGCTGGCGTTTTAATCATTCATTAGATGGTAATGATTTCTGCATTAGTCGTGCAATTTTCAGTGGGAAAAAAAGCTCTGGCGCTCTTGTTTAAGGAAGTAGAAGTTAGCCGGAGGAGTGGAGAAGGCAGGAAACGAAAGGATTTGGAGTCTTGCTCATTAATATTCATGATATGTGAACATCTCACCTTCGATTGGCTAACAGCAACACAATTATTCTGCTGCCTCTGTTCCACCATGTTTTGGAGTTGCTAATGCTAGCGGTTAGCTTCTACTAGCCGAGACGTGCTCTGCTCTCTGCTGTCGCATGCAAAGGCTGGTGAGTCCATGAATTTAAAATGTTAGTGTGATGTAGATCTGAGTGGCTTTTTTGAAACCTTTTTTGTATTGTCAGGTCCCTTTTTGCTTAGCTTTCTTTTATGTCTTTAACCTTTGACCCCTGTGTTTCTCTTAGCAGTTGTTTTCCCCCGTGTTAGTTATTTTAGTTATCATTTATTCTCATAGCCTACTAGCCGAGACGTGCTCTGCTTAGCCTTATATACTTGTATTCAGTTATTCCTAGTGCATTTAGATTCTGTTACCCTCATTTAGCTCCTCCCTGTTTAGTTTATTTTTTTATTCTCTTTCAGCCTTTTATTTTATAATATCGTCTTGTTTTGGTTTACTGTATTTTATTCTTTTATCTTGTTCAGTCATAAGTTCTCTTCTTGTGTCTTGTCTTGCCTCCCACTCCTTAGTTAATTGTCACACCTGTAGGTCCTTGTCATCAGTAATCATCTCACCTGTTCCATTGTCTTTGCATTCACTTCCCTGTCTGTTTACTCAGCACTACTCATTCCTCATTGTTGCTCTGAGCAAATAGAGACTCTTTAAGTTGATCTGACCTGGCTGCCTCCCAGATCTCTACTTCTCACCTGCATTTAGGTCCTCACCGCCTCACAAACAGACAGATTTTTAAACATGCGTTAGAATATCCTCTCCCCCAATCAAGTACTTTCCCAAAGTTTACTTTTTACATCAATTTTCACATTTGGTTTTTTTTTGTAATTAGTAATTTTGTGTATATTTCTGAGTGTCAATTTTAATACATTGAACTTTCTCCACCAAAGACCAAATGTCCACCAAGACAAGTTCCTGTCGTAAAAAACCTGGAAATCAACCTAAATCTGATTCTGTCCTTTTCAAGATTGTTTCTGCTCTTTGTGTTTTGGTTTTATTTCACAATTCTAGGAAAATGTTTTTTTTTTTTTAAATCATATTGAATTTTATTGGGGGAAATAAAATAATTTGTTCCTGGTTGGAGAAGCTACAAGATGTTTTAGCAGGTGTGATAGTTGAAAAGTGATCAAACTCGGGTCATAAAGTGCAACAAACAGAAACGTGAAACTTTTTCAAGAAAAAAAAACTTCAAAATGTTTTTGTTCAAATGTTTCACCATCAAGACCAATCAGAAGCATATATAATTCTGAATTCCTCGTTTAAAATAAATTCCCAGATTAGTAAATCGGTTCTGCTTTATACCCGTGACTCATGTTTCAATGGTTTTCTAGTATGAATGGAAAAATATCACTGCCCTGAATTTAAATTATAACAGAGAACATTTATTTTTACCATCAACATCAGACATATGAAGTGAGCAAGCCCATAAAAACATGGTTCAAAGTCTTTTGAAAATGAATAAAAACATTTTTTATTCTTTTTCATTTGCATTCCATACATTTTCAGCTGATCTTTACTTCGACAAACCTCGGCACATTTTAAATCTTTGATGGGAAGCTGAAACGTCTCTTACTGGACGTGTTTGTGGTGTGATCACACATTCACTAGGCTCTAAACTGCTTCACGATGAATCCATTAGCTCTCACTAATGTAGCTGTTAAGTTGAGTTGATTGGCAAGAAAAGGCATTTGGTGGAAATAAAAACAGATAACTGAGTTCCTGCATATCTTAGATATCTGCTGGATAATTCTCATTAGGCTAATATTTTTAAGTTTTCATGAAGTACCATATATGTAGTCTGTCACTAAAAAATTAGAATATGGTGCAAAAGTCCGTTTATTTCAGTAATTCAACTTAGACTGCGAGACCATTTAAAGGGTCAGGAACCCTTTGCAGGTGTTTTGACACAGATGTCTCATGTTAATCTCAAAATTAAGTAAAAAGATGTTAAAATCTGAGCTTTATTTATCCCACGTCACCAAAAATCTAGACTTTATATTCTAAGCTGCACCGTTTTCAAAATGGACGTACGTTTGAGCTGAAGTTGGTTTGTTTCCTTACATTTCTCATCATTTTGGACATTTATATTAATCTATAAACTTTTTAAAAAGGAATTTGATGAAACATTGTTTTGATTCATCAGCCTGTAAGTAATCAGTTTATTAAAACAAAGTACAAATATCTCTGCGGAGAACGTGTGTGGTAGTCAGCCGACATCGGCCCTGCTGCTTCAGTGAAGCCATAACTCAAACACAGCTGCACGGTGACAAGCTATTGGGCCTCTAGCAGTACTACTCCTCATATTTACTGAGCTACGGAGCAATATGCAGAACGATTTATCAAACAGACACGTCCCCAACTATTTCAATTACACTTACAGCTTTGTCTTCTCCTTCCACCACCTGTTCTTAATGATTCCTCTGTAAACCTTGCTTACAGCAGATTGATTTTTCAAAAAATATCTGCTCACCATATGCTAGACGTGTCTGTTGACCCATTTTTACAGAATGCACTCTTGATTCCCTCAGTGCAATGCACTGATTAATTGCCATTTCTTTGCAGACTGCTTTTCAGTTGACACGTGTCCTTGTGAATGTACAAACAGATGTGGGATTTCTACTTGCTCTACGTCTCTCTCTCTCTCTCTGTGTGTTTCTCACACACACACACACACACACACACATGCACACACACTAAAGCCTCCAGCTAATTTAAACGATTCAGGGATAGTGATGAGAGTGATTTGTCACTTTACAGAAGCAACATTCTCGCCTAAAGGACCGCAAAGACGCCTACACAGGTTCCTAAACACAAGACTCACACATTTAACGTGCAGCTCCATCATCACCAGCCTACATGCATGATGCCAAAGGGAAGGCTGCAAACTTTTATTTTATTTGAGGGGGGACAAAAACATGCTGTTTTTTTATGGATGGCAGTGTCCCTGAGGAGGAGAGGAGAACTTATAGAAAAAAAGATGGTTGAGAGGAATAGTTTAGATCAGAAAGAAAGTGTTGCCAACTCCTCACTGAGAAAAAATAGCTATTAGCTGTCAAAAAGTGTGATAAATTTTCTTAATTCCTAATTCATAAAAGTGGCCATGTGTTAATTCTAATGCATGCTGCAGGATGTTGTGGGGAAGGAAATGAAGCGAGTGAAAAATACCTTAAATCTGTTTAGAACGACAAACTCACATCTTTCTGTGGATTCTTGCTTTTTAAATGTCACTTTTAATCAGCCAAAGGCTGCTTCATGCATGCATCATTTGCAGTCTGGCTGCAGAGAGGTTAATTTCTCCTGCCCTGACTGCAGCAGGGGAGGTGACTGCTACATAAAAGAGCCCCCTTTGGGACGGAGGAGGGGCAAAAACAGCTCCTGCTGCTGGTTGAGAGTCTCTAGAATCTAGAATTAATCCACATACATCAAATCATGTTTGTGGTTTGTAGTATCTTAAATGGCAGATACTTGCTTTGGAAAAGGCTCCTGTATAACTAATCATTAGCCACCTGTACGATGTAAAGTTTCTCTGACTGTTGGTCATTACAGGAAACATCCAGATAACTCATATTTACACAAATAACTATTCTATTACATTCCAGTAAGAACAAAATAAAACAAACAAAAAAAATCAGGCTATAGGAAAACGAAAGTTGCTTCTTAAAGGGTAACACCATGGGTGGAGACTTATTTCAACCACACATCCTGTTGGAAAAATACTTCGCCTGGAGGATCGAGAGAGCGACACTGAGGCAGTGATTGACAGCAACCCCGTCAATCCCCTGCGTGCGCTCTCGGAGTTTCTCAGTTGGAAAAACGAGTCGTTACCAAGCACGCACACTCATGCGTGCACATGAGCACACAAACAAAGCAGACTCACCACTCAGGAGACAAGCAGACTCAGAGCTCCAGCAGGCTGGAGGACTTCCTGTACATCGCGATTACCAGGAAAAAGGGGGGAGGAGGAGGTTTTTTCAAGGAGGCGAGCAGCTCCAAGCCCTAATGTGTCATATGAGCGAGTGGTTGAGCCAGGTGGAGGAGCGGCTGAGACTCAGCTGGGGTTCAGTGCAGTGCAGACACGTAGTATGGTAGAGACGTCACCCTGCAGCTCTATAGCCATCAGCTGTGGCTGATTCTATATCAGTGTACAGAGTTTTAACCTGAAGATGGAGATAGAATTACGGTTTGGGACTGAAATATAAAATTTTAAGTAAGTTGCACTAAACTGCCAAAATAATGATCTCACATGTTTACAGCAAAAAAAAAAGTTGATTTAGGTGTTACTCTCTCTTTGAATACAAATATATCTGATTCAGGAGATATTTAAAAATCAGTATTTTAATTTTAATTATTTTAATTGTTAAATTTATTTCAGCTGTTACCACAGGACACTTAGATCAACATTAGTCAAATTAACAGGATTAAAGCAATGTCAGTTTGCTCATTTCAGATAACTATGGCTTCCATCTTGAATCATGCTGAACTCAAAAGCTAACCAGTTGCAGATGCACAACCAATGGCAGCTTTGTGAACATTTCACTAAAATCCTCCCAGTGGTGCAGGAGATATTTTGTTACAAATACAAACCAAACGCACAGACATGGATAAAAACATTTTTTGCACGCCTTTTGGTGGCAGGCGATAAAAAATCATCTCTAAAACTTGTGTAACTTTAAACCATGAAAAAAAGAGAAACTCATGTGGGTTATGAATAATTCTGGACACAAATATTGCTTCTGGCCACAGGAGTAACATTTAAGAAAATGCTGATAAGCGGGCCTACAGCGAATGCAAACACCTCTGCATAAACAACTCACTTTTAGAGGTGGGTGAAATGTTTACGTGTCTGTTTACTTGTTTCTCTGGGTCATGCAATAACTCAGCATACCAAAATATTAAAATGTGTGTTTTATTGGCTTATTGCACAGCAAATTAAATTAGACCATTGTTTATTTTCCCCAGAGAGAACATTTTCTCTTAGTGTGACATTTTCCACTAAACATGTTATTTTCAGCTAAAAAGCATCAAGAGGGAACTAAAACAACAAAAATGTGTTTTTTTAGATAAATAAAATATTCATAGCTCACCACGTTCTCAAAAGTTAAAGATTTTTGTCATAAAATTATTTTCTGAATTTTCTGCAAATGCAAGTTTCAGAGCAGATTTCTTTGGTTCTCTACGTTCCCCTGCGCAGTGAGAAAACTGTTTAATTAGTTAGTTGAAATGAGAGTTTAAGCCTTATTTGACAGGAGATCAGGCTGGAATTGGGCTGAAGAGAGACAAAGAGGGCACTTCGTGACTTATTATGCTGATATGAATTATTTCCTGGTTGAATGAATAAATCACCTTCCAGAGAGAAACTGGAGGTACGATGTAAGGAGAAAAAGAAGAAAAGACGGGGGAAAATTAGAATTGAAGAGAAAAATGAGGACGATTAACAATGAAAGTTAACTACTGCACTGACAAAGGTCTGGGTGAGGCATGGAGGAGGAAGGTGAAACGAGAAAGAGGATTTTTTTATGTTAGTCAAAAATATTCAAACACCTTTAAAACAGAACAAACTAATAAAACAGAAAACATTTAGGATTTGTATGAAGCTAGAGCGATGAGTGAAGGCAGGACCGGGGAAATTGAATCTACTAAAGATTTAGAGTATTGTGACATAAGGAGGCATCAAAGGGATCAGATTGAGGTCTGTTGAACACTGTGGCAGCAGCCCACCGGGACAAATTACCGCCTTCTGTCAAATGTGTCTGGATTTAAACCAATTTGGGATGTAGAGTCTGACAACACTGATGGGCAAATAAACCGCAAACTGCACATCCATGCTGGGAGAAAGACGTTGGAACACTTAGTGGAGGAGTGAGGGGAAGAAGGATGGGTTCTCCTTATAAAGGAATAATTAAGATATGTGAACAGCAAGAAGAAGACACATCATCACAGTCTCTGGCCACTGACAGCACAACTGTTTACATCCTCAGAGTTCAGACCAGTGTTCATTCTATTCACAGAATATTCTAGTCATTTTTTTCATCAAGAAATGTGTTTCTGCAAACAAAAATAAAACAATTTAAGAAAACATATTGGGTAAAGACTAAACTAAACAATCACTAAATTGATCGACATTTTCGTCGACAAATAAAAGACAAAAATGAAGAAAAATCCAATCAGAAGTCTTGAAAGATATGAGGAATGTGCAAAAGAACCACTCAACAAATGGAACAGGTGGGACTAAATAAGAAGAGAACCAATCAGAGTCCACCTTACTGAGAGATGAATCAATTGCACATTCCCGGCCAGGGGTGAGAGAGCGTAGGGTGTCCCGATTACAGACATATATCCGTAGACGCCTCGTGGACTGGCGCTGCCTATTGGAGCTGCCGTAGTTGTCGGCCGCCATCTTAGATGGGTCTCCATTCGCCCCCAGTGCATTAATTTCTACTGAGGAAGGTGCTTACCCAGCTAAAAACACATTTTATCAAGCTTTTACACAAAATCAGACACATGGTATGGCATGATAATTAAAATATAAATATAATTAAACAAAATAAATAAAAATATAAAACCCCATCAGGTAGGCTAGAAAAGTCAATAGTAATCCCACATGATCTGTTTTCAATAGTACGCCTGTTGTTGCAACCGTAGGCTGCACAAAAACAGCCATAGAAGCTCACTCTGCATTTACTAAGGAGAGTGAGCAGACCCATCCAATATGGCAGCGACACTGTTACACTCTCCAGCGCCCAATGGGGCGTCTACGTATTCATGTCTATGGTCCAGATTCTCAAGTGTGGAAGTTGACCACGCCCCTTTTGCAATGGCTCGAGGGCCTTTTCTGAAAATATTGAAAATATGTATTTTCAATGAAAGAAGTTTATTTTAAGATGATTAAAGATATTTAGTCATGCTCTGATTGTTTTAGAGTAAGATTTGGACAGCAATGAATTTAAATTTAGTCAAATAATTGTTTGTTTGAAAGTTGTTAATAAAGATTTTTTTAAAAGTAGCAGAAAGAGCAATCCTGGCATGCATATTGATGACGCAATGCTCACTGTCCCAATTCAGCAATTTATTTGCACACTTGTGTACTACGCACTGGAAGCCTTACTTCCTCCAAGGGCACTTGACAGAAGACCGTAGGGAGTGTTGCGAGTATTGGGATTGGGCCTGAGTCCAAGCTCCAGGGAAGACAATTGTTGGGGAATGGAGAATGGCCTTAAACAGGATGTTAAAATGGAGATGAGATCAGTTTTTTTTTAGACAACTTCAATTTGACAAAAAGCTGCTATGCAGTGAACCTTCAACACGTACTGCATCCCATAGTGGGAGGTATGGGTCCAGTGGTCATGAAGTGGCAGCAAAGACACGTGGAATGATAAAACCTTGAAAAAAAGACACCAGCAAAATAAATATTTCTTAAGACCAATCTTCAATAGAACCGCGTTTTTTTTTCTTTGCTTCACTTGCATTATTTTGAACATTTCTTTTCTTTTCCCCCACTGGTAACATGAAGCAAAACAAAAGCCACTTGTGTTTAAATGACCTTTTTCTCGCTTCTCATCACCTGAATGTGAATTATGGGCTTGTGTAAAACATAATAAGTAAGTCTGAGAAAAAAAGATAAACAAAGCTTTTAAAACAATAATCCAGCATCTGAAAGAGAAGGATGAAGCTTAAACTCATCTCAAAGCTGCTGGTAATTTTTGTAAAGTCAATATTTACTTCCTGTTTGTTATCCACTTCCAGCCGTTCCATTTCCATCTCTAAAATTCCATCTCTGCATGATGTCATTCTTTTATCATTCCTCCCATCTCCTGTCCTGTTCACATTTATTTTCTTTATTTCACCTCCACACCCTCTACTGTGGCATCAACCCTTTAAATAATACACAAGCTCCTCATCTCCTGGCAGGGGTGGCAGATTCCTACAGGATTCAATCATGGCCCATAATGAGATTAGCATGGTTAATGCACATGGCCCATCCCTCCTGACTACCTTATCTCTGGAGCTCAAACGGTGCTCCACATGGCAGGAGAGAACCCAGGATGTGTGGGTTGATCGCTGTGTGACTGAACCCAGACAACCTGTGGTTCCACCTACTACAAGGGTCTGTGGGGGGAGGGGGTATCCCAGGTGAAGCAGAGAGAGAAAGAGCTGAGCTTCCAGTGAAATATGGCCTTGGACGAGTAATTGTACGTGTGTACATGGGAGGTCTTGGTGGGGAGTGTTTGGCAGGATTCCACAGCTTATCCCAGCATTTGAAAAGCCGAGGTAGAGTTGGCACTTCAAACAAGCAGAGCTCAGAGCGAGAAAGGAGAATTTTTTTGGCTGGACTGAAGGATGGAGGTGATGAAACAGATTTTGGCATCATGCTGGGGTTTGTTTGTGTTGAGCATGCACCAACCGGCCACTTTATTAGATACATAATTTTAACACCTTAATCTAACTGCTGAAACGTCTCCTCAGCCTTCATTAGTGTCTACAGGAGCGGTTCATCACTACATCAAACAAATCAGCTGTGTTCATGAACTAAAACATGCAGGAAACATGCTGGAAGCAGACTGCAGATCTAGCATGTCAACTCCACTTTACTATTGACAAACAGGGACCAGTCCAATACTCTGAAGTTGCAAGTGCAAATTTTTAAAGAGGCAAGCAACTCCTAACTGTATTGTTTTCGGCTTGTGAGTAGCCAGGCCAGATGGAGGCATTGCCAAGACTCAACTGCAGTGCAGCCACATAATAAGGTAGCAGCAACTTCACAGGTTAGTGTTTAGCTGTTAGCAATGGCTGATACAAATTCAATATAAAGCATTTTAACTAGGGCTGTCAATCGATTACATTTTTTAATCGCGATTATCGCATGAGTGTCCATAGTTAACTCACGATTAATCACATTTTTTTTCTTATTCAAATTTTTCTTATTTCAACTATGGAGTGGACAAATATACTTTTTTAAGAAAATATGTTTATTATAACTGTACCAAACAAACATGATAAATACACTCCAGTATCCTCCTCAGAAAAAAAAAATATTCAAAAGATCAATTAGGCATTACCTCCCACACAATAACACCTTATATGGTTCCACCACAAGGACTCAAAATCAACACATGTGGTACTAAAACAAGGACAAAGGGAAGAGTGTGATAAAGAACTAGGACTCTGCCTATTTAGCACATTTTAAATATATCTTATTATTTTTAACAAAAATATAAGGCAACACTTCTGTTTTGTTTTTTTGCTTTCTTAATCCATTGAACTCAGACAAAAATAATGCAACAGGGGCCAAACTCAAATCAGCTGATGTTGCTGAACTGTGGCCCACACACACACACACACACACGCACACACACACACACACACACACACACAAAGTTATTCTGGTAAGCTATCAATTAATTTTTCCCGGATTTTTTCCAGGGGCAAAACGGGCAGCACATTTTTTTTTTTTTTTTTCTGTAGATTATTGAATTATATTGTGACAGAATGGTGATGCTCTCTCATCAGCTGAGACCTCAGCTAAAGGTCCCGGTTGGTTGCAGCGCTTCGAACACAGGAATTAAATACTCAATAAAAGTAAGCAAACTGTACCCTCCTCCTCCGTTTCACCACCGATCATGTTCGGTTGAACTCCTCCGGTTATCCGCTTCATCGTAATCCAGAGAAAAATACCGAGCTGCGGGTCACTTTCTACACACTGTTTACACTCGTTTTCTGAGCGGTTACGTCATCGCCGGCTTTACGCTCATATTGAAAGCCTGGTAGGCGTAGGTCCCCGCGCGATTTAAAAACACTGTTTTTATCTTAAAAATCCAGCCGTGGAAATCCTAAAAAGAAATTGACTTGAGGGTTTAATACATTTTTACACATGTGATTTAAAGGAAATTTGCCGCTGGCCAGTGGCTTGTTCCTGCTTCTTATTTACGTCAGACTATGGAACGCGAGGAGGGCCAAAACAAAACTACGGAAGCCTGCACGTTAATCGCGCGTTAAAAAAATTAATGCCGTTAAGGGGGCTTTGCATTAATGCATTAAAAACGCGCTAATTTTGACAGCCCTAATTTTAACCTGAAGAGGGTGCAATAATGGTGGTTTTAGACCGCATTTAAAATTTTTTATTTATATTATAAATAAAATATATAAATAAGACCACACATCTATAACACTATTAGACACTCAAGCAGTTTATCAGCAAAAAATGTTGATTTGGTGGTAACTTGCTCTTTAAATATGTGAAATGACAAATTAGTGCAGTTTTGAGGAAAAAAGGCGGTTCAACCTGAAACTTGAAAGGCGTATCTAATAAATAGTCTGGTGAGATACCAAAACTTGGCTCACATTAATCCAAACATTACTTTTAAAGCAGAAACACACAAACACAATGTTTCTACGTTTAGCAAATGTTCTTATCAAGTGTGACAGCAATTGGCTCAGCAGATAGACTTAAAGTGATGTATCACCAAGATTAGTAGCAGCCCCATGATGAATAAGATGGTGTGTCTGACACACACACACACACACACACACATGCAGAGGAAATGATTAACAAAGAGAAACACAAGCAGAAAGCCCTACAGTCTGCTGTGCTTTATGTCCACAGGGTGTGTTTAGATGTAAAGTCTATTCCATTTAAGTGGATGCAATCCTTCACTACTTTGATTGATTTCTCAGTCAAATTAGCTGATTTCTTAATCTGTCAGCGAGCTGAAGACACATTACCCAAAGGTAAACAACACTTTTACTTAATTTAAGGATTATTTTTCCTAATGCACTGCGACTATCTTTCAAACACACGTGAAAGCTCCAACATTCTGTGTATTTTACAAATCAATGCTCTAATCTTTGTATTCACGCAGCATAAAATACCCAGTATATCGCTCCTAGAAATAGATCAAATTAAGTAGACTTGCACTCGGAGCAATTTGGAAAAATGTATAAAAATACCAACGCATGAACAAAGAACACAAAGGGAAGCTCTTTAAAAGAACCATGCATACCTTTAGACTCTTGCAGCCACTGCCTGAGGCAATGAAAGCACTCTGCACGGCAAAATCTGCCAGTTGGCTTTAAATAAATGTACAATTACCCAAACTGCCATGCTCACAATACTCTACTTGTTTAGATATGAGCGGATCTCTTGTATTCTGCTGGAGGTAAACGCTGACTTTAAGGGTATGAAACATAATCAAGTTACATCAGATCACAACTACGCTGTGTACTCTAAAAAGGAATGCAGTTTACAAACAGGATAAGTGGATTCCTTTATCCAGATGTAACCTTAAAGACACTTATGCGATAAAATGATGTAAAATCCTCATTTACTAGGGACGTGTATTGGTAAAATTCTGGCGATACGATACGTATCACGATACAGGGGAGACGATACGATATATCACGATATATTGCGATACATTCAGACAGACGATATTAGCGATTTTTTTTAGACTGAATTTATTGTAGGAAACAAAACCCATTGCACACTGCTGCTAACTAGCGGTCAGCATTTGTATTGCACCAAATGCTTGTAAATTCTTCCAAAAATTTGATACACTGCTTTTGAATATCGATATAATATTGCAGGAAAAAATATCACGATATATTGCCATATCGATATTTTCTTACATCCCTATCATTTACTGTTGTATCAGAGCATTGACTTTACTTCTTCTTTTAACCTTTTGACCAACAGATCTACTGGTTGATGGAGAATATTTTAGCCCCAAAATTATTATCTTAACAGAAATCATTACCCAATAAGTTTGCCTCAAATAACCAAACAAATAAAAACATTTTTAAAGTGTAATTGATGGTGTGAATGATAAAGGGTCAAACTGAATGAATCCATTTTTGAGGTAAATAATAGTTTAATTTTGTCTTGTATGGTTACTGTAGTCGGTTGTAATACAACTATTCTGAATTTGCTAAATTAATTTAGTTTTTCAAGAATGTCAAAACTTCCAATCATGTATTTCTTCTTCATGTAGACACCAAAAGCAAAGTGAAAAGAAAAAGCTGAATCAGCAGCTATTAAAAAATAAATAGTTTTACAGAATTTAAGTGCCTGGCAAGCTCGTGCATATAGAAAAACTTCCACCTTCTGACTGATATTAAGGAAATATTTGAATCACTTTACATCCTGGGAAAGATCAGACCATTTTATTAAATTCACCACAAAGTGTAGAATAGCTTAGAGCAACAGCAAAAACCTGTGTTCTAAGGTTCACTATGGTGTTTTAATTTGTTTAGAAAAATGCCCGTGGCAGATGAGACCAATAATGCCTGAACAAGTATAAAAATAAATAAATAAAACATCTCTGCAATGATTCGTGTTCAGAGTTATTCAGCAGTAATTTGTGGATTATAATTGGTGCATCTAACAGACTTATCTATGAGAGAAATTAGGACAGAACCTACATTAGCTATAGAGGATTTCAACCAGCTGCCATGTTTAAAACAGGAGTGGAGGTTTTAGCGGGATGAGAGGACAGGGAGCTGACCCAACTTTTATCATGTTGCTGGTAGAAAGTTTTATCATCACACATAAAGAGTCCAGAAGAAACAATTAACTCCAAAAAGTTTTCAACGTCCCCTTCACCTTGATATTTTTCAGTACCCCTTAACAACCTCTCATCCCGATTGTGCACCTGTTGCTATGGGAACACATAGGTTGTGCACTTAAAGAAACAAAAAAATCCATTTTATGTTATTGCTTTTCACCGTGTATTACCCCATAGTGCTGTCAGCTGTTTTTGCTGAGGAAAGCCGGCGCCTGAGGCAGTCTGCCCCATCTAAAGCACGACTTATTGGAAATTCTGTTTTACTGGGAAATGAAGCGAGGAATGAACAAAACCAGAAACTGAGTTTTATTTTGGATCAAAGCATGTAAACAGACAAAAACTCACCTCTGCTTTAGTCGATGCCCTCCAAGGACCTGAGAGTTCTGCCCACCAGAGGTCAGCAGGTCCTGCAGGGTCTGTAGAGGGATGAGTTCCTCCACTTGGGTCACAATATTTTCTTTCAATCAAGTTTTTCTGTCTTGTGTGATCCAACTTGGTCTGATTCCTTTGTCTATCACAGACGTGGGGAGTTTAATTCAGATTCTTGTTTCTCCACCAGTCGGCCAAAGCACGAGTCGTCCCAAGTAGAGCTGCAAGAAAAGGAAAAATACAAAGAGATGGAATTTAGTTTTTTTAATCATATTTCATTCATAAATATAAGGAGGAAAAAAACAATGGAAAATTAAACCATTCAGAACAGAAATTACCCTCCAGGCTTGATTAGGTGTGCTTATTAAGGGCTCTTTTCCATGATTAATAAAACGTCCTTGGTCAAATATTCTCTAATATTTATGGGCAAATTTCATACCAGACCGTAGATTAGGCAGCAGTGGCAGCACGGTTTATTACGTGATGAAAAGTCACTTACTTTGTTAGATTTGAGTTTTAAAATGGAGAAAAAATGGAACAAATGACGTAAGAATCCCAGAGAAACATCAGATTTGATTTTTGCTAGTTCTACATGGAAAACGACGGCCTTACGCACTCTTTTCACAGCTCGCTGCCATGCAGTCGGCTGAATTTACTGCAGGCGCTCAGCATGTTAGACAGAGGTGTTAGAGGAACAGCGAGTCCTTGCAGGCTGTTGTTTCCAAATCTCTCTAACAGGAAGTGGCTTTAAAAAGCCTCGTTATAAAGTTGTTAAGTTGGCACAAATGCCAATTTGTGAGTGTGTCTGCAGCTCAACAGGTTTGCTCACAGACAGAGGAGAAGAATACCAACAGTGGCAACGCGTCAGGAGAAGCTTCTCTCATACAGTTTCAAACTCCTCCGTTTTTCTGATAAAAAATTCAGCATTTTGTATTTTAAAAATCAAATATTGGAATCTTAGCTAACACTCCCTACATGCTGCACACACACACGCATACACGTGCACACACACATGCACACACACACATAGATGCATGCATCTGCTGGGCAGCACAAATAAAATGCACTTGGCCAATTGAAATGTCAGAGAACTTTAATGCATCAGATTTGCCTGATATAAAAGGGGCGGAGCCATAGCAGCACTAAACCGACAGGAAGAAGCCAAGCGGAATATCTTCTGTCTCCTTCACCAGGTAATGATGCCTTTGGCTCTAAGCAAAGTTTGGACAAGAAAGGGTCAGGGGAGCAGTCTGAGTTAGAGCGGAAATAATGAAAGGAAATAAGCTTCAAACGGGAAATGCAGCTAGTAGATAAAACCCTGAGATCAGTCACGAACAGGAGACCGTCAAATTAAACCTAAAGGAGATTTTAATAAATGTAGAGGTGGCATAAATATGAGATATATATGTAAGAACATTAAACACTAAGATGACTTAAAAAAAGCTAAAAACATCTGAGAATTTTTTATTAAAGGCACACTTGGCATTTTTGGCTTGCTTTTAGCTCCCCCTAGTGTCCGTTTTTGTAGAACCAAAAGTGAAACTTATCTCCTCGCTGTGCGTTTGTCTTTTTAATGCTGAAATGTCTCCTCAGCCTTCATTAGTGTCTACAGGAGCGGTTCATCACTAAATCAAACAAATCAGCTGTGTTCATGATCTAAAACATGCAGGAAACATGCTGGAAGCAGACTGCAGCACCAGGCATGTCAGCTCCATTTTACTAAGTCCAACAGAGACCGGACCGCCACTCTGAAGTTGCAAGTGTGATATTCTGGCCACAGAGGGCGGTGGGAGTGTGTAAAGAGTCATTTAGCACATACTGGCTCAAGAAAATGATTTAAAAATATGAAAAAAGTTGAATAGTATGGCTTTAAACTGAAAATAAATGTGTTTCTAAGGACGTGTCAGGTCTCTCAATATTTAAAATAATTGACTAAAGCCTCTAAAGACTGGATTTCAGACTCATCATTACCCATGATGCTGTTTTGATGGAAAACAATCTAATACAAGACCTTTTCCTCCCTTCTGTTGACTTATAAATCAAGACACCTGGTTGGACAAATATTTGTCAATGACCAGAGGAGACGGATGCAAAAGACAAAGCAGGGGAAGAAGACGCGTCGCACGCTGTCGTGAATACATAATGTTCTCATGCATGTATGCAGCAGGAAAAGTGACCTGATTGTCTGAGGAAAACAAAAAGTGGGTGGGCAATAAAGGAGAACAGGTTTAGAACAGATTTATGGAGAGAGGGGAGGTGTGAATTAATGACAGAATGTTTTTTTTTCTATTAGCCTGCTGCTGTTGCATCCGTATCTACTCGCTACCTTTTCATCTTCATACAAAGGGAGATGAATGGACTATATGGATGTGAGGGACATCAAACTAATAGAAAAAAATGCTGTCATCGGCGCTTATGTGTTAATAGGTTTTCTCTCCTCAACTACTTTTAGGATTCTCATGTTCTGTTTTTTTCCATTTTCTGAATCTTTTACTCACCGTCTTTCTGAAGGTCATGATGTTTTTTTCTTGTTTATTTCTCTGCTCACTCACCTGCTTCCATGCTTTTTCTCCATTATTAGTTACTTATGACTGCAAAGATAAAAATATGTAATTACTGCTGCCCCTTTCCCAGCCTTTACCATTCAATTTCCTGTGGTTTTTGTCTGAGTGGGTGTGTGGATGACATTTGGACGACTGCCACAAAGCCAGAACACATCACTTCTGTCACCACAGACGGTGCACCTCTGTGACTCGGCCAATCAAATCCCTCCTGCTCTAAAAACCCGACGGACTGATTTGTCAGACTGAGCTATGCAAACACGCACAATAAGGAACACAAAGGCAATTATTTCATGCATGAAAACGTGACATGAAAATTATTGTTGTTGTTGTTGCTGTTATCTTAATTTGCATCATAAATCTTTTTGCCCCAGAATATTAACTTAAACATTAAAATGTTGGTAATTTTGCTCAGCTGTTACAGAGAGCTTTAAAGGTGCAATATGTAAGAATGAAGCAAGACTGACATCCTGTGGTCAAATTTGGGTACTGCAGCCCATTTTAATAAACAAAAGGTGAGCATCTCACTCCCGTTCTGTGGCCCAATCTCAATACTCGCACTGCACCCTACGCCCTTCTGGGAAGTGTACTTAGAGGAGTGCGTAGCACACAAGTGTGCTGAATTGGGACAGGGATCGCCTGTGACGCATGCTGGGATGCTGGTCGCTGTTTGTGCTACTTTTAAAAAAACCTTTATTAACAATTTTCAAACAAACAAAAGTTACATTCATTAATGTCCACGTTAAATCTTAGTCTAAAACATTCACAGCATGAATAAATATCATTAATTGACTTTAAATGAATTTCTTTCATTTGAAAATACATGTTTTGAGAAAAGGACTTTGGCAAAGTGCAGATTAAGGGTGCAAAAGGGGCGTGGTCGCCTTCCACACCTGAGAATCGGGACACCCTATGCACTCGCCCCCCTGGCCGGGAACGCGCAATCGAAGGGTGCAAGGGTGGAAGTGTGATTATTGGAATTGGGCCTGTGAGTTTCATGGCTGTTGCCAGTTACGGATCAGCACCAGAAGATTCTCGATGATGAGTGATGATGAGTCATACACAGTAAATTGATAAGTAGATAAATACATTGTCATATCTGGTGTTAGCACTCCTGGGTGTTTTATGGTAGGGATCACTTGCTACAATTTCTTTGGCATTGGAAGAAGCGTGGTTGTTAGCTTGCTGTTAAAGTTCTGAACAACTCAATAAAGGAAGTAAAACACCATGATTGACTCATGAATCACTTCACGCACACATTTCACTGTAACATCGAGTTATTGGTAATTGAAAAAGTAGCTTGAAATATTTTTAGAGCCATCTTTGTTTCTAATTCACCGTTAGCATTGTTAGCTCAACGTTAGCCTCTAGCCTGCTTCACCTGATATAAGCATAGTGTTGTGGATTTTTTTGAGGTACAAGAAATAGCTTCTGGGTCGCTCCTGTTTACTGACTTAAATTCTTTAAACACATTGGGGTCTTTTTGCCTGCCGGTGTCGAATTACAAATGCCGGCTCTGCAGCTTTAGCTCAACGCAGACTTGGCAACCTCACGGGTTCACTGATTGTAAACATCCCCCAGCCGGCTGAGATTGAAATCTGTTTCATTGTATATATATATATACATTTACTTTTAACATATAGATGTATAACAATATATTTTACTCTTTATATTTAAAGGTGTCCTAGAATGCAATTAATCAACAATCTAAAACAGCTTTGAGCCCTCAAAAAGCATAAGAAAATTTTTTTTTGGCTTTCATCTGTCCCAGGAGCCCTGATACAGGCCATTTTAAACCCCCTTACTCAGGCCTTCAGTGAAAAGAGCTGTTGACCCCTCCCACTCAGCCAGGACATGCTGATTGGTTGGTTTCCCCAGAAGGCCTCACACACATGCAGGTTTGAGGAGGCGTGGCTCCCCCTTATGATGGTTAAGGAAGGCTTTCTCAGAACAGGAGGTTTTCTCTTGCCTTTTTCAACTTTCTAATTTACATAAAAAGTAGGTCAAACACGGCTTTGACTTTTTGGCTACTGTTGACCACCCAAGCTGTCTTATTCAACAACAACAAGGAAAATGTTGGTTTACATTCTAGGTCCCTTTTAAGCAACTAGGATTAGTCGAACCAGTTGACATAACTTGGTTCAACATCTCATTCTGAGTAACCTGTGGTGGCTATTTGAAACTAAAATAAAGAAAATGGAACTTATGAACCCTTTTTTTAATAACTAACTTAAAGCCAAAGTGAAAAATTTGCAGGGCAGGTATCTTTAAGTAATTCTAATTCCCATCAACCATGACCGCCTGGAGGACGAGCATTGAACACGACTGGTGAAACGAGTAGGAAAATAAAATAAGCAAAACCACTGGAGGAGGACATTGGCAGACTGAACCTATGAGGAAGCGAGGGAGAAAAGAAAGAATAAAGCCAGAGAAGAAAGATGGTGGTGGTGAAGGGAAGGCAGATTTACAGCTTTTTGAACTTATTGTATAAAACAAATGACTCAGCTGTGGAAAATAAAGCCTTAATGCAGCCAACCCACACCTAAAGTTAAGAAAGATGCAAACTAAAGTGGGATGGAGGCACAGAGGAAGAAAATAGGGATTTATTTCTGAGCCTCTCTGGTAATGTGCAATTTCAGATAAAGCAACGCAAAAATACCTAATGTGAAAAATGATTTTGTTTTGTATTTTAATTTTAAAAGCTCTCAGAATATTGTCATTTACTTTGTTCCAAGCTGTTTTGTTCTTAATGAATTTCTTTAAATCTTTTTATTAAATACTAATTTAATGTGTCCATTCATTATCAAAAGATTGTGCTTCTGGGCAAGTAAAAAAAAAAACAGCCTTTATTGTGTTTGCATTAAAAAAACAATAGTTTCATTCTTTTGAAGCATTGAGAAAAATGAAAATGAGTCTGTCTTTGGTTTAGATCTGGTTGAATTTGAGTTCTGCTGTAAATTAACTCCAAATAAGTAAACTGAATTGTATTCTCATGCTAATGCTAATGCTAATAATAATTCATCAGAAGTTCCAGAAAACATGTTTACTACTGGTTTGTGATGAATTAACCTGCAGTATAAGCTTGGGAACACAACATCAGACCACGTAAAAGCATTGTAATGTCTGATTGCGAGGAAATAGTGGCAGTGATGTAGTCACACTTTGCTACCTTGTTTGTATTTCAGTTGAGTTATAATTCAGGCAGTAACAGCCTTGCCAGCATAAGCCAGGGAAATATAATTTACAGTAATGCAATCAGCTGCAGCGTGTGTTTGGTTTGGTCCAGCTGAACCGCTGTCGCACTTTTAATATGTTCTGCGTTTCAGTCCCGCTCAGTTTGAGGGAGGACTAAACGAGAGAGTCTCCATAACACGATTTAGACAATTTTCATCAGAGATTTGTACCTGTTTACTCCTCATTTCACACGAGGAGCACATAAAGCTGTTAGGACAACCTGGGTGGCTTTTCTTCTGGCAAATGCCTCCTTCATCTTTTCTGAATTTGCAGTCGTAATAAAATTTGGGAAAGCGTTTGGATAATGTGTGCTTGCCAAAAATATACTTTTTCTAACCTTGAAAATCTGCAAATAAACTGTGTACCAAGTACCGTAACTACTGACTCACACTATTCTTACTCTGGATGTTTGCCAAGCAGCCACTTGCCTTTAGCCAGTGGGGACTGACTGAACATGGAGGAAAGCAGACCTTTAAATTTGGCCTTAAATTCATTCAGTTTTATTAACATTGATGCATGTAATTAATTAGTATTGTAGATGGCGGGTGAATAGATGAATGTTTGTTTACAGAAGAGCGCATCAAGGTAACTTGTGGGCATTTTTGGTCCAAAGCTTTTTGAATGAAAGCCTATTTATTTATATACATGTTTACCACCATACATGGTGTGATAAACTACTGCAGTTACAAAACTGCTAGGGCTCTATTATTATTATTAGTAGTAGTAGTAGTAGTAGTTCGTGCGTGTGTGTGTGTGTGTGTGTGTGTAGGGGAGGTGATGGCTTTTGTTTGCTTCTCATAAATCACGATGATGGTTCTTGTCCAACAGGAGTTACTACCCGGGGTTGGACTTGGCTCAGAACCCTCACACAGCAGGCCGAGGAGTCAAAGGGACAGGATATGGTGGGCTATCAGGACATAAATACTGTGGTGAATGTAAACAACAACAACAACAAACTATCTAAACAGACTCAAAAGCATATGGCATCACTTGCTGTGCAACATATGTGGGAATCATGGAGGAGCTCACGACCCTTTTCCTCCACCTCGAATGTTCTCTTTGACCCTGAGGCTGAATTGTTTTTATTTCACTAGCGTGAACACCTGATCATTTCCTACCACAATTCTAAAAGGATTGGCCCACACCAAGATCTGGATCTACTAATAAACAACACTGAGCCAATGGTTATGGCTCTGATTTACAGCAAACTGTTATCAATATATTTATTTTTCTCTGTAAAAGGGTCCACAGTGCCATAGATTCATGTTGGTTTCGCTGCCAGTACCCTATAGATCTCAGGTTTAATTAAAGCCCAATCCAGCTAGACTTATGCATGAATATATCCTAAAAACAACAAAAAAACTGAATTAGCACTAACATGCACCTATAGATGAAATGCACATCAGGACCAGAGACATTGGTTCTCTTGTGTTTGGGTTGCTGGTTGGTGCAGTTGGTTAGCACCGTTGTCTCGCAGCGCGAAGCTGCAGGATTCAACTTTTGACAAAGCATGGAATTCTCAGGGAGAAAACCTGAGTTTCTGTGGGTACTCCAAACATGCATGTTTAATAAAAAATAATGACTTTAGGTACAAATATGCTGTTTGTTTGTATGTGACCCTGCTGGACTGGTCACTTGACAAAAGACCGATGGGGATAGATCCACGTGACCTTGCACAGGAACAAAGGAAAAGGACAAGGTAGACGTGTCCTTCTGCCCCCCAAAGACATGTTAATTGTAAACTTCTTCACGTCCGTGAGAATATCCAGATGTCTACGAGGTCCCGACCAAGTTTCCACCATCCTGAATCTGTGCAACCATCAAAGCACTGCTTATGCTTATAGCATGCTAAACAAAGTTGTGCTTATTTCAAACTGATGCCAAAAGAAATAAAAGATGCAGATTTAGTTTCTCTTTATCTTTTTTTCACTTCATATGCAAATTGCAGCAATTGTAGCTTGACTCTGGCAGTCATCAGTGGTGATTCCCAATCTCCATTCATTTGATAACCTGAGACATCAGGCGGTGCTGCAAAGAAAAAGCCAACACTTTTTCTTCTAGTCTATCAGGAAAATAACATATCCTATATAAAGTTTAAAGAGGATTATCAATCTTATTTATTTTGTCAAGAGGACTAAGTGATCGACACAGTAAACTGATCTGAACTGACTCTGTGATGCGTTTTGATTTTATTTCCCTGCTCTCTCTCCCTGCCATGCCTGATGCAGACAGCAGAATGAGATTTCTATTAATATTTGGCCTACAACACCACTAATGCACACCCACCTGCTTTTTATATGCTTTTTAAAACTGTTATTTTGTTGTTTTATGCCTCAGTTGATTGTATTTGAGAATTTTTGGATGCAGTGATTAAAAAACTGATTATTAGAAATGCACACGCCCAGTTTTAAGCCATCAATTATGTTTCTCAATGTATTTATTACATTATTGCCATTTTTCTTTTACTAAAGCAATTTATCCTCTGAGTCATCATGAAAATGAGGAATAAAGCGTTGCTTCAGTTGTAATCTGAACAGGTGGTATTAATGTTTTTGGAGGTCTACACAGATGGTTATGTGGTAACCAGGTAGCTAATAAGACATAATCCTGTTTCCTTGTTTTGTTCTGTCCTTCCGCCATGCTACGTGTTTCACATAGTTCACTAAAATCAATAACTATTATACGAAGCCGTTATACCCTGGAGGCATACCTGTTTATTGGTGGCTACATTTCTGCAAAATAGTTCATATTTGCAGCACATTTTTAGTCCCACTCAGAGCAAAAGCTGCTTTGTTGGGGAGGATTATTTACTGCAGCCCTGCTGCACTCATAACCAGTCTCACATTTAACTCTTCCATCCCAAGTGACAGCTTCTAGGATATTTGAACCAGCAGCAATGCTCAGTTTCATAGCAAGAGTTTTGGGATTTGATAAGAAATTACAAAGTCCTTTTTCAACAATTTATAAAATGTGTGGGGCGTGTTTGTTTTCCAAAAGCACTGCAGCTTAATAGCATCATGTCGTCTGTATTTATCACAGATTTGTTTGCAGAATAGCAATTGAGCTGACTCCTCCCCAACACTTCCATGGGGCGTGAGTGCTTGGAGTTTGTTGATTATGTGCAAATTTTCCCAACTGTCGAGCACTTGTCTAAGTAGCTAGGTGATTTGCTCTATTATTCATTTGTAATTTAGCTGTTTGCATAATAGAGGAGTGTGGCTGTCAAAGTAATTTTGATTACAAAGACTGGGGCATCCAAAGATTACACAGGAAATGTGAAGATTTTGGGTCAAAAGTCTTATAGAGTGGTTAAATCTAGAAAATAGAAAGCATGGTGATTTGAAAAGCGTGCAGTGTAACATAATTTGTTGTAAACTGGCATTGCAACAACTCAAACCATAAACAGTTTGGTTCAGGTTCTGGGGACCACACTAACACAATGAATGCACAACATGGTTTTCAACATAAAAACATAAGAGCTTTAGAATATCCTTGAATTTATTCTGCAGAGCAGACTGAAAACATTCACAGGAGAACTTTACTGTATTGAATTTGAGTTTCAGCAATAAGAGTAGTGATAAAAGCTCATTTAATATTAAACTTTAAAGTTTTTTTAACTTTCTCTAAAAAGCATCAGTTCTTGCATTTGAATTAAAGAGGGCATACACTTGTAATTTCAATAAATCTGCTGTGGTCTAATATGAATGAATGCCTTGTGAGTCATTTACTGTGGAATAAAAAGGTCTAGCGCTCCAGTTTCAGGAAGTAGAATTTAGTCGGAGGAGTAGGGTGGGGGGAAGAAAACGATAGGATTTGAAGTTATACTCATTAATATTCATGATCTGCAAACTCCCTCACCTCTGATTGGCTAACAGCAATGCAACTCTTCCACTGCTTCCGTTCGCTCTTTTCTTTTGGGTTAAAAATGCAACGTTGATGTTTTATCTTGTCAAATAAAACATGCCTGAAACTCTTCTGCCACGTTGTGGAGTTGCTAATGCTAATGGTTAGCTTCTACTAGCCGAGACGTGCTCAGCTCTCTCCTGGACGCTAAACCAACACAACATTCCACGGTCTTAATCCAAGATGGGCAAGACCATGAATGCAAATGTTTCCTGTGACAAAGAAGGGACTGGCTTTCTCTTACAGGTCGTTTATTTTAGTTTTTTTCCTTTCAACAGCTGATTGTGCAGGGAATTGAATACTTTTTCACTTTCAGCATGCATGTGAAACTCAGAATTAAAGATCATATTACAGAATGTATAAAACATGTATAATACGTTTCTCAATGAACCTCTGATTTTAATACTTTAAACCCAAACTTGACCCTCCATTGTTTGGAATTATACCCTTCCACTGACCTCTTTTGGTTCAAACCGTTTCAAAATAGTTGTTAGGGTGAAAAATCCAAGTTAATTTCCATGTAAATTTGACTGCTAATGCTGCATTTCCAGTAACGTATTTATTTAAACTCCTGCAGCATTGCAGCATTTGACATGCCTATAAACTGTGTGTTAGTTCTTACTGTGCATTGCATCACAATTCTGCCTTCTTTTTCCACAAATCTCAGAGTCCTTGAAGACGTGCTGAGTAAACAACGCAGTCACCTGCTGTGTGTGGACACACACTTGAGCAATGCAATTTTCAAGACAAAGAGCGAAAATTTCTCAGTTTTGGAAAATGTTCCTGTCAGTCTGCTGTCTTTATAGAACATTCTGGTCATCATAAGCATTGAAGCACATTAAATCGCAAAAAGAAAAAAAATATATCTATATCTATATAGATATATCTTATTCATATGTTTTGCTCTTTTCTACCACCTGCTGTGATATTTTCATCCTGTCCATGTACACACATTAACTGGAGACTTTTCTTGTCCTCTCATAAATCACAAAAGGACACAAATACCTTAACACAGTCACACCTGGCCAACCTGACAACGCGAGGGTGTGAGTCGAGGTAAACGCTACAAGCAAACCTAGCTTGGCACCGTTGGTTGTGTGTGCGAGTGTGTATGTCTTTGTCCTCAAGATCGTGTGTATTTGTCCTCATTATAACTCCCTGTAAAAGAAAGCATCAGCTAAATGCAAATATATGTATTTGTGTCCTTTTGCATGTGTGCAGTTCATGCAGACTCCTGGGAAAAGCGTCAGCACAGTGTGTGTGTGACTTTGTGTGTGCCATGAGGTAGTCTAGATTTTGGATAAGCAGACATGCATTAGGCTTAAATTACACTTTAAAAAAAGAATCTCAGTTATTCAATGTCAATGTGGGTTTTGGATTCCTTGAGCAGGTAAAAGCACCTGCCTTATACCCTCAAACACTTTATGTTGGACTTCTGTGATATGCTGTTAGCATCTGGGCTGAAAAATCTATCTTGATTGATGCTTCCTTGATTATTCATTTAAAGGGACACTTTGCAACTTTTTAATATTTTAAAATCATTTTCTTGAACCAGTATGTGCTAAAATGACCCTTTACATGGTGAATGAAAGGCCACGCAGCCCCTGTCGCCCCCTGTGTCCAGAATATTCCACTTGCAACTTCACAGTTGCCGGTCGGGTCTGTTGGGACTGTTGGAAAAATATTGAGCTTGACATACCTGGATCTGCAGTCTGCTTCCAGCATGTTTCCTGCATGTTTTAGATCATGAACACATCTGATTTGTTTAATGTAGTGATGAACCGCTCCTGTAGACACTAATGAAGGCTGAGGAGACATTTCAGCAGTTAGATTAAGGTGTTAAAAAGACGAACGCACAGTCAGGAGATAAGTTTTACGTTCACTTTTACCAACAAACACTAGGGGGTGCTAAAAACAAGCCAAACTGACTAGTGTCCCTTTAAAGTTGGCTTCAAGACCAAATTAAACCCTAAAGTCTTAAATGTCTGCAAGGTTAAAATGTTTCCATTTGTAGAAAAGTAAAGAATTTCACATTTACAACCAAAAGATTTCAATCTATGTAGGAAATTCTAGCCTTTGTGATAATTCTACTATATACTCATAGAAACTCTTACGTTTGCATGGGGATTAAAGTTTTAGAGCGATCTGTGAAAACAGCAGAACTTATAATCACAAAGTTTTATTTTTGCAAAATTGAATCATTAATATTTAGTATTTTGTCACTTCAGAACAACTATGTATGTTCAAAAACATTTGTTCTCCCAGTAACGTGTCATTTTGTTATTACTTTTAAAAAAAGCACAGAAGGATTAAACAAGATACAGCCTTTCATGTTTTGTTTTGTTTTTGGAAGTAGACGATGGTGTTATTTACATCCAGCCTCTGGGTGGTTTTCCATTTATGTTGCTAGATCTAAGAACACAATGTTGGGTCAAGTTATTAAAATGTATAGCAGCGCTGCGTTTAGTGACAGGTGAGTTTCACAACAGATGTGCACAGATCCTCTCATTCTTGCTCAGAAACTGATCTAAAACATCTTTTATTGGACCTAAATCTAAATTAGAGGCTTCAGAAACACCAGCGGGTGAAGCTTTGATGGTCAATCTGTTATATGAGGTCCATGGATAAAGCCCAATGAGATTACAGCAGAAATGAAACATATAATGTCACCGTTATCCTGTGGATATCAGATTTACTTCATCCATATTCATCAGCACACGAACAAATGGCAAACAAAGAAATTCTTGTCAACAACGGGCCATTTGTCCTCGCGGCAAGAGCTTGATAAACATGGCAGGAGGCTGCAGCCAGAGTCAACACATCACCATGAGCTAGAGCGCTGGGCGATGTGACTAACAGCGGCACTGGCCAAGGCTTAAAGCACTTGTTTTAACAGTCTTGTCTTTGCAAATCTATGTTTAAATTACATCTAAGTATGGTGTAATAGAAATATCTCTCTCTATGGGACCTGCTGCAAAGTAATCTAGGCAGGCTTTGAGAAAGGGGAAATTTTAATTTCTCCTCTTATTTAAAATATTCATATAAATACAGCTTTGATGTGTAGCAACTGTACAAGGATATGTTGTAGAAACACAGATTACTCAGCAGGTAATCCTCTTAGTTGGTATGTTGAGTGTGAAACACCAATGTGTTCCCTTTACTAACGTATCATTGAATACAGAATCACAATAAAGTGTTTTTTACACCACTTTAGATTCTCTTGTAGCTTTTTAAGCCTTTAACAGAACATTAGTCACAGCTCACCTTGCTGTTTACAGCAAACAGTCATCAGTTACCCGGACCCAAACATGTTGTCATGTGTCTTCATCTGATAGGAAGAAATTCTTTTGAATTTGTGCATTAATTAAACACTGCATGGCAGTTTGAAGTAATGGAAAACTGAATAATGAATTTGTTATTAGTCCATGTTATAATGAGATGATTCAAATGGTAATCACATCACATTTTCACCTTGCAATCAGTGCTAGAGGACTAAAGCCGGGCGTACACTGTGCGACTTTTTCACTCGTAGCGTTCAGCTTCAGCTCAAACTGTACGAGTTCCTCGCAGAGCAAATCTCACGAGTCATGTGCTCACACTGTACGACCCACTTCTCGGATGCGACCTGACTGCTCACACTGTACGTCTGGCATGAACTCGTCGCAGCTAAAAAAAAGTATATATGACGCAACACGTTGGTCTGAGTACGGGAGGACGAGGACGGCATTTGGAATAGAAGCGTACTCTGTTGCTTCATGGCAAGCGCTGCTTGTTGTTACGGTTAAAAAATCAATCTGACATAAAAATAAAAGTCTGGTTTGTTCCTTAAATAACAAAATAACAACGAAAACATATTATTTGTATTATATTTGATCCACTTTTGATCAAAATCGATAAATTACCAGCATTTCCCGCTGTTAACTGAAGAAAAAAAGTTTATTTTTCATCAAAACAAAGCAACGCTGCTTTTATTTTGAAAGTGGGTTAGCCTTTTGGTTTGTTTTCGCTTCCACTTCCTTCATTTACGCTACTGCTTCTGTGTTTGCGCATGCGCCGTGTGCGGTTCTGATACTTTTTGGGTCACAGACGCTCGCAGCGCCGCTTCAACAGTGCGATACCCTCACGAGGGACGAGCAAAATATCAAGCACGCCAAAAATCCGTCGGAGCTTACGATTGCTGATCGGCAGCTGGTCATGTGGTGTTAATCGCCTCTCGTAACCCCCTGTATACTACACGACGCTCAGCGCAAAACTCGCCCCGAGCTCGTAGATTCTCGCACGAGGAGAAAATCGGCTCAAAAAAGTGAAAAAGTCGCACAGTGTACGCCCGGCTTAAGGAGCTTCAGGGGAGAGGGACCAGCAGCTACTTCTAAAAGGAATCAGGCTTGAATGGAATTACTACTGTCAATACAGGTGTTTACAGCTTGATGTGCATTTGTGATGTTGATTAAAAAAATACTATGTGATGCTGCAAAATCTCACACGTGAAGGTGTTTGTGTGTTTTACAGGAACAACCATTTACAGAGGTGTCCATTAATACAGGAAGTGGAGGCTGCAGGCATTGCAGCAGTCATGGTAGAAGGGTAGATAGCAAGAAAACAAAGTGAAAGAGACCATAAAAAGACAAAAAATTAAGAAAACTATTTTGATCTAAAAAAGCATATTAAAAATGAAACGCTTAACTCTCATGAAGTAATAAAAGTGTATGAATGCAAATATGTTTAAAGGTGAGACTCAAAAACAACAGTAGTTGGAGCTTGTCTGATATGTAAGAGCAGCTGGTTCCACAATTTAGGAGCTACATCTGGATAGGCTTGATCACCTCTGTGGAGCTATCTGGGACCTAGGGATGACTAAAAGCTAGTTATTGTTCAGTCTAAGGGATCTGGAGAGCACATAAGGCTGTGAGGGACAGATGGGTTATCCTATTAAGGGTCTAGAGGTTACCCAAAAATAAAAACGTAAATTCAACTCTAAAACTAACAGAGAGCATGTGAAGAGAATCCAGCACCTGGGAGAAATGGTCACAATTATTTGTTTGTGTTCTGAACAAGGGGCAATAGGGCTGGGTAAAAAAATCGATTTAAATTCGAATTGAATTGAATTGAATCGAATCGTGATTAATCGATTCAGAGCCTTATGAATCGAAGTCGAATGGATTTAGGAAATTGGCCACAATACCCAGCACTAAGGGGCAAACTCCAGCTGCCAAAAGTGAAGCCAATGGGGATGTGACAAACGTTGCAGTTCCACCCTCATCCACTAGGGACTGGATCCAGAAAGGAGCAAGTTCTCATTGACTCCCATGTTAAGAATGTCAACTTCACAGCAGAAATAAACATGTTTGCAGCCTGGTGCAAAAGGCTTTACACATGTTTACACATGTTACTGGAGAGTTAACAAAACACGTAGAAAGGGGAATATTCAGGAAGACGTCATTGGTGGAGAAAAGTACATTTTTCACCAGGATCTCAGAGAAAAATATAATTAGATTTTTCAGCTATGTCCTCTTACCTGCACAGACTCGCTCTTAACATAACAAAAGATACTTGCAGTTCTTTTTCTTCTCCCACTTTCATTCAGCCTTTATACTCTTGTCTGGCAGAACATGTGCTTTTATTTATCCAAAGTTCAGACTTTACTTTGGTTTGCACAGCTTTAAACGACGCAACAATATCAGGAACATTTTGACATTTCAGATCATCTCGCCAACTGTTGCATGAAAAGCTTGACAATAACAACAAATCATCAAGTTAAAGCACAATTACATTTTTGCATAATTACTGCCAATGAGAAATAGAAGTCATTCAATATATATATTTTATATTTTGAAGGTCTGTGAGCAAACACGGGACTGACTCAACTCAAACAACGGAAGTTTAAAGATTGAAAAGTTGGTTAAAAGTTGTTTAGAACTTCTGCGTGTGATCTGAGTGTTTATAAAAAATAATATTCAGATAAAAACTATGGCAATCAAAATACATCATTAATGTTTATGTCCTGTTTATTTGAATGGAGTGGGGTAAATTTAAAACGTACACTGCAGCCAGCCACTAGGGGTGCTCTGTTTGTTTTAGACTAACTTTTGTATTACATTGTTGTGTCGAAGCTCGGTCATCCGGGAGGGGCTCGGAGTAGATCCGCTGCTCCTCCACATCAAGAGGAGCCAGTTGAGGTGGCTCGGGCATCTGGTTAGGATGCCTCCTGGACGCCTACCTGGTGAGGTTTTTCAGGCACGTCCAACCGGGAGGAGACCTAAAGGAAGACCCAGGAAACGCTGGAGGGACTATGTTTCTCAGCTTGGGATTCCCCTTGAGGAGCTGGTCCAAGTGGCTGGGGAGAGAGAAGTCTGGGCTTCTCTGCCCAAGCTGCTGCCCCCGTGACCTGACCTCAGATAAGTGGATGAAAATAGATGGATGGATGTCATGTCTAGTTGTTGTATATGTTGATCATTTTGCCATATGTTTGGGCAAAACCTATTTTTTGTGAATGCGTTGCTTAGTGTTGGCACTAATGAGAATGTTGCCCTAATATTGACAATTGAATACAACCACTCACTACCACCATCGACACCATGATTCTTTGGCAGTAACCCTTTCTGCAAGCAATCTTGGTAGATTTAAATATTTGAGAAAGTAATAGATAATATATGTTATCATATGTTATCACAGATCTGTAGTCAGTCAAAAGACCTTTTAATAGTTATTGTTCCTGTGCATCTGGAGCAGGGGAGGTTTTAGACTAATATTGGGGGGGCAGATGCTCTGTTGGAGAGGCACATTTGGAAAAAACATTAAAAACAGCCTTTTTACTTTCAAATTTTGGGTGTAGTTACAGCAATATAATAACATGTCTGTTACAGTTGCTTTGGATACCGTTTCAAAACGTTTCAGAATATAACTTTACCAAAAAAGATGTTTTTCTTTGTTATCTATATCAGTAACAACATTTTAACTTCATATAAATCCATTCTTATGTTTTGGTTCCACATTTTGAATTTGGCTACATTATTACAAAATACACAAATCTATTAACAATGATCTGCCCTCAGCAGGGGGCCGGGGGGTCCAAGCTTGCTTTCGGGGTGACACTGCCCCCCCCCCCCCGCCCCTCCCCTAGAACCGCCCCTGATCTGGAGACAATTATCATTATAAATCTAAAACTGAATAACCTACGTGTTCGTTGTTAACTGGCAATGATTGTAAATTTTGATGTTTGGCAGTGAATGAAAAAGACCACTCACTACCTTCGTTTAATCGTTTTTCATTTTTTGCTGAATTCTCATCCTTGTAAAACCTTTTAGAGTTTAATTTTACCTCAATTCCAGCTTCAGCAGGCCATGGGTGCTTTTGATTTATTTTTCAGTCCAGTTTTTGTGTTGCCGTTTTGAGAGGAATGTGTTTTTTTCTTCTTTTTTTATATCTATTGGGACTGAAATCTGAATCATTAAAGCAAAAAAAAAAAAAAAGAAGTGAACCAAGTCTGTGTCTACTAATAATCTCATAAGTAAATCCAAAAGAACATGATTTGGCCTCAACTTGTAATACCCTTCTTCTTTGAAACAACCAGTTGTAAGTAAAAGAAAAACACATCTATTGATATTTTTTCTTGAAATAGCTGATTATTTCTAAAACCGATGCCTCGTTTTACCCCTAAAAACTCCCTTCAGTGTGTTCACATGAATGAATTAAACTCCAGCCAAGGAGCAGAGGGACCTTTAGTGCTTAGCAACCAGATTTGTGAGTCAAAAATATCTCAGACAATCACCAGAGCTTAAAAACTGCTTTTCTCTATGTCACGACTTTTGGCGATATATATCTGTAGAGCCCCGCAGCAGCTCACAGGAAGCCCACTGCCACACAGAGCGAATCAGACAAAAATCAAACTTCTCACACCTGCATCTACAGGATTTCATAACTGGGCCAAACACGGAGGCAACTGCCAGGGTGGTGACATGTCCAATACTAGAAGCCATTTTTATAATTGAGAGAGCTGCCAGAGGTGGAAAATGCAAGAACAGTGGAGTGGAAAATAAAGCAATAAGCAGGTAGTTGTGCGATGCAAAAAGGGAGGGGGGTGGGGAGCCGAGCAGAGGACATGAAAACCTGAGGGGATAAACAAAGAGAGGAGGATCGAAGAGATGATGATGAGACGGAGGGTAGGAACATGAGGCATAAAGAGATGGACGGATTATTTTCTTTTGCCTGCCAAACGTAATGAGAATAAACAAACATAAGTTTATTTGTGAAGAAAGGATTTTTTTCTTTCTCTCAGTAGAAACCAGTGTGTCTCATTAGTAAGGATCAAGAGGTCAGAGGGAGCAAACTGTGTTGATTATGCTCCACGGCTCAGATCACAAGCAGCTCTGGCCGAGCAGCGTGATTTTAGAAAAGAAGCTGCTCCGTTTGCAGATGAACGAGATTTTAATTATCAACACAAAACAGAAATATTTTGGACTTGTGGAAGAGCATTAATAAAAATGTGGTTTATTTCTGATTTTAGACACTTAACAGTGAAAATTTAGTCTGTTTTTATATGAACCATTGGTCTGTTAAAGCACAAAAGAAGTTCCTGTTAGAAAATCGATTCAGTGTCATTAATGCCTCCATAGTGTCGTTTTTATTGAGCTAAGCTGTTTCCATCTATGCTTTTCCTACTGTTGCAGGTCAAAAACATGTTCAGTGAAGGTCACAAGATACCGTCTAACAAAGACTCACTTATGATAATTTCAGAAGCCAATTTCTGATTCAGGGAGCAGCAACCAAGTCCACCACCCAACTTCAGCCATACCCAACCTTGGCTCTTTGCCATGATGGTGGCATCACATGGTAAGTAAGTAACTTTCATTTGTATAGCACCTTTCTCAGATAGAAGTTACAAAGTGCACAGCCAGCACACATAGGTGGGCCCCATATGGGATCTATATGGACAAGCCGTATGGGTCCCAACAGGGTTTGTCCGTGGTTTTCATGGTGGCCCCACAGGGGTTTGCCGGTGTTTGAGTCAAACCCTCTGAAAACCCATTTAGGGCCTGTTAAAATCTATGTGGGCAAACATCCATTGGGGCCACCGTGTAAACTGCGGACAAACCCTGTTGGGACCCATACGGCTTGTCCATATAGATCCCATATGGGGTCCACCTATGTGTGCTGGCTGGGTGCTTCACAATAAAACTGAATCAAATGCAAGAAAATAAACAAGCAACAATCGAGTAAAATAGAATCAAACAAGAAATTCAATTAGGTACAAGTAAGTTTAAAAAGTCAAGACTTTAAAAGTGTTTTAACCACGCAAAAGTAGTCAGTACAGTGGAGGAGGAGCATTCCACAACCTCAGAGCCATAGCTGTAAAAGAGTGATCTCCATGGGACTTTGAGTGGGTTTTTGGGATCACAAGGAACATCTGGGCTTCTGATCTCAAGCAGCATTCGGGAGTGTAGATCCGCAGTATGTCAGTTAAATAGGCCATAAGGCTTCAAAAGTTATGATTAAAACTTTAAAATGAAATCTAAAATGAAGGGAGGCCAGAGCAGGAGTAATGTGTGATTGTTTGGATGGATGGATGGATGGATGGATGGATGGATGGATGGATGGATGGATGGATGGATGGATGGATGGATGGATGGATGGATGGATGGATGGATCAGCAGTTTAACCACATTTTAAAGGTGCATGAAGTCAGACTGACATCCTTTGGTCAAATTTGGGTACTGCAGTCCATGTTTCAAAACAAACGAGTCTGCTCTCAGCCCCTCCCATTCGTGAGTTTCATGCTGGTTGCCAGTTACAGATCAGCACCAGAAGATTCTAGATGACAAGTGAAGATGACTCATACACAATAAGTTCATAAGTAGATAAATACATTTCACTGTAATACTGAGTTGTTGGTAATTGAAAAAGTAGCTCAAGATATTTTAGAGCCAACTATTTTTTTCTAATTGTTAGCTCAACGTTAGCCTCTAGCCTTCTTTACCCGTTATTAAAGTAAAAGATGCCGTGGCTTCTAAGGGTTATGAGAATAACTTCTGGGTCACTCTTGTTTACTGGCTTCCATTCTTTCTACAACACTGCTGTTCTTTGTCTGCAAATGACATTGTCCTTCCGTTGTAAAGTTGAATTTACTTAATCACAAATGTGGATGCAGTGTTTGTGTTGAAGATTTGGCAACTTTGCAAGCTCTAAAATGACTGGCTCTGGAATCAGGAAGTATGGAGGCGGGACAGATCGTAAACAATGACTACATCCCTTTGTGGCCTTTTTGAAAGGAGAAACCTGGCAACCACACAGTCGGCTGAGAAGGAAATCTGGTTCAAAGTAACCTTCCTTCCAACATGACTGAGACATCTGACTGTTTTGTGATTATTTCACTGTCAAATTTATACTTATTGCACCTTTAATATCACTGTAATGAAATGGTATCAGCCTGCACTGCTGAGAAAAACATTCTAAAGTTAGTTTTATGTTTGTAACACTGCTAAGTGAAACACATCTGCATGCGTGAAGCTTTAATTAAGATTGTTTTCAAGCTTCTAAACTTTTAAAGTTTCTAATCATGAGTTGTAAACAACCCTTAAAAACAACTGTGATCATCCCATCTTTTCTTCATCTCCTTCCTTGAACTCATCCATGCTTTCCTGCTGTATCTGCTGCATTTTGTTTACTGTGGTAATGTGGCATCTCATCGGCAATGAGTTTGTCTGATTATGATGAGCCCTAATTAGCTGATTAACCAAGGAGAGAGCTCTGCAAAGGACGCTGGCCAGACAGGGGGACACTTGATGAGATAATTATACCCATGTGTATCTTTCAATACTTAAAAACCTACCATGCTGTCATGAGAGTCTGTTAGCAAGAGACAGATTACATGTATGTGATCGTGCTAATTGCCATATTTGATTTTTGACCCTGAAATTTGTTTTCTTGATTCTAGAGTTCTTGTTTTATATTTTCATACCAAAAGATGTTCATAAAAACGTAATCAATTCGTTTTTATTTTGTTTTCCTTGCACGGTTCATTTTGCTTTTATTGATGCTAATTGCACTGCTTGAAGGGACTCCTGTTGTGTGATTTCTCCTGGTTTTTCTAATGCTTCACTGCAGAAGCAAAACATTAATGACACAGCAAAAAGCACAAACATGGGACACTTAGGAAAATTTACAAATCTCAGGATGTCTTAAGGGTGAAGAAACACCATTTTCACCTCCTAAGTGAATCCATCTATGATGATGTCAACAATCAGCTGGAAATAATCAGTCAAAAGCAAATAACTTTTACAAAACAGACTAGTAAGGGATAAATGGAGGCCCTGCTGTGTTGTATTTCCTCTCTAAGTGCTGTCCATGATTCTGACATGCAAATAACAACATACCCAGCCAGCACACATAGGTGGGCCCCATATGGGATCTATATGAGCAAGTTGTATGGGTCCCAACATGGTTTGTCCACGGTTTCCATTGAGGCATCACAGGGATTTGCCGGTATTTGAGTCAAACCGTCTGAAAACCCATGTAGGGCCCGTTAAAATCTATGTGGGCAAAAATCTTTCTGGGCAAACCCCCATGGGGCCACCGTGGAAACCGCGGACAAACCCTGTTGGGACCCATATGTCTTGCCCATATAGATCCCATATGGGGCCTACCTATGTGTGCTGGCTGGGGAGATGAAAACTGCTGGAATTACAAATTTAATAGTATGAATTTGTTTGTTAAAATAAAAAAATCCTTTATTTGCCTCTCACATCGGTGCTGAACCGTATTTAGGTGCAAAAAGCACAAAGTTAGTTCTTTCAAATCTAGTTTTGTGAACAAAAGTTTCATAAGTTTCAAGTATAAGTTTTAAATCACTTTAAGGTAGAAGGCTGAGCTGATTGGTTGAATGAATAATTAATTATCGACCAGCTCCATGAGGCAAAAGGTGGCTGATTATGCATTTGCACATGTATTTGGTAGCAAAATATCTTGTGATTTTTTATAAAATTCTTAGAAAATAATTACTAAATGGACATCTATTACAATCTGACTTTTACCTCAGTTATTCCCTTTTCTTTTACTGATTTTCTACCAAAATGTTAAAAAATGAACAATATTATACCGGTATGTAAATTAGATTTTAAATCCTTCCACGTTGAGCCATTTTCAGTAAATGTGCTGAATGAGACGATTAAAGCTATAAAACAGGAGTCCAAGTGGAAGGGAGAAGGCCACAGTCCCTTCAAGCTGTAAATCAACTGTCAAAAGCCTCCACATGAGAAGTGAGTAACACTTTTCCAGGTGCTTTGTTCTTGGATCAAAATCATCGTCCATCATCCACGGGAAACTCGCAGCCACTGACTTATTTTTCATCAAGCAACAATAGAAGTTATTTCACTGAACTGAAGCTTTCCACTCTCCTTTCATAATGATGAATTGTGGCATCAGATTGATGGTGGGTGTCTGAAGAATATTTAGAGGCATTTCCAGCTAAATGGGATCAGATGAAAGTGTTTTGATTTTGGAACAGACCGCCTATAACCCGCTGTAGGCATCAATAAACAGTTTGAACAAACTGTGCCCAGACATGATGACTTTCTAACTTTAACAAGTTGTTTTGAAAATATTTTTAAAAGTCTAGAAATCCAACTGGTTTCAAGAAGAAACTTTAGAGCAGATCTAGGATGTAAAACCACATTTACCTTGTTGTTGAATATGGGTAACCTGGGGTGTCTAATATAGCATACCAACAAGTCTGTACCGCCTCAGCACAGCCTTCCTTTGTAGATTAGTAATGTTGTAATGGCCGTGAGAAGAAATGGTTTGTCATGAGAAACACTGGTTTACAGCATAGACACACCACCATATATCTGCATGTTCCAACCCACTTCAACAATGGCAATTTATAAACGTTGGTCGTGGTAATGCTCACCGCAGCTAGTCCGAGCAACTGCTAACATCCTTTTTGGACGAGAGTAAAACAATAAAGAAGAATATTGGAGCACAACGGACATTCCAGGATGTTCTGGGAATATCCAGACTATTAATGAATGCCTGATGGATCCACAGTGTGTGGTCCTTGTCCTCTTTCTTGTTCTTTTACAACCCCTCGCTCAACAACCTCCAGGACATGCATTTCTTCCCTCATCTGTCTACACTCCTGCGCCCACGCATCCCCATGGATATCAGATGGCCTGACACATTCGCGAACCCCCACCCCCAAGACACACACACGCACATACTCACAGAAAGCTTGCGGAAACCAGTGTTTCCATTGTAGATCCTTATTATAGGGTCTTGTTGGGCCATTTATTGGGCTCCTGGGTCATTGTGAGCCCCAACAAAGTTTCATATGCTAGGCTCAAAGAACAGTTTCCAGTTGTGGAAAAAAACACTTAAAATAAACCCAACTTTACAATAGAAGAATGGTGTGTATTAGGTGTGAAGACGAACCCAAATGCAGTACCTGGAAGGGCACAAATAATGTGTTTTTTACCAATACGTATTTCTAACAAATACTTTAAAAAATATTAGTATTCGGGAAGAAGAAATTTTTATCAAAAAACTGCGTCTCCTCATGAGACCGCAGCGGAGGAGTGAGCGACCCGTAAACATCATAAACTGATCATAAACTTTCATGTTCATCATGTTTTGGTTAAAGTCACATTGTTCCCTACAAAGCCCTGCTTGAAGACAGGATGTCTACCAATGCCATGGAAACAGGTTTGTTTGTGGTGAAATGACTTTAAATTGCTGCCATGGAGATAACTTAGTGGGGGCAAAAGGGTGATTGTGTTACTCGCTCAGAGAAAGATCCAGATGGCACCCTGTCCAAACCACGTAAGACAGAAATCGTGATTGTTCAGTTAAAATCTCTCAGCTGTCATCTCATGAGTCCCTTATTTAGTTATAAAGTAACACAAATCACCCACAATATTGGTGAGCCAGCCAAGAGAACAAAAACCCACAGTTTGCAAAATAATAAATAAAAACCATGTGTATCTGAAATGTGTTGTTAATCTAATTAGCCATTTGTTGTGTGGCTGTTGAGCTCTATTTTGTGTTAGTATGTTGTTTAATTTTCGTAATTTTAATTAAAAAAGTTCATATTTTTGGTCATTTTAAAGACAAAGACAATTTGAGCTGTTAAACCAATTAAAATCAAACGTTTCAAAGAGAATTTGGTTTTGCTGCATCTAATCTTTTTTGGGCATTAGAACACACTAAAACTGCAGCTATCTACCATATCACGGTCACCTGTTGAAACGAGTCAATAAGACAAGTCTGCTGGTTGAATAGAGGGAAGTCATGTCAAGCCAAGTCAAGTTAAGTTGACCAGAGTCAAGCGACACTAACCCTTCTGTTCATTTTTCTGTTTCTCCTTTTAAATAAAACTTTTATTTGTTCCATTCTGTGAGTTGACCGAATACTTGGGTCCAATTCCCCTGAACCAGACATAACCACAATAGAAAAGATACTGGTATGGTATGGATCTTTACTTGTCATTGAACCAGCGTCCCATTACAACAAAACCTTGTTTCTGTACAACCTTTCCAAGATCAGACAAACACGAAAACCAGAAACAGCTGATTGTGGGTATGCAGCCACTATGGCACCCCCTTATATAGATAAAGAAACGGGTGACAGGACGGAGGGGAGGGATGATCTGCCCCTGAAAGAGTTGTCGTGCAGGAAAAACACCTCAAATATAAAAGCCCATATTCAGACAGTCACAACATACCCAAATGTGTGGTGAGTGGGAGGGTGTGGGGATCTGCATGCATCCGAGGGATTCCACAGCTATATCAGTACGGTCTTCAATCTCTGCTGCCCAGGAATGGGAAGGAGAGTTCAGGGTACGAGGAGAGTGTTGAAGCATAGGAGGGTGTATGCGTGTCAAGTGAGATGTTGTGTGTTCATGCATGCGTGTTGTAACAGTAATAAGTGAGTCCGTGATCTTTCTCCCAGTACAGACACAGTGTCTCTCATCTAAGATGTGATACGAGTTCCTGGCGGACCGATCCGAGGAGTTCACAGGCCCATGTGAGGAATGCCGGAGGGAGGGGCCAGAGCAGCTGTCTGTATAAATTCACCACAAGGAGTTTTGACAATCTTCAGCCCTCAAGGCCAAGTGCGGGGGAGCCAAATTTAGATAACAGCAATTTAATCATTCTTAACTTTTAACAGACACAGAAACCCAAACTATTACTTCAAATATGCCTATATTTAAAAGAAAAATTAAGTAAAACCTTAAATTTTCTTAAAACCTGTCTCTACATTTAGTTTCTGACCTACAATCCCCTCAGCTACACAAAATCCGCTCAAATTCTCCTTTTACCTTGAGGGATGAAAAGTCAATATCACCAAGTGAGGATTCAGCCATCACTTTGAAGACACACACACACCTCAGGAGCTGATGTGGAGTCACTTCCACAGCGTGTTGCCGTGACCTCTCCAATTAGGATGGAGATTGAAATACTGACCTATCAGGATGAGGATGATCAAATTCTGTTTGGTTTTGTTTGTACAAGCGGGACAATTACCCTCAAAGTACTCATGGGGGTAAAGAGAAGACGGGGCAATGTGAAGACATCACATAAGAAAGGTAAAATAAGTGAAATATCTACATGGTTTTATTCATGGACATTACGACAAACATTTACTGTGCAGGCTGCAGACACAGAAGTGCCAAAATGACATGTAAATGTCTGAATCTCATCACATAAGAAGGCTACATGATGGAAAATGTTCATTCTATATTCATACATCTACAATAAACTGGCTGGAAAAAGGTGGAAAGCTTTGACTTTTTACTCCATAGGTCTCCTTTCCACCTGACATTACCATGCACCTTGTCTCCTTAGTGTCTACATCTGATAAGAGCTGGATTACATTTAGGATGAACAGTGAATCAAAATGCAGTCTGGATTTACTCCTCGAAATTCTACTGCTTTGTGTCTGAGTAAAGCACACACATTTACAAACAGAATTTCTTCTCCCCCGGGCACAATTCTCTTTTTGAAGTCACGCAGCAAACATAATCATATCTGTGATTTGCTGGTTGATCTGTTTCTCGTAAATGATTGTGGCAAATATGCATTTAAAGAGTTGGCAAAAAAGCAAATCCCTACATTTGTATGTATGTCGTATGAGTTCATCTTCATTAGTGCAATTTCATCCAGATAATGGAAAGAAAAATGCCTCAAAGTTATTAGAAGAGGATCAATGTTTAACAAGAACTTGTTTGCTAATTCACTTAGAATGTTAGAATTAGTACAGTCACTAATGACTGCAAACAACAAAGATATGACTGGGAACAATGTGGATAGGGGAGTATGATTGCATTGTTAATGAAAAATGTGCAAAACAGGAAGTATGTGAGGATCTTTCACACAGTGGGCCTGATGTACAATAAAGCACTCATGAACTGAGCATCATTCCCATTGCTTCATCTCAGTAGTTGATTCAAAAAGCAGAAAATTTGCTGTGTTTCCACTACAGGAGTTCCAGGAAATTTCTGGGCGGTGGGGTGACAGGGAAAATTCGATGGCTCGGGCCTCTCATCTCTATTTACAATCGGTCCTTTCAGGACTTTGCTAAGACATTAGAATATGGTGACCGTTTCAGCAGTGAGTGATGTCACTGATCAACACCAAAATGCATTCATGGACATTAAAAAAGTGCTTCTGTCAAGGTATGCCATGATTTAATGCATTCAGGGGATGGGGAGAGCAACTGTGTGAGTAAGCAGCGTTCAGTGACCGGAAGACACTCTGTCGGAGTGAAAATTACGGCATTGTGGAGAGATTTCCGCCCCATTTTTTGGAGTTGGGAGATTGGCAATATGGTTGTGCTGGCAAACTGCCTGGAAGCTCCTCCTTCTCTCCCTTTGGTGAGGTGGACCAGGTGAAATGAATCTTCCAGGTGATTTGGGTGTCCCAGGCACCTATAAATTGGTGGACCAGATCTGGTGTTCTGGTTTGGAACACAGTGCAGGTAGAAACTCTGGAATGCCTACAAACAAGCCAGGGTGTTTGTGCAAAATCAAGCTCTCTACAAACTTGTGAAGGACAGCCGGTAAGCGCCCTATTGCTTTGTTTGTTTAGCCATCTGGATTGATATGTGGGAAACAGACTCTTAGCTCTTCCAAGCATACAAATATATGAAATGTTTGTTGTATTAAACTATTCAAATCATGATTGGTTGTTAAAATACTAATGAAGTAGTTGGAACATGAATGTGTTGAGCTTTATATGCCTGTCAATGGAGATAATAATGTATTTTTCTTCTCTTTTGAGGTTTTCACCTATTTACTGCCTGAGAGAGAAGTTGAATAAAAGATGATCAACTAATCCTAAGGCTATGTCTTGAGTGAAGTCCAGTTAACATGTTCACGTAGAGAGCTTATCCATTTCAAGTTGGGAATTGTACAAAAACCACACACAGAACTTGACAATGGTTTTAAAGCATCCTACTTTTTTCTTTCCCTTCCATTCTGCTTCACCAGCAACTCAATTTTAACTCAAATTTACCAATTTTACAAATGTCGTTTGGCAAAGTCTGCCAACATCATTTCCCACTGAGCAACAACCAATCAGCATGAGTTAACCACAAGTCCCACCCAGGAACTCTACCAGGCCATTGTCGAGTACATACCCATGTTCAGGTACTTGGTTGGTCCCTGAAATGGACCAGGAAAATGGTCCTTTCAGGTCGGCCCAGTGAAATGGAGAAACACACACACACCATAAAGATCCAGTAAAATGACCCATAAGTTCTGATAGTGGAAACGAGCCTACTGTTGTCAAATTCACTAAGTGTTGGCAATTTGTTCTCTTTTTGCAGCCATCCTGTTATCGAAATCTAAATACTGTCTTCTCCCACAAATGGAGAGAGAAAAAGAAAAATGTTCCCTGACAGATAGATTCAGGTCCTAATGGATGAGGTAGAGAGGCACAAACTAAACAATTACAAGAACAGTAAAAAGAATCAGCTTTGAGATGGGATTTCTAAACCGGTGAGTGCTGTAGAGGATTTTAAACAAAGTGCCACAGACAACAAGATACAGCGTGATTCATCCCATTGTTACAAATCGTCCATTTAAATCAATTTTTGAGGTTTAAAAAGGAATCTCATTGAACAATTATTCCATGTAGCAGTATGCACTTATTCCCATTAAAGGACTGGTAGAGCTGGTACCTATTTCCTGGTCATGGTGTTAGAGGTGGGGTACACCCTGGACTAGTGTTGTCAAAAGAACCGGGTCTTCGGTACTAACCCGGTACTACAAAAATGTAAACGTCACGGTTCCAAGATTTGTAGGTACCGGTAGTACCGAGGACCCGTCTAAAAACCGGATCCTTGATGCGCATGATTCGCGCATTCACTGGGCGCGTGCAGTCGCTTCTAAAGCAACACCGCAGAACGCAGAGTGACGGCGAGCGGTGGACCAGCTGATGTGATAAATAAAGTTCATTCACGTAGACCCCCGCCCCGCTGTCACTGAGAACCCCCACCCCGACGGAGACCCCCCCGCCCCGCTGTCACGGAGACCGACAGGAGAGACGCTTCGCTCCAGCAGCACCTCCCGTTCTCATGCTTTCTTCTATTTTAAATTCCAAAACTTGACAGGATGTCCCACAGTCCCCTGAATCCCTCTGTCAGCGCTTGTCATCAGGAACGTCCTGACACGACGCTCACCTCCGCTGATCAGTGACGTAGGAGGCGGAGTTAATGCGACATGACCGTTCAGACCATGTCTATGGTTCAGACTAGTCGCTTTCAAAAACTTCGCATATGTGTCAGAATCAGTACTACATAGAGTGTGGTGTGAATACACCATCGTCTTTATTAACTATTTAACTCTCCTATACGTTTAATTAGGGTAACAAACAAACAGGATGACATAAGTTGACTGCTCACAGACCGGAGTTTTTCTTTTTTTAATGACCGTAATGTGTTTCCAAAAGATGAACAACAATGTATGGCTCAGTCAGTGTTTATGTCCTTAAAATCAGTTTGTCAAAAAAGCTGTTCTAACTAGAGGTTCTAGTCTGGATAACTAGCAGGTTTACAAAAATATATGAACAAAAACACATTTTGATTAAATAAAAGTGCATTAAAAACATGTTATGATAGTAATACAATAGTAATTCAGTTCATTTTTCTAATATACAGCACTGATTCACAAAAGATGTCATCTCAAAGCACTTTACAGGAAAATTAATGTTTTTATTGGTAAATTTAGTCTAAATTAAATTTTTGTTTGGTACCGAAATTGGTACCGAGAACCGTGGATTTTCACTGGTACCGGTACCGAATACTGAAATTCTGGTACCGTGACAACACTAACCCTGGACGGGTCAGCAGTCCATCACAGCAGAGCAGCCGTAAGGATCGGGTCATAAATCTCCCATAAATGTAACAGTCGTGTTTCTATACTGTGGGAAACCAGATTACATGGAGAAAAAGCCCAAGCATGCATGGGGAGAAAATAGAAACCCATGCAGAAAGGCCCAGCTGGAGGATGAACCTGTGACCCTCTTGCTGTGAGGCAACAATACTAACCTGCTGCTCCACTGTGCAGCTTTCTGCAAGAACGTGTTGCTCTAGTTTGTGACAAACTGCCAAAAACACAACAAAATAATTTTTTATTACTGCCACTGCATCTTGTCACTATTATCACTCGCTGCCAAAAGAGGGATATAATGGTTTCCCATAACTTTAGTGAATGATAGGCCTTTATTTTCTGATTTGATACTATTTGGTGAGCACCGATGCCAGATATTCCTTATATAATCCTTATAAATAAAGAAATAATGCAATGCAATAATGCATCTCATTCAAATGACATTTATCCCTGTTTGAACTTAAACTATAATAAACAAATATATTCAAATGTTTAACCTCTATTATTGTCACAAAGGAAAAGGTACAAGCACAAGGAATCGTGCTTACATAACAGAAACGCACGTAGAAAGGAGCAAATATCTTAAGAGTGAAAACAGCCGAAGAACAATTTAAAACCAGTTCACATCTGGAGCAAAATGACTGAGTGAAAATTATTTCTGTTTATATGTTTCAGACAGAAAATACCACATATTTAATTGTGGGATTTAGGAAGCAATGAGCTCTGACTGCTTAAAGAGATTAGCTGCTACTTTCTGTCTTATGTTCACATACATGAGAGAGAGAGAGAGAGAGAGAGAGAGAGAGAGAGAGAGAGAGAGATTTCTACATCATAAACCTCACGACACACACCCGTGTAAAGTCACATTTGCAGTCACACACTTTCGTGTCTCTGCTGTGCGCCGATGCAGATGTCGCTCTGACAGACGGCTCCGTTTGACAAAAGGCAAACCCAAAATGTTCTCTGCAAACATTTCAGCATGTCATTGTTCTTTTGTTTGTGTCTCTCTGTATTTGCCTCCCAAACTTATTGTCCACAGATGCCATTCAGCTTTGTTTACTGAGACGAACGTTCCTCCATGATATTTCTCTCCCTGCTTCTCTACCCTTTTCTCATTTCACCTTTTTCCCTGTGCATTCCCTTCCTCCAAGTCATTTCCACTTGGTCTTCGTGTCTCTGTCTTCCTCTCCTCGTTATCTCAGTCACAGCTGTGTTGACGTGCCCCAACGTGTGACAGTTACACCCACACTTCTGATTTCTGGTGCCAGAGGGGCACAGCTCCACAGCACCGTGGCAGAAGCTGAGACCAAGCAGGCGTTGGGGTTAGAAAACACAGAGTAAGACATTTGTTAGTCTGATACTGAGAGGAAATGGGGCTGGACAAACTCATACCTTCTCAGCTGCTGCCACTGTCATGTTGTATCACAGTAGTAGTTTTTTTCTTGTTGAACAAAAAAATGCATGTTTATGTTTTAGCCTAAAGAGATGGGTCAGATCATTTAGTTTGTTTGCTCTTTGAATGACCTCCGTTTGGAGAAATAGACAATATTTCTGACCAGATAAATTAGTTAATATTTAATCACAACAAGTACAAGATCTAGACTGCTGCTGTTTTATGAAGCCTGATTCACACGGCAAGGTTTTTAAACTGTTGGTCGATTGTCCAAGCATGAACGACCACGTGCATGGTGATAAAAAAAATCAGATACACCACTTTAGGATCTTAAAGTGACAATGTGTAGTTTTACCATTAATCTCTGGAAATATCGAAATGTTGAAAATTAACAAAACGATGCCCACTTGTTGAAAAATATTGGCAGCTTCATAACATATAACCATAAATATTGGGTCTAAAATACATAGGGCACAGGCCTAAGGGTCGTGATATACTTGCTGTTTAGCCTCGTGTTGGCGCAGGCAGCAGGCTGCGTCTTTGTTCATATACTTGCTGCTACATGGCGCTGCATTGCATGTATACATACAATATAGTGCTGGAGTGTTCCACTAGAGGACAAACAAGACCAGATAGAGTGCTGACGCAACCAAAACAAACATGGCGTCAATAAAAGAAATCAGTAACTGGTTAATTTTGAGATTACGGCAGAAAAAAAGACAGCAGTGGTATCGTAGATGGACGGATGGTGAGTGTGTCTCGCTCTTTTTGTCAACTCCACCTACTTGTTGATCGTATATTGCAGCTTTCGGGCGCGTTAATTTTGGGGGACGCACACAAACGACGCTTCAAATCAACGCAAGCTACACATGGCAGCCATTAAAAACATGCGTACGCATCGCTAAACAGCAAGTATATCACAGCCCTAAGTCTCTGATGTATGCCATGTTCTACGTGAGCCAGCTTGGGGTCCTGCACTTGCCGATGACATCACACTAGATGATTGGCTGAACGTACGACTTACGGAAGTCACGTTACCACATTCGAAAACATTTAGGCGGTAAGAAACATGAATTTAATAACAAAACTGCTAAACTCTTTCCAAAACCTATGTGAAAGAACAGAATCAAGAAAGAGATGCAATACATTTTGGCCGAGTGTTATTGCCGTAGTTTGACGTCATCGGCAGATGCAGGACCCCGAACAGATCTGGAACCTACACCGCCAGAAAACTAGCATCAGCATTGCTTTCTCTCGATGGAATTAACTGAAGGACTATCAAAGTCTGAGGAGTCACGCTGAGATCGCATGTTTTCTGCTCGATAGGTAACAACATTTACTGTAGTCTAACTTTTGCTTTGTCACATTTTTGTTAGTGAAATAAATGTTCTGATGCACACGCTGTGCAAAGACCTAGTTAAGACGTCCTACAGATGTGGTCTAGACCGACGGACTCAACACGATCTGCACGTCCATGCAACGTTGACTGTTTGCAGGGTATCATTCAAGTTTGATTTTATTTTATTAGTTCATTTAAATTGAAACATATTTTCAGTAAACCTTTCCTGTCAGGTATTCACTCTGGTTATTTTCTATAACCAAGTCATTTAAAACGTGAGCTCCAACCTATGCGGTTGAGTTGTGAGCGAACTTGTCACAGCAACTACCTCCTCATCTTCAAACTCTAATCTGTAGTTCGGTTCTATTTTTTATCATTCTTTCTTTCCTCCCCTTTGAACCTGTGATTTCCTCCGTCTATCGATGTGATTTCTCTCAGTTTCAGTAGTTCTTCCTCCCACATCGCGGTGTCACTCGTGCTGTTTTGCTTCCATCTCTCCTCATCTCTCTGTTGGAGTTTATATCCCAATCTGTCACCCTCTTCTCTCCGGTTCTATCGCCCTCCATCTCTACTTCCTCATTCCGTTACACTCGGCAGATTTCTCAATCTCAAGCTCCATCTTAAATCTCAGATATCATCCTTTTGCTGCCTGACACCCACACCCCTTCCACACACACACACACACACACACCCTTCCTCACTCCTCATCCGTCTCCCTGCGATCTCTCTCCTCATCCCTCTGCCACATATATTCCTAGACATACATATTTATACTCTCAACTTCTCCTACATATTCAGCTCTTCTACATCTCCCCTCCTCTATTTTGCTCTTTACCTCCTTGGTTCCAGTTTTTCATGCGTGAATAATCCATGCCAGTCTAATCCTTTTTAGCTATTCTCCCCTGTAGCCTAATGAGCCTATAGCGCTGTGACACTGTCTCTCTTTCTCACACACACACACACACACACACACACACACACACACACACACACACACACACACACACACACACACACACACACACACACAGCAGCTATCAGTACTTAAGAGCATTAATGCCACCTTAACAGGATTTATCTCACTTCTTGATGCCTCTCTTCTTTTTTTCTCACCTCCCTTCATCGAGTCCCAGCGCCGGCCCCTAAACTTTATTTAATCATAACATCATTTTAATTCCATTTTTACCAGAAGTAACATTTGTTAAATAATTTACAGGTTAGCTGTAATGAGCTGTTAGACAACAATGCTCAACAGGTATTTTGTTAATTAAATGATAAAAAAAAAATAACCTTCCTTGAAACCTAATGTTGGATCTATTTGTCTGATGACCAACTACCTTTAATTTTCCTTTTGAACTAATTATTTTTTAAGAGGAATGTTAGAAATGGGCTGTGTTATATAATAAAGGTCATGTAAAATATACATGAGTGTTTAACATATTTTTGCAGACATTGCTAAATGGTAATTAGTGTTAATAGACTCCATATTTGTCTGAATCTTTTTGCATGTGCGTGTTAGCTGAGTTTTGTTGTTATGTGGACAGAACCGTAGGACAGATAGATTTTTATATGTTTTCATCTCCTCTGGTCTCATTCGATCACCCAATCGGTCTCTGCCATCACCATCCATTTAGGATTTAGTATCCTGTTTATTTTCATTTTTGTTCTCTTAGTCCATCAGTATGTCTGTGCTTCCATTTGTTCACTTGTTCATCGTTTGAACAGCAAAATTAATTTCACGTCTACAGTGTAATGACCCCAGTAGTGCTACATGTGACCTTTGATGACAGAAACCTGAGTTCACAGACCTCATATTCATAGATGCCTGGACTGGTGCTGCCTATTGGAGCTGCCGCAGTGGCCGGCCACCATTTATTTCTATTGAGGAAGGTGCTTACCCAACTAAAAACCACATTTTATTATGCTTTATCACAAAATCAGGCATGTGGTATGGCATGATAATTAAAATATAAATATAATAAAATACACTAAAATAAAAAAAAATAAATATAATATCCAAACAGGTAGGGATAAGATCCTATGTGATCTGTTTTCAATAGTTGTTACAACCGTAGGCTGTAGAAAAAACAGGCATAGTTGCTCACTCTGCATTGAGTCCAGTTGGGTTTGCAGAGTCAGGGACCCATCCAATATGGCGGCGGTGCTGTTAAGCTCTCCAGCGCCCAATGGGGCGTCTACCTATTCATGTCTATGCCTGAGTTTATTAAACTTTAGTTAGTGTGTTTGGGGCTCAGTGATAGCAATGCAAGTTTTTACATCCTGCATCATGCATTTAAAATAATGTATTACTAAATATAATCCTCAGTGTATTTGTTATAAATGATGAAAACCGTTCCACTGTGAAGCAGTTATGTGGAGGAACCAGAACCTGCATGGCTGCCATCTATAGGTCTGGAAAATATGAATGGAAACTCATTGCAATTGCATAAAAAACATTCTGGATGTCAATAATTGCAATTTTACACATTTCATGCATGGCTCTGCAAATGTTACAGCTCAGAACAACAGTGTCACATAGCCAGCTTGTTCCTAACGTCTTTACTTAGAGATCAGACTTTTAGTTTTTTTTAACAAGCAATAACAAATACCCAGCTAAAGTGCATTTTTTTCAACTAAGAGACAAAAACTGTTTTGCCAAAAAATAATGATAAACACATTTGTGTTTTTTTATAAAAGCAGACTCGTGCTGCAGATTCAGCCTGCAGCTTAACTAATGATGTACTAACTGAAGGAGGTATGTCAGTGGTCTTCTGTTAGAATATGCAAGTTTTACCTGGACTCAACCTGAATTGCAATGTATCACATTTTTGCCTGTAATTGGTCGTATGGTCATGTGCTGAAAGAGCTGCAGCTGTCATGCAAATCTTCTTGTTGCAATTAGTTTCTAATTTACTCAAGTTTTGTTGCAATTTTCTCCCAAAGTTGCCTCTTTGTACTTTTTTGCTCAAGAAAACAACGTTGAGAACTTTTCCAGACACCTGCAATGACTACCAGACAAATGTCCTCTCAACCTTGTGTGAGCATTTTCCAACTTTCAGCCATACAACTCATGGAAAATTAAAAAATCCTCATGAACATTTTGAGGCATTTCAAAAACTCCTTCACAAAAACAACTATCAATTTCAGTCACAACCCAGTGAGATACTCCCATAGGATTCTGGATTTAAAAAAGGAATATGGAAAATACTATGTATTGTATACAAGCCCAGGTGAGAACAAGTTTTCTGTTCAGGAAGTAGAAAACTCTCATTACTTATACATATGGTGAAATGCAGCTCAACTCTCAATGAACTCCCCTGTTTAGAGCAGGTCTTTAACATCTGGTCATTAACATCTGGTCATTCCCATCGGTAAAAGCAAATTAGACCCATTCAGTTCCACTTTAAGCACACTTGTTTAGTGAATGTTGATACCTGCATGACAGATCACACCTGTCGGAACATAAATGTGGGGATGGTGGAGCATTGTAAGCCATCCTCAATATGTTTCCAGCTGAAAGAAATCGGATTTGGCTGGAGAATGTTGATTATTCTGGGCACTGGAGGGGAAGAAGAGGAGGGTTAAAGAACAAAAAAAGCAGAATCAAACACATGAAGGGGAGATCAGTCAAGAGAACAGAGTGTGTGTGTTTAAGAATGCATCTGCTTGTGTGTGTGGACATGATTAGTTATTGCAGAAGCCCTAATGGAGACCAGAAGGGGAGCCATAACAAACACAAGGGAAATCAAATGGTAGAAACTGCAACTCACACTAAACATTCTGTCAAGCAGGTTTGGTGTCTGTTCTTTACCCATTTACCCAACTGAGACATATTATTGTTTTTTAAGTCTGTTTGGTGTTTAACTGCACCGGGGCAGCTGGTCGGGGAGAAGTTACTCCGCACTCAAACGTGGCAACAGCAGGTTTACCCAGCTGCCTTTGGAGGCGCATAGCTATGCCCCGCTGGCCTGGGATCAAATCACTGTGATAACTTTGCTCCTGCTTCGTTTGCTTAATTCCTAGCTGTAAATTCCCCCTCCTGCGTCGATAAAGAATAAAACCCCAGAGGATGTCGACTGAAATTCTGTTGGACAAACCAGAACCGTGTGAGATTCCGACCCCGGGAGTTCATTAGTCAGTCAATCGCTGTTGTCCATTTCCGTTTAACTGCGCCTCGGGGTTCGGTGCATCCTTTATTTGTGATGATAAACATCAAACGCACTGTCCATCTTTCTGTCAGGGAGGCAGAGCACAACGCCTCTGCAGCATCAACAGAGAAGCAGTTAAGTTAGGTTATGCAGACAATTGTTTTTCAGGGAGTTTGGCCTGATTTTGAGGGAAAAGTGCATGCATCATTTTAAATTTGCATAAATTTCAAGTCTCAAAGACAGAATCACCAACTTACATCAACTCCTCATCCTATGAAATTCTGGCATAATAACGTATGATGTAACAACTTTTAGCATTACAGTATTCCACCAGGATATTTCAGCATGTCACTCCTCTATGATAAAATGTATTTTTAACCTGTAGCTCGCACGGGATATAAAACTAACACAGGCTGCTTTATTAATGCTCTAGGCTGGGATTGGAAACCTGTCAGATCTGACAAATGTCAGATGGTCTTGCAGCACGAAGGGCTGAAAGGCCACCAGAAAGAGATGGGGAGAAATTATTTTTGACCACAAAATTGTGGCTGTGCCTTAATGGCTCTCCTGAGTGAGAGGTGCTGCTGCCCTGTTTATGTTACCAATGTTGCTCAGCAGATGCAGGAAATATCAGGATTTCATAACGTTTTGCTTTTTTATGTGGATTTTTCAGTGATGTCAGAGATCAGCAGAAGATAAAATCAATAGTAGTTTAAAAGGAAAAAGGTCTAAGACTGAAAAAGTCCTATAAACGGGAAAGAGTGGAACAGAAAATGTCAAAGTGCTGAGAAATTTGTTCAAGATTGTATAAAAAAGTTGATAAGCCTTCTCCAGGTTTGTCATACGATGTTTTTCCCAGCAGAGATATTATAAAATTCCTACATGCTAGTCATGATCTCACCTACAGAGGGTGCCTGTCACATGAGGAGTGGCTCTGTAAGAGCAGCAGTGGTCTGTGTGAATTGTGATTGAACAATTGCTTTACTCATTTCTGATAACGTTGGTATTTATTGTTCGATGCCCAGCTTTCTCTGCTCTACTTGTTTATGATGGTGAAGCGATGTTTAACCTTTTGGCTGATGAAATTCTCCTGCTCAATCAAAAAATGAATCCATCAAGTCTGTGGAACATCCCTGAGTATGTACATCACCAGTCCTGCACCTTTCACTGCAGGGATGCCCAGGAAAGTGTGGACAGCAGCAAGGGCATGGTTATGAGGGACTATATTTACCTGAAGTCATATGGCTTTTGTCCATTTTCATATGGAATTCTTTCAAACATCTCCACAGGGATCGTTAAAATCTTCAGTGGAGACCGAATATGGTCCGGTTTCTGTACGGCTTCCTAGATCAAAAATCTTTGAGCCAAATCAGAGCATTCACACCGGCTGCAGTGTAGTTCCGGATGTGGAGCTCCGGAAAGTTTCTGCATGGAGTAATTTTTTTCCGGACGCCACATGCGGATTTTCATGAAGTTAAAGAAATTACATGAGCCAGACAGGAAGTAAGACGTGTTTCTGCGAGGTGCACCCAATATATCCATCCATCCATTTTCCATCCGAGGTCGAAGGGCAGCAGTCTAATCAGAGATGCCCAGACTCTTGGGCCAGCTCCTCTGGGGGAATCCTAAGGCGTTCCCTGGCCAGCCGAGAAACAGCCGAGTCCCTCCAGCGTGTCCTGGGTCTTCCTTTAGGTCTCCTTCTGGTTCAACGTGCATGAAAATCTCACCAGGGAGGCATCCAGTAGGCATTACATGCGCATCTAAGTCAATCTCTCTTCCTTAAAATGGGCAATCAAAGAGCTGTCTAATAAGTAATACATTTATTTTTATCACATGGTCCAAAGAAACACAATTTTAAAAAGTCTAAGAAGCATTATCAAGTAAACTATTCAGTTTCTGTTCCTTCTTGGACAGTATAACACAATGTAAAGCATTGCTTTTACATTTATTTAGTCCTATTGACGAATGAATAAATAACAAGGACATCTTGCAAATGCAAGAAAACAGCAAATATTCGATCTCAGAGTGCTTTATGTTGGCCCTAAATAATAACTAACGTTTAAAAGCCTAAAGTCATAAACAGACATCAGGTCTGTGTTTGTGCATCTGAAGTCAAATACTCAGATCATCACTGTTGGAAGGAAAATTGAGTTAAAAATTCTCAGCCAGCAGCACAAAATGACCATAATCTGTTCCAACCTGATGGGGTTTTAGATTAATGAGTGTGACTCAGCAGCTGAAGCAGGTAAATCTGTACTTTGTCATGAAAAATGAAGAACAGCCTTTCCCCAATGTAATGCACAAACCATAAGCTGTAGTGTAGTTTCAAAAAGATTCTATAAAATGTGCAGATGTTTGATATCATAGCTAAATATATAGATCTTTGGTTTGTTCTAAATATGAAGTCATTAAATAAAAACATTTCACATGCTAGTTTGGTTTCTGTGACATAAGGTGATGTGGATTTGTTATTGTCATTAGACTTTGTTTATTCCACCATCTTTCACTAAACATTTTTATTGGACACCCTGACACAATAAGTGTTTTTATGCTTTTATCTTGACTTTCCGTCCTTTAACACATGAACACGACATGAGTACGCTACAGAAACAGATTTCAGTCCAATCATTTTTTTCCCCACTTATGCAACGTTGGGAAGCCCTGACATCCCTCTACCCACGGACACTTTCCTGAAGCAGCACATAGATACGCTGCATTCTTTTTATTCGTGAAAGGATGTTGCAGGAAACGTGGTCTAGAGGTGGCTGACTGCATGATGACCACAATATAAACACACAAGATACGACCACCACCCCACCCACAAAGAAAGCGCTATGCCTTCTGTCCTGACTGGAAAAAATGCTTTGCTACACTACCCAGGCAATGGAGAAGTCTGCATCAATGCATGTGAGCTGACTTTCATCTTGGCTGCTTAACTCCCAGCTGTGAACGTTGAAGTTGACCACTTTATGACACCAACAACACCAGAAAATCTGCAAAAAAGCAGAAATGTTATCCTAAAGTTCCTCAAAGAGATCCAGATGTCTAAGTGATACTACATCATGATCCAAGTGTTGGTGTTACTTCCTGTTTGTTTTTATTTGCTTTGTTCAACTCTGTCCTGTCACACCTGCTTTCCTTTAGGTTTTCATTTATTGTTGTTTTTTCTGCTTGGTTTCCTTACTCCTCTGCCAGTTTAACGTCCTGTCCTTGCCAGTTGTGGCTGCTGGGAGCAGTTTCTTTAACCGTCATTTGGATTTTCAGCTGTGTTCTCCGCTTGCTTTGCATCAGTTCACAGTAAATTTATTCAACTGCAATTTGGATCTCACTTGCCTTAAATTAGACCAACCAGTTGTTCTGCATTTGGATTGTCTGCTACTCTATTGCAACACATTATTTGCCATATGTTAAGTGTTAATGTCATTTTTTATGAGAAAAGGCATTAGAGATTTAAAAAAATATTACATTGAAAAAATATTTGGCACTAAGCCTTGTACTAACTTCTATACTTTTATTTTTTTTATTTGATTCCACTGCTGAGAAAGCAGCAAACACCAGCTCTTATTATGAAGGACTCTGATGACATCAGCACATTTCCAATGTAGCCTGAAGAAATTTATACCGGAAAAAGAATTTAGTCCTTAATAACTTCAAACACCTGTGAGGGTGTTGATGGACTCTGGAGCAGTAAAAACTTGTTTACACTGTGGAAAATCCAAAATGCCAATGTGATATTCTCTATACGGCTCATTCAAGGGCAAAAATCAAACAGTCAACTCTTGTTTGTTTACTGTTGAAAATGTCACCGCCTGCTGCTAAACGTGTGTGCACAAAAAAATCATCACGTGTATATCCAGTGTGTGTGTGTGTGTGTGTGTGTGTGGTGGTGGTGGTAGGAGGGCACATTAAGAAAAACCTGCATAATATTTCACAATATATCATAATGTTTTTTTTTATTATTTTTGTTTTGGCTCAATATCAGGAAAATGTTGATAAAACTGATGTAAAAATGCTTTGTAAAATATTATATATATCTTTTACACACACACACACACATTAGGGGTGAGAATTTAACGCGTTATTTATAATTATTTAATTAGAAAAAAATAACGCCTTAAAAAAATTTACGCATTTGACTCTTTGGGCCCGAGGCTTCGTGCTCAAACATCCAGTAGGACTTTTCTCTTTCCTGGTTTCTGTATAGCCGTGTTATAACGAGTCTCATTGGCTGACTGAGCTGTCAATCTAATTTTGGTGTATAACGCTTAATTCTATTGGCCCTAACGATCCAAAAGAGGTGTCAATCATCCGAATTGACCAATCAGTCATGGAGATACAAGGCTGTGTAGCTCCAGCCTATGCCAGCAGCGTTTTTTACGCATGAACAGCAGTTCCAAACAACTTTATTTTCCTTTTTTTGAATTAAAATACAATTTAAAAGCATTTCTTAGAAATGAAAAGAGCTTGAGTTTACAATAATAATGTCCATGTCTATTGTTTGATTCTCTGTCTCATTTTTAATTTAAAAAAATTGCTTTCATGGCAAATTTTCTTGAACAATTAAAATGCGATTAATCAAGATTAATTAAATAGCTTGATTAATTAGCGTGCTTCTAACTAATTAGATTAATTTTTTTAATTGAGTCCTACCTCTAATAAACATATGTAGACAGATGGACAGAAAGACAGGGGTTGAAATAAATCCATATTCATGGTTCTGACAGGATTACAGTTTAAAATGAGGCTGCAAAATGAAATCATAAAAATACAAAAGAAATAACCCATGCACAATTTCCTGTCTCCTGACCTATAAAAGAAATCCAGAGTAAAAATCACTGATAAAGTTTGATTGCTTTAGGCCCATCTATGATACTTGGTAATCTATCACCCTCAGTTGTGATCCTTTATCAGAAAAACAGTTGCCTTATGTAATTGTACAGAGTACTGAGAGATTGACCAGCATTAGTAGCTGAGAGGCTTAAATAATTCATTGTTTTATTAATATTTAAATCAAAATTCAGCAGAATGCAGCTCTGTTGAATTCATTATTTTTGCCAGGATTATTTCTATCCTGAAGACATTTCATCAACAATCTCAAAACAAACAACACCAACTATAATGGTGCATTACGAAAATGATCTAACTGTTGAAACTCGTTTGCATGTTGATAAATGCTTTGGGGCCTTTATGGACCCACCTTTAACTCACTATAAAGCGTCATAAATGGTAAATGGTTATATTTTATATAAAGCTTGGTAGAGTTCTACAACCCCCCAAGGTGCTTTACAACACAACCGATCATTCACACACAAATGAAAAAACTAAAGTTTAACTAAATCCAACAATTCAAATATGTCCAGGGCTGAAACTTGACAGGTTGTTGTTTACATTTAAAGGCATTTAAAACAAGATTTGCATTTCGGAAACTTGAGCTACCACCACCACCCAAGCCCCAGAAATAATAAAAGGTGTAGGATGTTATAGAAAGTGTAGGACTGATATAATGTCCTATTCTATAACTCATCATTTAAAGGTTGACTATGGAATACTGACACTATGGTGACATCTAGTGTTTAGTGGTGGTATTGCAACAACAGAACAAATTTTCTAGCTGTCAGGGTGTTAGTTCACTGCTGATATGTGAAGTAACCATTTGAACCATTAGAACATCTTCTGGGCTCAGAATCAGCTGCTTGACTTGTTGAGTCCGCCAGACCTTTTACCGCAACAGTGCCCTCCAGTGGCTGGTAGATGTAAACATAAACCCAGTGTCCTGCCCGTCAAAATAACATTTTTATTTTTATTTTTTTTAAATACAGCTTTTAAAGGGATATTCCACTCAAAATTAAAATTTTGTCTGTTGACATATTTCCCAGAGTTAGATAAGTGGAGAAAAGCATTTTGTAACAAGCGAAGTAATAATTTTGTAACGAGCGCAGGAGTAATTGCGCTCGTTACAAAATGCTTTTTCCCACTTATCTAACTCTGGGAAATATGTCAACAGACAAAATTTCAATTTTGGGTGGAATATCCCTTTAAAGGAAAAACTGTACATTCATTCTGCACGCCCCGTGGAGGTATTATTTTTTAAAAATAGCTTTTTACTAAAATGTTCCATATTCCACCTTTAACAGAGGAGAGTTTTAAGACCTCTCTTTAAAGGTTATCTTCATCCAAAAAACACCCATCCATCCATCCATCCATTTTCTCCCGCTTATCCGGAGTCGGGTCGCGGGGGCAGCAGCCTAAGGAGGGAAGCCCAGACCTCCCTCTCCCCAGCCACTTGGGCCAGCTCCTCCGGGGGAATCCCAAGGCGTTCCCAGGCCAGCCGAGAGACATAATCTCTCCAGCGTGTCCTGGGTCTTCCTTTGGGTCTCCTCCCGGTTGGACGTGCCCGGAAAACCTCACCAGGGAGGCGTCCAGGAGGCATCCTAATCAGATGCCCGAGCCACCTCAACTGGCTCCTCTCGATGTGGAGGAGCAGCGGGTCTACTCCGAGCCCCTCCCAGATGACCGAGCTCCTCACCCTATCTCTAAGGGAGAGCCCAGCCACCCTGCGAAGAAAACTCATTTCGGCCGCTTGTATCCGCGATCTCGTTCTTTCGGTCACTACCCAAAGCTCGTGACCATAGCTGAGGGTAGGAACGTAGATCGACCGGTAAATTGAGAGCTTCGCCTTTCGACTCAGCTCTCTCTTCACCATAAAACACCCATAAACAATAATTATTCCCCATTTCTTTTTACATCTCAGACATTACAGAGAAAAAAAACAAATACATTTGAGGATTCGTCATTTGCAATAACATTCTCTTTCAGGCTTCCTGAGCTGATAGAAATCAGGTTAATTACCTCTGAGATCCTCAGCTACATACAAGCAGCACACATCTCAACCACAGCATCTAGACAAGCAGCACCAACAGCACCTGTTGACCCACACAGCAGCATGTAGCGGCAACGGGGTTCAGGGTCGTTCTTCTCCATGAAGCTTAATGGAGAAAGCATGACTCAAACACTGCCCAGGTTAGGAGTTCAGCTTTCCTCTGAGGCCACCCGCATTAAAATTCTAGAAAGCAACTGTGAAATTGGAAGGAGCTTTGGACCAAATCAGAGGCAGATGTGACTCCAAAGTTTCAAGCATGAGTGCTGCAGGATTTCCAAAGGAAATAAGCAACACAGCAAGCAGTGAATCAGATAGGTTTGTGCATGCATGCGTGTGTGTGCGTGTGTGTGTGATCTGAATTTACAGCACAATTCTGCAGTTACAAACCCGAGTGAGCCGTGATATTGGTCTGTTTATATTCACCTGTGGGTTTGTTAACTCTGATTTCCAGACACGATGGTCCCAAATGTTTCATGTCTCTTCCAGTCGCGTCTATCTCTCATTAAACACAAGATATCCTTCTGATCACTATAACCACTGATGCACATGTTAATATTTTACTCAATTTACAAGATAATGTCCATTTAGCTTCGAGCTGATAAACGCATGCCTGCTTGAAATTGAAAAGCTTTTATACAGAAAACTGAAATGAAAACTACTCTAATGACTGTTTATGTTTTAGAAATGGGTTAAAGGCGGCCTTTAGTGTTATTAGATTTTAGATAGTTGGCATTTGGTCTCAACCCTCCCAAGCATTTTTGCTTCTTCCAGCTCTTCAGTTTGGTTTCTGGTCTTAACAGTTTTGCTATTTTGATTTAACCAAACACGTCTCATAGTTTAGTGTGTCGTTTCCAGCCAACAGGAACTTGTTTCCAGCAAATAAATCTTCCAGAAGCCTAATTTATGGAGTAATAGTAGAAAATCTTACATTTAAGCTGCCAGACACTAAATATAATTAATTTAGAATTTTTTTCTCTTTTTTTTCTGGATCCAATGTTTTTCATGAGTGTCATTCATTCTTTACCCAGCAACACCATCCATGTAGCTGCCCCATGACATCCGATAAAAGGAAGGAGAGTCTCGACTGATGCATGTCCTTTATTTGGCTTTGGAGTGGTGGTTTACACCTCGCTCCAAGCATCCAGGATCTTGTTTACACCTTCATTGTGTTGTGGTTGCACCTTGTTTACATCCATATTACATCCACATATATATGTGTGTATATATATATATATATATATATATATATATATATATCTGTGGGCTTAAGAACTGGGTCCACCCTGGGATCTCCTACTAGTGCTGGGAAAAAGGTAGGCCACCAGGAGGCATCCTAATCAGATATCCAAACCTCCTCTGAGGATTCTTTTTGATGAGGAGAATAAGCATCTCTATACCAAGTTCTTCACCTTTTTCATCAACCCAGCATTTCCACCGGATGCCCAAGCAGAGTATTAACGTAATTGAAGCATTTCAAATGCAAAACGGCAGTGAATGCATTCCATGCAGCTGGTCCCACGAGGTCATGACATCCCTAGAATTGCAACATTACACGTGATTTCTGCAGTTTGCACAATAACAAGTGAGGAGATAGATGGCAGCATGTATCCAGAAACGTCTGTTGTTCATTTTCTGTTATATTTACCTCAGCTTTGGAGAAATCACAGGTAATGAGGAACTATTTTCATACTAGTTAAGCAACTGGAAATTTGCACATGCCTTTTATTTTGAAAGTTGCCAGATGTTTTGCACTGCTCCTGTGTTTGACTTCCTGTCTGGCCTGATCTGAACTGCTGATCTTGACATGTTCTGGAAGTGCAGTACATAAAAAATAAACTTGAAGTGTAACTTTAGCAGAGCGATATGATAAAATTCTTCTGGGACGCTTCCTAAACCCACCACTTTGCGGCCGGTGAAAACACATCCACAGACTTTTACCGTGTCTATTTGCTGCGTACTTTGCGGGTGTTACATGATGCTTATGCATCTGGTGGAAAGCCAGAGTAAGGCTTAGTCGGCTTTCCTACCAAGAAAGATCAAAATCCATCTGATTTCAGACATTGCCATCCTAGAGGATGCATTCCACCCTTTTCCACTTGAATTCCAATGCCTCAGACTCGTTGGAACATTTGGCTTTTGACAGATGCTACTATTACATAAATTTAAACTAAAATAACCAACAGAAAATAATTTCATATTTCAAGCTTTTAAATCCCTTCTTGCTTTTTTTCCAGAGGCCTCGGAGACCAAGAGCCAGACAGGAGCCTGGCAGTCAGACTTTACCCCAGGGAAAGGCTTCACACTCAGGCACGACTTGGCTAGGTCACCCTTCTGCCTCCATCACTATTCCTGCGAGGCCTCTGGGAGGAATGTCACAGCTTCTAATGGACACAGATGGTACAGCGCCACGAGCCAAGTAATGTGTTAATTTGTGGTCGTGTTGTCGCACTCCTGTGAAGGCATAAAGTCAACACTGCAGTTTACCATTTCGTGACAACACGGCGACTAATGTTCAGCCAAACTATTCACAGACATCTTTTCTCAGTTAGACCTTGGAAGGAGACTGGATGGGTTGCCCCCAGTCCTGCCCCACTCGTGACACTTTATAAATGGCTCAAGGGAAAGACTGTCCAAACTCATTTTCCTCGTGCTAATAGACAGACAAGAAAGATTCAAGGACAGCTTCAGAAAATAAAACGGAAAGAACTACTATTTACATCTCCGGCTGTTTAAGGCATCTCAAATGTTTTATTAACCAGGCAGAGGGGATTATTTTCATAAAAGTCCAGAGGAGATGATTTGTACAGGGCATGGAACATGTCAGCATCGGTAAATAATTGACACTGTTGGTTTATGTATGTTCACCTGACGGTTTGTTAGTTTTGCTTTTAGACGAGATGAGGAAGAGGGTATAAATGACGTGTGTGTGTGTGGGTCCGTGTGTGTGTGTGTCCTGTCAGGGAAAATTGCTGTGAACTTTTCTGTCACTCTACATCTTCCTGCTTGCCACATGCTTGCTAACAAGGACCTAGCTCCTCACAGGCTAATATTCGACCTGCCCATCACACGAATGCCCACACACACACAAACTCGCACAGCATACAAACTAGGCAGCGGCTGGGCTGCTTCTGCCGAACTGTGCAGGACTGACTAATCAGTGTGACTCACAAATCTCTGTGGGTCCAAGACCTGGCCTGATGCTTAATGCAGAATGTCAGGAAGTGCCCACACACATTCACAAGGAGGTAAAACCTTCTCTGTATACAATGTGTGTGCGTGTGTGTGTGTGTGTGTGTGTGTAGTTTGGTGTTACTAACACTGTCCGTCTTTGGCCTGAATTTCCTTCTATCAATTATCCACTGGAGATAAGGCTGTGACAGCTCTGTGTGTTGGCTGGTGCTGTTGTTGTGTTAGTCTGTGGGCTTAGGTGTTGTCATAGTCAAAACAGAGTAAATGTCAGATAATATCTCGTGGTTCCTCCGGGGAGGCAAAAGAAATGAGGAGAGGACGTTAAACTGGTACACCAAGAGGAATCAAGGCAAATAAAATCTGAAAGCTAATGATCCCTGTAGTGTAATGGAGGGAAAGTTAAATAGCAGTCCTTTGCATAAAGGGTGTGTTTTGGGAATACATGCTTTAATTTAGCCAGTTTTCATTAAATGACTCATTTTGTCCATACACCCATCCATTCTCTTCCACTTAAACGAAGTCGGGTTGGAGGGGCAGCAGCCTAAGAATGGAGTCCTAGACTTCCCTCTCCCCAGCCACTTGGGCCAGCTCTTCCGGGTGAATCCCAAGGCGTTCCCTGGCCAACCGAGAGACATAGACCCTCCAGCGTGTCCTGGGTCTTCCTTTAGGTCTCCTCCCGGTTGGACGTGCCTGGAAAACCTCACCAAGGAGGCGTCCAGGAGGAATCCTAACCAGATGCCCGAACCACCTTAACTAGCTCCTCTCGATGTGGAGGAGCAGCGACCTCTGAGCCAAACAATGACATGAGTCATCTTGAGTCACTTCACAAAGTAAACACTCCAATTGAGTTCAGTTCATTTTCCAATTAGATAAAAGTTTCTTGTGTAAGGAATAAAGAATCACGGGGTTACAAATATCCAGTTAGATCTAAATATTTGTCCATCCTCACAAACGTCCCAAGAGCCAAACTATTTGAGTCAATACGAGTTTCTATAGGAGTCGTTAAAAAAACCTGAACTGTTCTAGATGCAAACAGAACAGGAGGTCAATCTGACTCAAGCCAATTTTAGGAAATTATTTATACGTTTAAGCGTGTTTTATCACAAAGTTTATAAGCAAAGAACCTTAAGAAAATATGTGAACACCACAGCAATCAGTTAGTCCCATCAGGGTCCTTCCACATCAGCTGATAAGAGATGTGAGTTTTTAAGGATTCTGTATGTGAGGAACTAAATTTCCAGCTATAAATAATAACAGAGTCATGTTCATATGGTCGTGGTAGAGCAGCTGAAATCTGTCTGAATCTATTTATCACCAAAGCATCAAAGGAGAGAATTCAATGTCCCAAAAATGATGACGATCATCATCACCAGGGAGTCACACCAACACAATTATATTATTAAACAATAAATCTACACTTTAGTTTATGTAATAAATGTAAGAATATGGAGAAAACTGTGCACTATATGCACTGTAAAATCAGTTTATTAATATGTTTATTCATGTGTTAGAAAAGGCAGTTTTTTTGGTGGGGCATTGATGTTAAACTGAGCTAAGTTTAATTATTTTACAGTGCACAACTACAGTGCACAACTACAGTGCACATTACACTTTAATGTCAAAAGTTAAACAACAAATGATTGTGAGCAATTTTTCATTTCGTTTCACTTGAAGTAAATTGAATGAAAGGCTTGTTTTTATTGACAGTTGTTCTGGACCTTTGACCTTATCTAGAAATCCAATCTGGACCTTTGATCATGAAGTCTGAGAACCACTTAAGAGACAGGCAGGCATTTTGGTTTATTTTACACTAATGTTGGATTTAAATCAAGAAAAGGGTTGGATGCTGACCAATTTATCTAAAGTTTGATTTAAAAGCCCCCAAAAAAATCCTATGGAGGTTTTTTGTTTTGCCTTTGATTGAAGGTGGTGATAAATAACATTCAGCCTCTGAGTTTTACAGAGCACTGATTCAGTGTTCAAACGTCTCTCACTCGTCACCGCATTCTTTATAAATGACTCTGATGAAACAGACTTTTTCTATCTTTGTCTGTTTTCATCATCATCTTAGTCTTTCTCTTCTTTTTGTTGTTTGTTCTTTTTCAGTCAATTTCTTTAATCATCATCATCATCATCGTCATTGTCATCATCATCAATGTCATCATCAACATCAACAACATCGTCATCATCATCATCAACATCGTCATCATCATCATCATCATCATCATCATCGACATCGTCATCATCATCGACATCGTCATCATCATCATCAACATCGTCATCATCATCATCATCATCATCAACATCGTCATCATCATCATCATCATCGACATCATCATCATCAACATCGTCATCATCAATGTCATCATCGTCATCATAATCATCATCATCATCATCAACATCGTCATCATCATCATCATCATCATCAACATCGTCATCATCATCATCATCGACATCATCATCATCATCATCAACATCGTCATCATCATCGACATCGTCATCATCATCATCAACATCGTCATCATCATCGACATCGTCATCATCATCATCAACATCGTCATCATCATCATCATCATCATCAACATCGTCATCATCATCATCATCGACATCATCATCATCAACATCGTCATTATCAATGTCATCATCGTCATCATAATCATCATCATCAACATCGTCATCATCATCATCATCAACATCGTCATCATCATCATCATCGACATCATCATCATCAACATCGTCATCATCAATGTCATCATCGTCATCATAATCGTCATCTTCATCATCCACGTCAATGATTATTTTTCAATAAAGTAATGCTTTTTCAACTTCCAGCATATAGCATGACAAGTTCCAGCCTCTGGTTCTTAAACTGCTTCATCAACAGTCAACTGCTTAAAAAGAAATGAAGCAACCCAAAATTGGAGAATAAAGATATTGTGTTGAAGGAGGAAAACATGTGACTTATAGATTTAGTTATGAATTAGTCCATGTTATGTTATAAATAATGCATTTAATCATATATGAGGCTTGCAATGTTGGTTAGGTTGTTCTGTAAATGAATCAAGATTTTTTTTTTAACTGTGCTTATCACACAAACCTCCATCCATCCATCCATCCATTTTCTTCCGCTTATCCGGAGTCGGGTCGCGGGGGCAGCAGCTTAAGGAGGGAGGCCTAGACTTCCCTCTCTCCAGCCACTTGGGCCAGCTCCTCCGGGGGAATCCCAAGGCATTCCCAGGCCAGCCGAGAAACATAATCTCTCCAGCGTGTCCTGGGTCTTCCTTTAGGTCTCCTCCTAGTTGGACGTGGCCGGAAAACCTCACCAGGGAGGCGTCCAGGAGGCATCCTAATCAGATGCCCGAGCCACCTCAACTGGCTCCTCTCGATATGGAGGAGCAGCGGGTCTACTCCGAGCCCCTCCCGGATGACCGAGCTTCTCACCTTATCTCTAAAGGAGAGTCCAGCCACCCTGCGGAGAAAACTCATTTCGGCCGCTTGTATCCGCGATCTCGTTCTTTCGGTCACTACCCAAAGCTCGTGACCATAGCACACAAACCTGATATTTGCAAAACTGCAGTAATGTTGAATTGTTTGAATGGAAAAACTAATTCCTTTGCATTTATGGTCTTCTGATTAATCACAAAAGTATTAACATCAGCATTACATTCATCATAAAATCTACTTTTTAATACAAGTAAAGGCCACATTTTTCAAAATCAAAACCATCTAGGTCCCTTAGCAACAAGCAGAGCTAAAAACTAAATCACACTTTACTTCAATATTTCTGCTTTCCTTTATTTCCTTTGTTGCTTAATGTTACTAACTTCTTTTATTGTTTCTTTTTTTCAGAGCTAAATTCGACAATCCAGAGATACAAAAATAAAACAACCTGGTTATCCACTCAAGCCTGTGGAGATTAGAGCCTTTGATTTATTTTTCTGACTGTTCGACTTCATTCAGAGTCGACTTTAGGCAGACTGAGTTAGAATTGATCAGCTGGAGCAAAAAAATCAGAACATTAAACCTGAAAAACTGAGTTAAACCTCCACCATCAGATTAACACACCTGTCACAGCCAGGTTTGACACCAACAGTTCATCAGACTCTAGGAGAGTCATCCACATTAGTTAGAAAATGTGAAACCACATAAGTCACAGTTAGACCTTGTCCGTCTTCATCATGTGTAGCACTAAGCGCTTGTGTGAGGTGTCCTACCAGCTTCCTCCTCTAGAGACCATGGGTGGTGGGGCTTACTCACTTCCTCACTAACATCTAGTGATCTCCTTGTTTTTGTCAGTCTATTAGTGTTCATTGGCTTAAATGAAAAGATAAAAAAATAAACAAAGGCCTATGTGAATAACAGGTCTAAGTTTAACAGCATATTATGAGTTCTTTATCAGTTCCCCTAATAAATGAATTAGAGAGAACTATACTCTGAGGATTGATAGTATTGTATAGGTCATGTTCCATAGAGACACATCACTGTTAACAGAAATTACATCTGACTAAAACTGGAAACTTCTTCCAGGTTATGCAAAAATCAAAATGTTTCTAAAACCAAAACAGCTCTCAGATCAGAGCTCCTGTGCTCTACTGATTGGAGAGAGACTGGGGGCTGATTGGCTGAACCTGCGGTAAGGCATTACGTCACTTCCTGTTTCAGTGTTTGCACTCAGTGTAGCTGTTCGGTGTTTGTGGCTTGCTAAAATTGGTTTGATTTCTCTGTACTGAGACATTTTTGAGTTCTTGTAGTACATAAGCACGCGAAAACACACATTTCCTGTTGCACCTAGCGTTTAGGGAACCCTTTGAGTTCGCACGCAGTTTTATTTGGTGTGAAAGGTTGTTTGCCTAGTTAGCTTAGCCTCGGCGCGGCTATGGCTACTTCTGTCTCTCCCTCTCCGTCTCCTATCTCTTGCTCTGTGTGTCAGATGTTTAGTTACTCCTCTGCCTCCTTTAGTGATAATGGTACGTGTAATAAATGTAGCATTTTTGTAGCTTTGGAGGCGAGGGTGTCGGAATTGGAGGCCCGGCTCCGCGCTGTTGAAAAACCTGTAGATAGCCGTAGCTACTTAGCTAGCGCGGGGCTAACTAGATCAGAACCACCCCGTAGCGGTCCTCCAGTAGAACCCGAGCAGCCGGGACCTCAGGCCGGCTGGGTGACTGTACGTAAGAAGCATAGAACCCAGCCCGTGGGACACCACCAACCCGTCCACGTTTCAAACAGATTTTCCCCACTCGGTGACGCACCCACTGAGAAGCCGACTCTGGTTATAGGTAGCTCCATAGTCAGAAACGTGGCATTAGAGACTCCAGCAACCATAGTCAAATGTTTGCCAGGGGCCAGAGCGGGCGACATTAAATCCTACCTGAAACTGCTGGCTAAGGATAAGCGTAAATACAGTAAGATTGTTATTCACGCTGGCGGTAATGACACCCGGTTACGCCAATCGGAGGTCACTAAAATTAATGTTGCTTCGGTGTGTAAGTTTGCCAAAACAATGTCGGACTCCGTAATTTTCTCTGGCCCCCTGCCTGACCGGACCAGTGACGACATGTTTAGCCGCATGCTGTCCTTCAACCGCTGGTTGTCTAGGTGGTGTCCCGAAAACAACGTGGGCTACATTGATAATTGGAAAACTTTTTGGGGAAAACCTGGTCTGATCCGAAGAGACGGCATCCATCCCACTTTGGATGGTGCAGCTCTTCTTTCTAGGAATATGGCCAATTTTATTAGTCCTCCCTGACAACCCAGGGTCCAGACCAGGAAGCAGAGTGGTAGTTTAACCCTCCCCTCTGCAGCTTCTGTACTGTTACCCACCCACTCCCCCATCCAGACAGTGTCCTGCCCACGGCCAGAATCAAACAGATTAAAGATCAGGCTTAATAGAGCAAATCATGATAATCTCATAAAAATAAAAACAAACTCTACTGAACAGAAAACTAGAACAATTAAATGTGGTTTATTGAACATTAGATCTATCTCTTCAAAGACTTTATTAGTTAATGATTTGATTTGTGATAATCAGATTTCTCTGTTTTGTCTCACAGAATCCTGGCTGCAGCAAGAGGACTATGTTAGTTTAAATGAGTCGACTCCTTCTAATTATTTAAATCATCATATTGCTCGTAGTACAGGACGAGGAGGAGGAGTAGCAACCATCTTTCATTCAGATTTATTAATCAGTCCCCAACCAATTAGTAGCTACAGTTCTTTTGAACATCTAATTCTTAGTTTGCCTAATCCGGATTGTAAAGCTCTAAAACCACTTTTGTTTGTAGTCTTGTATCGTCCACCAGGCCCCTACTCTCAATTTTTGGATCAGATCTCAGATTTCTTGTCTGATTTGGTGTTAAATACTGATAAGGTCATTGTGGCTGGGGATTTTAACATTCATGTTGACATTGAAAGTGATCCTCTCAATGTAGCCTTTAGTAATATCTTAGACTCAATTGGTTTTACTCAAACAATCCATAGCTCCACCCACTCCTGCCATCATACATTAGACCTTGTGCTGACATATGGTATAGAGTGTGAGGAGATAACAGTATTTCCACACAATCCTGTCTTGTCGGACCATTTTTTGATAACTTTTGAGTTTATTATAACCGAGTTCTCCAGACATGAGAGTAAATTCCATTATAGTCGATCGTTATCTGATAACGCTGTAGCAAACTTTAAAGCAGCTGTTCCATCTTTACTGTCTTCAGAATCTCAGTGTAACTTAGCAGAGGGCAACTATTTCATTTCTAGCCCTTCACAAATTGACGGTCTAGTTCATAGTGTTACTTCCTCTTTACGTGTGGCATTAGACAATGTTGCCCCTTTAAAAAAGAAGGTCATTAAGCACAGGAAGTTGGCTCCCTGGTTTAATTCTGAACTGCGTACTTTAAAACAAACCTCTAGAAAATTGGAGAGAACATGGCGCTCTACACACCGGGAAGAGTTCTACTTATCCTGGAAAAATAGTCTAGTGCTTTATAAAAATAAGCTTCGACAAGCTAGAACTGCATATTATTCGTCACTAATTGAGGAGAATAAGAATAATCCTAAATTTCTTTTCAGTACAGTTGCTAAACTTACACAGAATCATAGCTCTGAGCCAGCTATTCC